>OX438886.1:14170844-14658844 GCA_949316265.1 Diarsia mendica | reverse complement strand
CTACCTGACGACTGTATGAAATACGACGTTATGATCGCACGCGTTATTTGGCCACTTGGCTATTCGGTACATTTCACTGAATCAACCCTACCTATTTCGTGAAATGAAAATGTAAATTGTTGCGATTTACTTCCTTTATTTGATTTTTACAATGTTGATTCTGATATTACAAACGAAAACAAACACCGGTTGACGTCCCTTCTAAACGCGTTTTCGAATACTTTTATCGTTAGTTTACCGTTAGCTTGAATGACTACTGGTTAATTTAACATTTGATTAGTGAATCCAGCTCGTATGGTAAGGTGAACAGCAAGTGTAAGCGACAAAGTCAGTGAGATATTGAGAGCTAACTTCATTCATTTTATTGGGCGATAAATAGGACGGAAACAAGTGTATGTGTGAAGACTACCGTGAACTAAAACTTAACATAGTGTCTGATCTATTCCCTCTGCCGTTGATGGGCGATCAGATTATCAGGTGTTTACTATTACACCTGTCTTGAGTGGCTTTCATCAGAGTCCCGTCAGTGAAGATAGTATTATTGCTGCATTCGTCACCCCTCACGGGCAGTAAGAGTACCTAGCGATGCCGTCTGGTCTTCGTAACGCTCCGAGCGTATTTCAGCGTGCGTGTCTAAAGCACTTGGTGAACTTTCTCATCGTATGCTGCACTTTTCATGAACGACAGTTTATTTCTGTCACTTGATAAAGAGGAAAGTCTGACCCGGTTGCAGGAAGTTCTTGCGGCGTTCACAAAAGCAGGCTTTTCTTTGAAATCTTCAAAATACTCTCTGGAGAGGAACGGTGTGTGTGGAATTTGATTACGGTGTCTCAAGTGGTGCCCCATAGGGGATGAGTCTACTTTAGCGAGTCTAAGTTCAGATCTTTACAGATTTCTCAAGAATAAGACGTGTTCCATTGTTCATTCTCATCAACAGTAAAAAGTTTGAATGGAAAGCTGAGCACGAAGTTGTCAGACAACGTGATTTCGATTATAACGAGTAAACCCGTCCTCATGATATACAACGCAGAGCTTCCAATCGAACTTCATACTGACGCGAGCGCTGAGGGTTGTGGTGATCCTTTCCAAAAGCTCTCTCGATGGTAAATGGTGATAGTGATTGCATGTTGTCGAGTATTTCAGCAGGTGAACCGCGGGCGGAGTCAAAGTACCAATCCTACGAATTAGTAACTCTAGCGGTCGTGAACTCGTGAACGTAGTGAATCACTTTCGACATTATCCTACAAGGTTATTGTTTTACTATTGTCACGCTGGTGGGCTTTCCTTCAGACTTTCTATTTTGACATTGAGTATTGACACCATTTTGCTGAGTTTAACAAAACTCCTGTTCTTAATGTTTCCATCCAAAAGACAGAGGAAAGCCGTGTAGAGTTTGCGATTCTATCTGAAAATTGGCATTTCGCTGAACAGTTCCAAGACTCAGAAATTCAGGACATCGTCTCTAAGTTCAAAGACGGTTAGCTTTTAGCGGAAGTAGTGAAAACTTACTTGAGTGTTACGTAGTGGTGTGTTACTTCGTAAAGTTCTGTTCTTTTATCATACCATGAGCTTTTCGGTGGTCCTTGGTGAATCTTGTTCATGAAGCCTTCATGCATCTTAGTTGGGAAAAGAGTTTGGAGAAGCTCTATGAAAGTTATTGGTTCGAGCGCATGACCAAATATTGTCAGTTCATGGAAAATTGTATTAGACGTAGAGTCTTAAAGTCTTCTTCCGGTCTGGTGCAAGGTGAGTTGCATCCAATCCCAAAAGTGAATGTCCTATGGCACACGGTGCATGTTACTCAGGAAAGTTGACTGAGAATAATTACGTGAAAGAGAATGTAATAGTTTTCATAGACACGTTTACGAAGTTTGTGTTATTGTACCATTGCCTACGTCTCTATCCAGCCTGCACTATTAAAGGTTTGAGTTCCAGTGTTGCTCTATTTGGTTTGCACTTTTATCACTGACCAGGGTCGTTGCTTTGTCAATAGAGAGTTGACCTCGTACAAAAATAAGACCAAAGTGGTTAATTTCAGTGTTGGTGATTTGGTCAATTAAGAGAGAAACCAAACCAAATTAGAACCCAAATTTAAAGGTCCTTTCAAAGTTGTAGAGTCACTTGAAAATGATCGTTTTGTTTTAAAATCACTGACAGGAAATAGAACGTACAAGTACGCTCATGACTGCTCATCATCATCATCATCATACTCGAAAACTGCTGCAAAGTGGAGTTTCCTCTGAGCTTAATCCTATTAGCGAGAGCGATGAAGACTAAAGAAATCTCTTTTATTTGATTGTATGCACACTTGTAACTATTTGGCCGCACTGCACGTCTTGTCGTGATATCTGTAACTGCAGTTCGAAGCTGGACAGCGGCGGTGAACGGCGGTAGACGTTGTGGCGGGGGCCAGGGTCTCGTAGAGACTAGATAAGTTTGGCCGACTTGGACGGACCAGGAAGTCATGAGGACTTTAGGGCTTGGTGGCCCAGGGTGACATATGCCACTAGATAGACTGTGAGTTTTGGGCCTGGTCAGCCCTGGGTGACATATGCCACTGACTGTAAGTGTTTGGGCCTGGTTTGCCCTGGGTGACATGGGTCACTAGACTGTAAGTGTTTGGGCCTGGTTTGCCCCGGGTGGCATGTGTCACTAGACTTTGTGTGTGTGAAGGGCTTGGTCACCCCTGGGTGGCATGTGTCACTAGACCGTGAATTAAGGGTTTGGTCAGCCCAGGGTGGCATGTGCCACTAGACTGTATGTGTGACTTTTTGCTAAGGGCTTGGTCAGCCCTGGGTGGCACGTGTCACTAGACTGTGAATGTGGGCTTGGTCAACCCCGGGTGACAGTTTGTCACTCTAGTACTATGAATGTGGGCTCGCAGTCAACCCCGGGTGACGGGCTGTCACTAGGACTGTGAATTTGGGCTTGGTCAACCCAGGGTGACAGGTTGTCACTAGGAATGTGAATTTGGGCTTGGTTAAGCCAGGGTGACAGTGTCACTAGAATAAGCTGCCTGGGGCAGCAGGGTTACAAGAGTGTGTGCAATTAGTGAAGTAATGCTTTTTGATTATGCACAGTACGACGCGAGTTTTTGATTGTTTTGAATTAATGTGATTGGACCTTTGAATCAGATTTGCTTTCATGATTTTACGACTCTATTGACAGAGGCATTTATCTTGGTCAGGTAGGCCGAGTCGATAGTCTAGTTTAAGTTTGTGTTCTCGTCGGTACAGATACCATATCACCACCACACGCGGACGTGTGATAGTCAGTTCTGGCCGTGTCGGAGATTGCAGTCTCTGAACGTGGATAAAATCAGAACTAGGTACTGGAATGTCGAGCAACTATTGTCGTGTAGTTCAACCTCTTTAGTAGTTGCTTGGGTGTGTTTAGTTCTGGCACGATTTATAACGACAACTGTCAGATGAATGATGACAGATGCGCTCGTCAATTTAGAGGAGCCCGAGCCAGCAGGGGCTTCCGGGGCGGACGGCGCTGCAGTTGGTCGTGGTCGTGTTTCCTACTAACCTCACTGCATTCCATGTGGTTGACTTCATCGTTTATCATGAACCACTGACTGTTATTTTGAGATATCCATCCTGTCGTATCATCGTCATTATGGAGAATACCTTATTCTCCGACATATAGAATTCTATACAAATTTTGTACTTTTACATGCTATCGATAATTCTCAGGATTTTGCTATTGGCAAGTTGTTTTTTTTTCTTGTGTATTTTAATAAATGCAGTTTTCGTCATCAAAATAAAACTAACCGATCTGGGTATAATCTCTTGTCACGTCTGAATAATATAACTGTGCGCCTAATATTACAGGAGTGATATAGTATTTGTAAAATGTGTGTGTGTTTAAGCAAATTATTCAATAACAATGAAGTTTTTGGTTTTTAATTTGCTTTGAGGTCACACCTTTTAATAAAGAATATATCACCTCTAATAAATGTAATATTGGGTGGACTGTTGCTAATACAGATGCAGCCAGTGTATATACATTAGATCGGTTATTAACTTATTATCCTGATTGACTTATTTCCAAGTGATTTTTTTGTCTTGATAAATACGGCTGCATTAATTAAAATACATAAGAAAAACTAACGGCTGGCTATGGCTAATAACTAAATCCGGAGAATTACCGACAGCACGTAAATGTACAGAATTTGTATTGAATTTTACAGAAAAATATCCCCTATTAACATGTAATATTACCTAATTTTACAGGTAATAATACGCAAACCACAAGTAATTTTACCGTGCCCATATTTAAAATCACAGTTTTCTTATGTAAAAACACATACATTTTATCAGTAATATTACCGAATAAAAAGGAAAAATACTTAAAAAATCATTAAAAATACATAATTTTTGTGGTAAATTCACATGAGAAATCTGTAATTAAACACATGATAATTCTGTAATATTACCGAATACTATGTAAATATACATAAAATATAATCATTAATACACAAACTTTATGTATTTTTACATAGAAATCTGTAACAAAACACATAATAATTGTGTAAAATTACCGAATAAAAAGTAAAAATACTTAAAAAAACATTAATAATACACAAACTTTATGTATTTTTACATAAGAAATCTGTAACAAAACACATAATAATTGTGTAAAGTTACCGAATAAAAAGTAAAAATACTTAAATAAACATTAATAATACATAAAGTTTGTGTAATTTTACAGACGAAATCTGTAATTAAACACATAATAATTCTGTAATATTACCGAATACTATGTAAATATACATAAAATATAATTAATAATACACAAACTTTATGTATTTTTACATAAGAAATCTGTAACAAAACACATAATAATTGTGTAACATTACCGAATAAAAAGTAAAAATACTTAAATAAACATTAATAATACATAAAGTTAGTGTAATTTTACAGACGAAATCTGTAATTAAACACATAATAATTCTGTAATATTATTGAATAAAATGTAATTTTACATAAAATATCATTAATAATACACAAATTGTATGTATTTTTACATACGGTATTTGTAACAAAACACATAATTACACTGTAATATTACCGAAGAAAAAAGTAAAAATACATAAGTGAAATTTTACATACATGAAAATTTACAGAATATGTAAAATTACATAAGTGAGATTTTACAGATTATGTGAAATTACATAAGTGAGATTTTACAGATTATGTAAAATTACATAAGTGTGATTTTACATATATATTCTGGTAGTATGATTATGTAAAATTACATAAATGTAATTTTACATAACCGTCGATTTGTTTGATTATGTAAAATTACATAAATGTAATTTTACATAACCGTCGATTTGTTTGATTATGTAAAATTACATATATGTAAAATTACATAATAATGAAATCAGGTCGATATGTAAAACTACATACGCCTTGTAAAATTACATAATTATGTAAAAATACAGAAACGTGAGGGCAACGAAAGTTGCCCTAAAATTATGTAAAATTCCCTGAAAATTTTTAACAGTGAAGTATGTATTGAAAAAGTAATTCAGAACCACCTTCTAGTATAACAATGATGTTTCAGCATGAAGATGAGGAGAACTGGCCCCTGGAATCCAAGCCGTCGTGTAAGCAGAGCAATAAGAAGTCCTCCAACATTCCTGTAAACAGCCAAAAGACAATAACAAAGGATGACTGCGCCTGTTATTACAACTATGGGTATGGTTCATATTTATTTAGACCATATTTCTCTACAATTTACCAAAAAGAAAAACCATTAAATCATTTATAATCTATGTTCACAGTCAATCAAAGCGAATGCCTTGATTTACTATGTAGGTTTTTAAAGGCATCATATTATTTTGTTGCTTCCCTACTAGATAAAATCATAAATAGGTTTCTAAACACTCCCTTGTGTATATGTCTAAATATACTTCATGATTTTGCCTTTTTTATCATCATAGAAACTTGTTTAATACAACCGTTTAGGATGTTGATGATATAAATAAGCGAGACATCATTCTTTAAGGCGCTGACAAGAGCCAAATAGGCTTGTATTGAACAATTTTTTAGCCAAATCTATACAGTTTGACACGGCGGAAAAAATATATGTTAATCTTGAACATATTTCTGATAATTTCGTTGTTTTCAAAACACGTTTTTGAAAAGTTTTCTCGATACAAAAAAATGGTAAACTAACCTCTTAAAATGATCTTCCAACAAAAATATCTGTATTACTGATGAACGTACGTTGGTAAAATTTATAACAATAACGTATCATATTTAAATACAAAATTTGGTTGTTTTTAATTTTTGATTATTTAATAAATTATTATTTTATAATTAATCATTATATGGTTTGTAAGAAGTTCGAGCGTTGCGTCATCGCGCTCTCTTTCTTACGTATGCAATCCGACAGTGAGCGCTTAGGCGCGGTGCTAGACGGACGTATGTCACTTTGCGCCCCACTGACAGCTATCCGTTCATCTATAAATTATTATTGACCGCGTCACAATGTTAGTCCAGGATCCACGGTACATTTTTTCACTTGATTACTATCAAGCTAATTTTCCGTGAGCCAACATTACCCTATACGAAAACTCTCGATTGTGGTAGGTAATAGGGGCAGCAGGGATAAAATATATATTGATTATATATTATTATAATTATTTATTTGATGATTTTCAAAAATCTGTTACTAACTATTTTATTTTTATCTGATGAATCATTATCTAAATCCAACATGTATTGATAACGAGCTCATCAAAAATTACTACAAACCAGCTGTTTTTTAGGGGTCCGTAGCCGAATGGCAAAAAACGGAACCCTTATATATTCGTCATGTCTGTTTGTCCGTCTGTCCACCCGTATGTCACAGCCACTTCATTCGGAAACTATTGAGACTACACAGTTGAAACTCTACAAGTATTCTGTGAACCGCTTTACGATTATTATACAAAAATAAAAAAAAGGATTTAGGGGGTCGCCCCATACATGGAACTGAAACTATATTTTTTTTTTCATCAAACCTATACCTACGTGTGGGGTGTCTATAGACATTAGACGGGTCTTTAAAAATGACATTGAGGTTCCACAAACAATTTTTTCTCAAAGCCAATCGTTTGGAAGACAGACACTTCCAAATTTGTAAAATGGCGACCGGCCTCGCGGTCGCTTGCCTTCGGTATTGCCAACAATGACCAGCTTTTCAAGGCTGCTATCTCCTCTTTGCATTATGTGGCCGAAATAAGACAAAATACGCTGTAGGCAAACTGTTGACAATCGAGTCTTGATATCGAGTTGGTAAAGGATAGACACATTTGTGCGTTTGGCCGTCCATGGAATTCGGAGAATCCGCCTAAAACACCACATTTCGAATGCGTCTATCCTCTGTCTTACTCTTGTTTGGATTGTCCATGTCTTAACTTGTGGGGAAAAATGCTCCTTCCGAGAAGCCTGTGCCTGAAAAGGAACCGATCCAGGCTGATGATGGTTTCGTGACGGTGTTGAGGAGGAAGCGCCGTCAGCGAACCATCAAGAACCGCTGCGGCACGGCTCCATCGGAGCCCAATGTGCATATTCGTGCCGCAAAGCCGAACACTCCTTTGTACCTCTCCCGTCTACATTACACCACTACGACGGAGGACATCGTGGAGTACGTGCGCCAGAAGATCAAGTACGTGGCGAGAGTGCAGCTGCTCGAGTCGCGCCGCAACGTCAACTTTAAGGCGTTTGTGGTGCGAGTACCGACATGCTACCTGCACCTCGTCTTGGAAGAGGACTTTTGGCCGCAGGGGGTGGTGTTTCGACGCTTCCGCGGGCAAGTGCCACATGATCGCACAGTGACGTAGTGCAACTGTAGTGATACTAATATAGTTTTAAGGTTTTGTTTACTAACACAAGCTGTCAATTATATCGTATGTATGTTAGTCTGTAAGGTATTTATCTATGGGCCAAAGTAGCCTGAAAATAAATAAATATTATTATTATTATTATTAACTCTATGGAGGAAAATCAGGAAAACTAGTGCTCTGACCAAACGGGCCTTCGTTTTAAAACTTATACCACGTTTTTCCCAGATGTTCCGGGGGCGTAATATAGCATCTTTAGCCATGGCTATCCGCCGTTTTATTTCTGTGACGCAGCTACCTTCATTACTTATATTGGAGCCCAGTTAATCGAAGCTGTCCACAGTATAGATGCCTTAGATGTTATAGGCGCCCGATAGGTTTCCCGCACGATCTACCACCATAAGCTTGGTTTTCTGCCTATTTATTGCAAACCCTACTTTGCCACTTTCCACTTCCAATCTGTGCCGTATCTCTTTCATGTTGCCAAATGTTGTAGCAAGGAGAACGGTGTCATCAGTGTACCTCAGATTGGAAATCCACTTTCCACCAACAGTAAACCCCTTGTCCCAGCCCTAAAGAGTCTTGAATGATATTACTCTTCGTACATATTGAAGAGCAGAGGTGAGAGGATGCATCCCTGCCTTATAACGCATTTGAACAGTCGGTGTCTATTTTGACGAAAGAGCGGTTGTTGATGTGTAGGTAGAGGCATCGGACTATGTCAATAAGATGTTGAGGCGTTCCCATGTCTTTAAGAACCCCCCACAGCTTGCCCCACTCCACGCAATCAAATGCTTTGGTATAATCTATGAAACATATCAAATATATCAATACAGGGCTGTTAAATTCCCGACTTTTCTCTATAATTTGGCGAACGTTCAGGATTTGTTCCCGCGTGTCTTTGCCTTTAACAAAACCTGCTTGCTCTTCTGGAATTTGTGGCTCCAGAAAGTGTATTAGCCTGTTGTTTATGATGTACAGGAGTATTGATGGTGCGTGGAGTAAGTGCCAAACACTTAATATAATTTTTAGAATCTTGTAGGCAACTTGTAAAGAGTGGGTTTAATAGAAAATATCCAATCCCCAAAACCCAGTTAGTAAGTAATCATTTTTAATGACTTCGTTATCGATACATATTGGAAGGAAGGAAGGGGACTCTTTGATCAAACCATACATTTTGTAGGACAAATATTTTTTCAAATAATTTAGATAATTATCATCAGATTTAACAAAAAAAACCCAGCTGATGATTCTCAAAAGTGTTTGTACTTAACACTTTTGAGAATCATCAAACCAACATATTTTATCCCTGCTACCCCTATTACTTACCACAATCGAGAATTTGAGAGTTTCGTGCAGGAAATTGTTGGGCGTCTCGCCGTCTCATCAAAATTAGCTTGATAGTAATCAAGTGCAAAAATGGACCGCGGATCCTGGACTATTTGTTTCTTACTTGGTAGTATGGCGCTAGGGTATCGGAAAAATTGTGGGCGTGTCCAAAAATACTGAAACATCAGAAGTCAATAGCTATTGTCATCGTCTTAACAAGTGATAGTGATTGTAATGCATACAATACAAGAGGTCATGTGGGATAATGTTATCTATTATGTTACTTTAGTTCTCAATATACTTGTACAAATCTTCTGATGTTTTTAAATTCAATGAACTTCCAATACAGTAAACATAATTTTATTAGCTGCCTGTTTTATACTACCACAGTTTTTTAGACGTGACATGTTAAACTTTCTAATTTATTCTTTGTATACAGCTGATGTATAATATGCTCTTTGAATGCTCTATCGACAAATGAAACGAGTTAGCTGAAACCAGTTTGAAGTTGTTATAGTAACTACTGCAATAGTCTGAAAGTGCTTATCTTTTGTAGCCTTTTTATATGTACGTTTGTGTATGGTCTGATCAAATTGTTTCATATCAGCTGGAATCATGACATAGATCATACAAATTGATGAAGTTAAGATATTGCCAAGATATTATGGTCTACCTTTGTACAGTTGATTCATATCTATTGTCATTATGGTGTGATTTAGTTAGCACCATTAAGTCCTCATTTGCAGTCAGTGATCAGATCAACAACATTTTAAATTCACACAAAAGTATTTAATTTTTTGCAGCCATGGAGAAAACGGAACTGCCAGGCAGCATGATCCGGTCTACCAGTACAAGACTAGCAGTCTACCTCCAGCTTCATCTATCAACCAGTCCTGGGATGAGATAGTGTGCTCAGCAATGCGCATTACGCCCGAAGATATCGCTAATCAGCTGACCCTGCTTGACTTGCCTTGCTTCAAATCCATCAGACCAGAGGAATTGACTACATGCGGCTGGAATAAACTGAACAAGTTGACTGTGGCGCCTAACGTGGTAGCTTTTACTAAAAGATTTAACAGGGTAAGTAGATACCTAAATGTTTTGTTTGCTATTGAACCAGTCCTCTCAGCACGCTGAAGCGGCATCTAGAGGCGGCAGTTCATATATATAAAATTCGTTTCGCTAAGACAGTGTGAAGTGGACAACTACATTGCCCCTGTGCCCTGCGCAGTAACCCCATGAAACAATGCAGTTTGTACACAGTTTTCAGCACGTTATAGTGACACGTAATTGAATGTCAGCAATTGTTCATTGTAGATAATAACGTTAAGTGAGCTCATCACCTCTGATGGCATAACAGCATAAGAATACCTTTGTATATTCATATGTTGTTAAGCGACCGCAACTCGTAAGTAATTGATGATTGCTATTTCCGGCACTGAATAGTTTACATCCTTTCGACGAGATTCAGTTCTCATAAAGTCTAAAGAATAGACATTTATTTCTGTGAACTGCAAATGCCTAACTGTCGACAACAGACAGATCTCGCCTTTATCTCAGATCTGTGATCTTAATTATCTAATAATAATAATAATAATAGCGTTCGCCAACAGTCTGTGGGCTGGATACTTAGAAAGCATTATTTTATAACTTCGAGCTACAGTACAGTGCACAAAGCAGTATTTATTCAGTATCAATGCTGTTGCGATAAAAAAACAACTTCCTATATGTATTCATGACATCTTATATGTATCTATCTTTATATATAAAAATGTTATGTTGTTTTGTGTACGCTTCAAAAACTCAAAAAGTCCTGCACCGATCGAGCTGAAATTTTAGAATGATACTAGCTGAACCCGCGCATGCGTTGCAATGCTTTTTTCCTACCTATCTGCCTACTACCCTACCAACTACTCTACCTACCTACTACCCTACCTACCTACTTTCCTACTACCCTACCTACTTACTACCCTACCTACCTACCTACTACCCTGCCTACCTACCAACCACTTTCTCACCGTATAAACCTTCTCTGGACTTCCACAAATAATTCAAGACCAAAATTAGCCAAATCGATCCAGGCCTTGTTGAGTTATGCGCTTACCAACACATTTTGCGATTCATTTTTATATTATAGAAGATATAATCCGCATCAAGGATTGTTTAAATTTTACAGTATACACGCGGGCGAAGCCGCGGGCATCAGCTAGTATATATATATAAAAATGTTATGTTGGTTTGTGTACGCTTCAAAAACTCAAAAACTACTTCACCGATTTTCATGCTGTTTTCACCAATGGATAAAGTAGTTCTCGAGGAAGGTTTTTAGTATATAATTTAACCGACTTCCACGCGGGCGAAGCCGCGGGCATCAGCTATTAAATAATATTTTTCAAGTAAACAAATACAATATTAATGGTTATATACGTAACATGCATTTTTTTCGTTTACAGGTCAGTTTTTGGACAGTACAGGAGATATTAAATGGGCAATCGCCTAAAGCTCGAGCTGAAATATTGGCACATTTTATCAAAGTAGGGAAAAAATTGCATGAACTGAACAATCTGCACTCTCTTTTTGCTGTTGTCTCGGCGTTGCACAGTGCTAGCATTTACAGGTGAGGATAACATTCAATTGATGGATATATCCTAATTAGGTATCTGTCCATATACACACATCAACACGGTCTAGGGATATTTCATACTCAATTAAATAACTCGAAAAGTACTGGCCGCATTGGAATCTTTAATACACCGATTTGTTTGTAATTTATCTCAGACTAATTCCAAATTCAAATTTTTGAAAATTCTTTTGTTTCGGTGGCATAAAAATGTCTTGATGTATAGGAGAGGGAATTTCCATTTGTGCGAAATTTAAAAAACAATACGAATTACGTTTAGTTACAGTTTTTTTTCATTTTTAAACGAAAGATAAAGTTAAAATTGAGGTGTTGTAGCCATGCAACGCCGACATTTGACGAGGGCGGAGATGTTACGAGCTGTGGGAATGCTGGAAGCTGGATCTGTTCAGCGTAATGTTGCTGAGGCCATAGGGACCCATCAAAATGTAATTTCAAGATTGTGGACACGCTATCGTGCCACAGGTGAAGTAGCGGAGAGGCACCGGGGGCCAAGTCGCATCACTACCCCCAGACAAGACCGATTTTTGCAAATTACTGCGCGAGCTCAACCAAATGCAACGGCGACTCAATTAGTCCAAAGGCTGCGAGTGGAACACCAAGTGCTTGTGAGTGACCAAACTGTAAGAAGGCGACTGCATGAAAGCAATCTACGCTCTCGTAGACCACTCCGGGTCCCACCTTTACGGAGAGGCAATCGTGGACGACGATTAGAATGGGTTCGGAACCACGTGGACTGGGGCCGTGAGCAATGGTCCAATGTGCTGTTCACGGATGAATCCAGGTTTGGCTTCCATCCAGATTCACGAAGGACGCGTGTTTGGCGAGTTCCTGGACGATGGAGCCGTCTCCAGAACCCTCAGGAATTTCACCCATACCAAGGAGGAACAATTATGGTTTGGGCAGGAATTCGTCTTGGAGGACGGACGGATCACGTTTGGGTGCGGGGCAATATGACGGCAGAACGATACGTCCAATAGGTGCTGGGGCCCGTAATCTTGCCCCACCGAACACAAATGGGGCAAGATTTCCTGCTCATGCACGACAATGCCCGGGCACACACGGCGAGAACGGTAGCAGCTTGGTTACATACACATAATGTTAGGGCCTTAGACTGGCCTGCTCAATCGCCAGATCTAAATCCCATTGAGCATGCGTGGGATATGCTGCAAAGAAGAGCTCTGAAGGAAGTTACTGAAAATTTGGCTACAGAAGATCAACTTTTTGCGCACCTCAGAAGGACATGGGACAATATTCCGCTGCAAGACATTGACAACCTTGTTCTGAGCATGCCGAATCGTTGCCGATGTGTTATGAACATCATGGGCGCTTTCTCAGACTACTAACTTCAAGTTTATAAACACAAATTAAATGATTTTTCTATTTTTTTCAGTTTTTACTCACAAATTAAAAGTTAATTCATATACGGTTTCCGTCTATGCTTAATTTTTTTTCCATAAAATCCTGAAATTTTAATCAGTACCTTAACCATTATTAAAAAATGGTAGAATATTAAATAACGTATATTTTAAATATATACATGTCATATAAATAATTAACACATTAATAGTAATTCGCTTTTTTAAAAATATCCCTAGACCGTGTTGATGTGTGTATATAGGTACTAGTACAATTATAATTTGATACACAAAGCCTTGTTGCTTATTTATAACAAGGAATGTATCGCACTGTACTTTTCAACTGGCTAATAATGCAGATAAAAAACATGTTGAATTCAACATATTTGTGCTATTTTCACCAGTTGAAATCAAATACACAGACAGAATATGCACTCTTAATTCATACTAAATCGAAATATTCATCGAGTATCCATTTAATGATTCATGTATTCTCTCCTTTACAGGCTGACAAAAACATGGGCGTGCTTATCTAAAAAGGATAAACAACAGTTCGATAAACTCGCAGAACTGTTTGGAGAGAAGGACAACTGGACTGCACTGAGGGAATATTTGAGAATTATTCCTTTGCCATGTATTCCATATCTTGGTAAGTTATGTATGGCTATAAAAATGTTCCCACTGTTGGGACACAGACCTCTTTTAGTTTCGCCATGTCTGTCTGTCCGTCTGTCCGTCCTCGCTTAATCTCTGTGACCGTTAGCACTAGAAAGCTGAAATTTGGTACCAATATGTGTATCAATCACGCCGACAAAGTGGTAAAATAAAAATTGGAAAAAAATGATTTATTAGGGTAGCCCCCCTATATTGTAAAGTGGGAAGTGTTTTTTTTTAATTTCAACCCTAACGTGTGATATATTGTTGGAAAGGTATTTAAAAATGAATAGGGGTTTACTAAAATCATTTTTTGATAATGTCAATAATTTCGGAAATAATCGCTCCAAAAGTAAAAAAACAATGTGGGGGTTACGCATTGTTTTTTACTTTTGGAGCGATTATTTAATTTAATGTTATCCTCTAACTTTTGAACCATATGTTTAGAAAATATGAAAAAAACTGAGAAAAAAAGAAAGTTCTACTAACTTTATAAGGACTTTCTAGGAAAATCATTTTGAACTTGGATGGAAACAGTTTTTGTACAAAAAAGACAAAAAGTTGTACAAAATAATTTCTGGACTAAGTTTGTAGTGTCGTATATGCAAGCATTTTTTAACTTCGTTTACATGTTTTTATTATTTGTATTTATTTATTTATTTTAAATAGAACGGCCGAAGCCAATTACACTATTTAAACACATATAATTTATTAAACACAGTCATGCAATCTTCTCACAAAACTTCAAACATTCTGACAGTATCACCTTCCATTCATCCGCAAATATATCAAGATCTTTGTTTGAGTCCAGGAGAGCGTTAATAGCGGATAATGTCCGAGGAATAATAATAATAATAATAATATTCCACAACTATCACACAACGCCATCTAGTCCCAAGCTAAGCAGAGCTTTTGTTATGAGTACTGGACAACTGATAAACATACTTATATATTTCTAAATACATACATAATTATAGATAAATTACACCCAGACACAGAACAAATGATCGTGCTCATCACACAAACATTTGTCCTGGGTGGGAATCGAACCCACGACCTCCGGCATAGCAGTTAGGGTCACTAACCACTAGACCAACAGGTCAGTCAAATGGGTGACTTGGAGCGTGCAACAGTACGGCAAGTTGGAACAGCCAGTAAGCGGTGTTTTCTGCCAGGACAGAAATTGTCAGGGACGAATAGTTTGCTGATTTCATTGTGTAGTTCAGGAACATCTATAATCCCCCTAAGAACTTTAAAGATTACAGTCATCTGGTCGCGCGACCGTCTAACTTCAAGCGAATTTAAACCCAAACAACCCAACAGGAATTTAGTGGGATACAAAAAAGGATAAAACCTGAACAAGTGCTTGTAAAAATATCTAAGGAACGCAAATGGAAGTGGGCAAATTCACCATGTGGGCCTAGCATGTGTCTACACTAATATTATAAAGAGGAAAACTTTGTTTGTTTGGTTGTAATGAATAGGCTTAAAAACTACTGGACCGTTTTCAAAAATTCTTTCACCATTCGAAAGCTACATTATCCACGAGTAACATAGGCTACTTTTTATCCCTGATTCCCACGGGAACGGGAACTACGCGGGTAAAACCGCGGGATGTCCGCTAGTACATTATAATTTGCAAAATCATGACCATTTATTCTTGGAAAACAGTAGGCCTATAAATAACAGCTTTATTTACATATTCTTATCACCATTCTATCGAAAATATTCGTGCAAATGATTCCGGGAATAACCATGACTTTACAATGGAGTTCATGAGTTCAATACTATTTTAGCATCGCTTATCTTGAGACCATGTTGCATTATATGAAGTTGCGTTAAGTGGGTAATAGGTTCGGTCTTCAGACTTGGAGACATAGTAACTACTAATAGGACATTGTATTATTGTTCACATCTGCGTTAAGCGCCGTACTGATTCAACTGGTTTGTTGTGAGTTTGTTTATCATTTTTGGACCAAATTGCCTGAGAATAAATGGAAAATAACATAATGTAATGTTTGAGAACAGTACTGCTTATTTCTTAAGAAATTCCTGACATCAGACCTGCAAATGAAGAAATGAAACAGAAATGTAGACGATAGTGTGTGAGAAAAGGAAGTAATAACGTGTGTATGTGCCTTCTCCTGCAATATTAAATATACACTTATAAGTAAATATTAATTTTAAAAAAGGAAAACGTCGTCTTCCTGATCTTGTCCTATTTAATTTGGGGTCGGCGCAACACGTTTTGTTCTTCCATTCTGGTTCTTAGACGTCACAGCATTATTATCCTTTCTCATTCATATCATTCCACAATCCATCCATCTTTTCTTGTCAAAATTCCTTTGTCCTATTACTTTGAATTAACCCTCTTTAATTGTTATTTTCATATATTTGTTGTACTAATCATATGAATGCATTCTACAGGTATATTCTTGACGGATCTTGTTTACATCGACATCGCACATCCCCCTGACTCGCCGCATCGCGTCGCAAAGATGGCAGTGGTTCTGAAAGCGCTCGAAAAGTACCAAACATCTGAGTATGACATCCCTCCGGTGCCGCACGTTTCCAACTTTCTGAACAGTGTACGTTATATTGAAGAACTGCAGAAGTTCTTGGAAGACGATCAGTACAAGTAAGTATTGTGTACCTCGCTTGTGTGCTTAGTGCAGGTAGGTGCATGTCGTTTTTATACCTACTCATCGCGTTAACGTAAATTTCTCTATTCTGAGTTAGTGCGGACCAGTCTTGCCTCTAGGCATTGTAGCGACATACACAAAGTGACATCGACAGCAGTGATGCTGTGAAGTATAAACTCAGCATATCACAATCAAAATTACCTACCAGACACAATCGTCTGGCTAGAAGATCCTTCCTTTCACCTGAGTATTGACGCGCTGTTTCTCCCATCACTGACGTGAATTGTGCATCATGTTATGCTAACGATAGGACATGTCTCATTATGTCCTGCGTGCATACCTGCCCCCCTATTGCGTATCTTTTTAACGTCAGTGGCTATCAGAAATGTCCATAGCTTAACTGTAAATTGGTTATGGTTTGGTACATTTTTTTCTTAAAAACTCACCATTTGACAGTTATTTGATAGACATTATAAGTTATCCACTGTCATTAAAAGATACGCAATAGCCCTGCTGATACCTGTACGCTAAGCAATTGTTGTTACTTCTGATGATGACCTCGTTGTAGCAATCGCTGACTCCTCGCAAGGGGGCACGACTGTCGGGAATATAGGCTTCGCCCTTGCCCTTCGGTATCCTGGCCTCTTGGTGGCGGACGTTGGCCTGGCCTGCGACAGGCACGCTTACGCAGCTGCCTATGTGTAGGTATCGGTAGGAGCGCCACGGTGCCATGAGAAGCATGTGGTGAGCCCTCCGGTCAACCGGCGGGTGACTACCAGCGACAGAGGTGGCTCAGGCGCTCCCTACAGCGGATACTGGCTTGTCTGCAGACGCTTGCAGGTTGAGCCGAGCACGCTGCAGAGCAAGGGCTGTTTGATGCGTGAGCAGTAATGCACGTGTGTAACGCGGCGAGCCCGCGCCGCACGTTCGTCGCATGAGTTTGGTCGCCTGTGGAGTTACGTGTGGTTCTCTATTGTGTCACCTAACTTTTTTATCCATAATTTAAAATGCCATAACTTTTTTTGTCCTAATCATCATTTGTCCGAATGATAACTTACCCGAACTAAATATCACATAATATCACATGCCATAAAATTGAAATCCCTAAATGTAATATGTCCTAAATCCATTTGTCATAAATATTACAATCAATATTAAACGAAAGACATAAAATCGTTTTCCATAAAAGTTTTAAGTCCTAAGTTAAAATTACATAATGTTTATTTATCATAATAATATTATTAGAACAAAGTAGGTATAAGCTTTTGGTCACGTCACTCATACATGCAACGCATGTACTCCATGACGCGCGCCCGCTTCGCTCGCATATTAAATAACACTAATATCTTCTGTCCCCGAAGTGCCGGGCCTCCTTCGTCGGCCTACGGCCCGGTGCCCATGCCGCCCATAAAGGATACTGTCGCGAGACGGTGATTCATCCAATTAGCGGACGACTAGCAACAGCCTATAATTTTGGTTATTCATCCGGCTAATCGGACGACTAATTAATTTTATTCATCCGCTAATCGGACGATTAGACACTTCACACTTCATTAATTTAACAGTCGGCACAAATTGTCACCCCGGTGACAACTGGGAAGACAATTCCCAGCTGTCACCCCGGAGGACAGGGCTAGAGGGGACTATTGGGAATAATCCCTTCTTTGTTCTCCCTTGACTCTAATAACCATCAAGATTCAGACTCAAAATTATACTCACGATGTTTTTTTCGGTCCTCCCCATCACATGCCCAAACCAAGACAAACCATTACCACACAAGTTTTTAGTCACTGGCGCCACATTAAGAAAGTAAAAAAGGTCTTAGACGAGTGTGTGTTCCCTTCCTACATAGGGAATGGCCAGTCCGCACATGCATATACATCGTAAGATTGCATAGTTGTATTCAATAAGTGGCGTGATGCACAGAATCAGGCCACATTCGCCAATTACCATTGCGGTACAATGCATCTGACAATTCATGTTCTAGAATTGTATGTAATTCTGTTACTCACTCCATCTGTAATCACAGTCGCAATCCCTGCGGCCATTCTCTGTTAGATCCTGTGACAGTTAAGACGGGTAACGAAGGGTGAGGACGCATTGCATAATTGTTTGATTTGATTTTGTAGTGTTCATCATCTTTGTTCTGGCATTATACTAATTTATTTGTTCACCTTGCAAGTTTCATTAATATTAGATAATCTCTTTTTATTCAAATTCGTATTACTTTAATATTACTCTTTATTTATCACATGCTTCTTCCTCTGCATCACTAACGTTTTCATAGAAATTAAAGCAACTTGCGATTTTTCATAATAATTGCGGAAAATTCATCCTGCTTTTGCATACTTGGTCTTCGCCTGCCTTGCAATTGATTATGGTAGGGTTTTGTAGTTTTTCGGTGACCTTGACCTTACCTGTAGGCGAACAAGGTCAGGGGAGGGGACAGGCAGTAGTTGAAAAAATGTCTGCTTTTTGCGATCGCGATTTTGTTTAACATATTAGTCAAAACGTATAAATTCAAGTAGGTACAGAGTTCATAAACTAACAAAATATTTAATTACAGGCTATCACTGAAGTTGGAGCCTCCATCACCTGTGGGTAGCTGCGCTGGTTCCAAGGAGTCTGTGAAAGAAGTGATAACACCGAAAGCTTCGAACGCGACCAACATATCACCATCTCACAAGCTGGGCTCCGGCTCGCTACGTCTATCAGGCACCACGCACCAGGGCAAGTTCATCCCCACACATCGGAAGTGCCGATCCCTCGGTTCCAAGTACGTTCTAACTTATTTTAATACTTAAAGCAATTTTGTGTCTAATATTTCATTTCCAATTAACACTCATTGCTACCTTGTAGTCCTGTTTTATATTATGCTGAAAAATTAATTTCTGGAAAAAAGTTTTATTATTATTGGAAATAACCATTATATTCGGTATTGGGTGAAATTAGTATACAGTTATGAAATTACTTGACTTGATTGATTGACTTTCCAAAATAATTATACTATACAATCAAGAACTTTGTTTGAACAATTACATTATCAGCAGATAGTTTGAATCGCACATCGTCTTCATTCTAAAATCAAAGCTTATCAAAGCTGTGCCAATTAAAATAACGCTGCTACTTAATTGCTTAGAACCATAGAACATGTCATTAACATTAGGCCGATTAATCGCAAGCCTATTGCAACATCACGCTAGTTTTACCGTAAATAAGTTCATATTTATTAACACATAGTGTGTTGTGTAGTTGAGCTTAAAAATAATTATGGATTTCCCACAACAAGATTGATATTTTGTATCGATACGAACTATTAATATAACTTTATTTGAGACTGGGTTTTGTGCGTAGGAATTATCCCTGGGGAACGATATACGCTGGGACCAAAAGTATCCTATCCCATAATCCAGTTTATGTACCGTTTCCTCAGTCTGCAGAATCTTTAAGTTTCTACAGTATTTCAGTATTATATAAGCTAACCTATATTTTGACTGTCAATGGAAAATGGAACAAAATGAAACCTTTTATCGAATATTTTGAAATGGCTTTATCGTCTGGGAAAGGATGACCTGCCGTTGTTTTTTAAATCTTTTAAATTGGCACATTTCGATATTTAAAGCTTTAAGGGATACTGAAAATATATTGATTAATTTATTGTTATTACTTTGTTGTAAGTCCGTCAAGATGGCAATAGGCTGGTATTTCATGGAACTTAAACATAAATAGCGAAATGTGGGTGTACTATTTGGTGCACTTGTTAAAAAAAACAGAATTTAACAAGTGCACCAAATAGTACACCCTTTTTTCGATAAATTTATGTATACAGGGCACCCCACGGCTACGCACACGGAAGGAAAGTACTCTAAGGGACTGAATAGCCCTAAATTGTTAAAATTGATAGCCATATAATTTATGTTTCGAAAATACAATTCCATAACATTTTCTCGATAGAAAAATCCCTCAAAGTTACCTCTAAAATGCATTGTGAAAAGTTAATAATCATGCTTCAAATTAAGTCAGGAAACTTTTCAGGGTAGTCGATCTATGTATAAAGTTGGAGGTGTTTGTTTTGCTTTTCTGTAAACCGATGTGTTCATTTTATATTTCTTTGAAACTTCAAGTTTTCTAAACAGTCATAGCTACGACCGCCCTGACCCCGGCCCTCGCTAGCATTCCGATGCACAACGTGCAATGCGACCTCGGCCTTCAGACGGGAGGGGGGGGGGGGGGATTTCTTAGTATTCGCTCTGAAGACCCGTTTAACGTTTTTAGGGTTCCGTGGTCGAATGGCAAAATCTTCATGTCTGTGTGTCCATCCGCATGTCACAGCCACTTTATTCTGGAACTATTAAGACTACACAGTTGAAACTTGGTAGGTAGATAGATGTATTCTGTAAACCGCCTTACGATTTTTATATAAACAAAAAAGTTGTAGACTAATTTACTCTTAATCTTAATCTTATATTTTTTCCCTTATATGGTACTGAAACTAAAATAAACATCAAACACATTGGTGTCTATAGGTCTTTAATAATCGGTGTGCATACGTAAAAAAAAAATATACCGATCGAATTGAGAACCTCCTCCTTTTTGGGAAGTTGGTTAAAAATGACATTGAGGTTTCTAAAATCAATCGATTTTTTCTCAAAGTCAATCGTTTGAAAGATAGGCACTTCCTAAGTTATTAAATGTGTGTCGCCTCTTACTTTGAAACTAACAGAGTTTAAAATCTAAAAAAGAATATGCTGTAGATCGCAATAAAAACTTTCAACCATAAAAAAATAGTTTAAAAAACTAAAACCCGACTACGAATAAAATCGCAGACTAATAAAACCGCGGTCTTAAAAGCAGAAAACAAGAAAATAATTCTTATCTATAAAATTATTATAGAGTACATTCGTAGTCGCATGCCACCGTGCTATTGGACCTCAGAATGTCTACTGTCCTTCTTCGATTTGTCCTAAGGCATCGAAACCCTCTGGTCGCATTGACCACCCCCGATACGAACCATCGCGTATTGGTATGATTCGATGACCACGGCAAACCTTAGTCGCCCCTGACGACCCCTATCACCCTTCTTCATTCTGTATTTTTTCTAAAGTAATGTAAGTGTATAACGAGCATTAATATTTCAAATTGAAATGAAGTCTTCTAATGGTAGACTCGCTCACAGTCAATCCTCGAACCTTACGAAGCCACTGCTGCACTTGAAAAGAGTGAAGATTTTTTGGAGAACCTGACACGATATACCGGTCACAACTCACATGCTCTACCGTGAGTTACTCCAGAAATATGCTGTAGATCACAATAAAAACTATCAACCAAAATTAGTTTGAACGAGATATGTTAGTAGTTTTTGAGATATTATAGCACATTTAAAAAACGAACACTGAAAAACAAACTTATCACAAAATGTGTATTTCTGATGCCGCTATAACAACAAAATTCAAAAAAGGGTTTCCTTGCTACAATGATACCTTCATGTGCGAGGATGACTCGCACTTGGCCAGTTTTTTTGTTATAGAATAAAGGAATGATATTCTAAGAAACATGAAATTTAGATTAAGGCATCGTTCACAGCAAACGTATTGTCCTCCGCCGATTGTGAGTATGCTCACTGTCTCTATCTACGTAATAGCGTATAGTCGGTTCGGTGTGAACAAGAAGTTAAATATATATTGAAAAGCGATAAACTCGTAACGCGTGCTCTCAGTCAGCGGGGGACAATACGTTTGGTGTGAACGATGCCTAAAAATTAAAGCACCTGTTAAGTTAGTCTTTTCTTAAAGTCAAAAGTTACAGAAAGTAAAGCCTATAATCAAGACCTTTTTTAGCGAATGGGTCATATAAGCCATAAATAATTTTCACTTTCGGCCCCTAACCCGGTCACAATGTATGGCAACCTATCCCTTGGGATAAGCAAGTCAAACCTCGCTACATCTATAGAACTTTGCAGAACGATTCCTTCATAAAATCACGGGAGCCCCTTTCTATGTCCGAAATGACAGTCTAAACTTGGACCTCAGAATGTCTACCGTACTTCTCCGACTTGCCCTAAGGTATCGAAACCCTCTGATCGCATTGACCGACTGATACGAACCATCGCGTATTGGTAAGATTCGATGACCACGGCATACCTTAGATAGGGGTCATAACTATCACCCTTCCTCATTCATGAAAGCTACCACCGTCATTGCGACCTCAGAGTCGTGAAGATAGGCGATATTTAAAAACCTTATACCATATAGTTTTTTTTTTAATCAAAATGACTCTTACAGTAAAGCTTTTTATCTACTGTGTGACTTAGGATCAACGCACAGGCCAAACCCTTAAGGCTTGAAACCTAAAAATGTCGCACACTTATTCTTCTTATGACGTAGGCATCCACTAAGAAAGGATTTTTAACCGACTTCCCAAAAAGGAGGAGGTTCTCAATTCGATTGGTATGTTTTTTTCAAAATTGAATTATTTGAATTTTCCAAGGAGGGTGAAATAGGGGATGAAAGTTTGTATGAAAAATCGACCTTTTTGCTGCCGACATCCATGCGGGCGAAGCCGCGGGCAAAAGCTAGTATGCAATATTCAGTTACGTTAATTTCGTGTGGCAAAACCGAGGGACGCCCTTGTACATAATTATGTGCACATTCCGTCTGGCACAAACTTCATAATGAGTGTAGATACGAGTATCATCATATTGTCACCACCTTCGCAGTACGTCAATTATAATTATAAGATGTTTTGATTGTATATTAAACTCGCACGTCCCATCTAAGATAACCGCAAGACCTCTTTAATTCGCTTTTCTATCGTCTTATGGAAAACATCGTGAGGAAACCGGCACGTCATACAACAAAAAAATTGAAGACACGTGACACCTACCAACCCGCACTGGGCCCACGTGGTGGACCCATCCCTTTCCTAGAGAGGAGGCCTGAGTCCCTGCAGTGGGAACATTATAGGCTGATGGTGATGAGTCTTATGTATTTTTTCTAAAGTATTGTAAGTGTTTAACGAGCATTAATGTTTCAAATTAAAATGAATTCTTCTAATGGAAGACTCGCTCACAGCCAATCCTCGAACCTCACGAAGCCACTGGTGCACTTGAACAGAGTTCAAGGGACAATTTTTAGAGAAACTGACACGATATACCGGTCTCTTGCTCCAGCGTGAGTCGATGTCTACCAGATCCTAGATGCGAGTAAACATACCGATAACGCTGATACAATCTATTGACAACAGGGGGGCTGAGATGCAATCGTTCAGCCATAACACGCCCACTATGCCCTGAATCCAGCAACGTCCACGATTTGTGCGATTTTGTGGGCGAGGTATCTTTCCTAGGAAAAAACTCACTGTTATTATTTCACAGAGCTTAGTAAACAATCACTAAAATTAGATCCGATGCAGAAATTTCACGGAATACAAATTGAAAACAATGGAGCATCAAACATTCATTTATTGCATTAATAATTAAATTCACTTCGAATAATTAAATTCACTTCAACGAATTAAATTCAAATTTGTAATTGTGGTACACCTTTGTGTAGTCTAAACTGCCAGCTATTTATTCGCGTATGAAGAATGATAAATACATGCATTTATGTTCGATTTTTTTTATGAGAAGTGCAAATACGACAATCTTTAGTAATTGACGTCATCCTTAGAATCTTTGGTCATTCGTAAATAAGCTCTCATACATTTAAATTGATTAAATTAGAGTTATTTGAATAATTAAATGATGAATTATGAAACCTTTACCATGCTAAAACTAACAATAGGGTAGTTGACAAAAAAAAAACTAACTAGTCCGTCAGATAGATTTCCAAAAAATATTGAACACGTATTTTTTCTTTTTTCACGTAAACAAAAAATGAAGAAATACAGTGCTTCGAAAAGTCGTGAAACGGCACAGGTTGGGCCATTTTTACCAGACTATGATGTCAAAAGCCCCCTCTCCATGGTCTTTGACAAACTTTATTTTCGTCAATTTTTATTAATTTGATAAAACAAAAAACACGTATCCAATATTTTTCGATAATCTAAACAGAATCATATTTTTTTTAGTCAGTCAACTACCCTATTATGTCTATGGAAACTGTTTCAGTTTTTGACTTAAATTCATTCGAGTTATGTTGTCTATCTGGAAAATGCAGTTCTAACTATTTTTACCCACGACGGAACGGAGACGGTATATGCGTTTGGGGTGAGAGGTTGTTTGTTTGTGTGTTTGTGCAAATACATGTTGCCATTTTTCTCCAAAACTACAAGTCCGATTTTGATGCAGTTTTCAGTTATGGGTTCGGGTTTGATTGGTGCATGTTCTTAGATAGGTGTTACGGTGACAACTCACCAGGGGGCGCTGCAGCAAACATTTTTTGTGCAAATCAAAGTTGCCATTTTTCTCCAAAACTACAAGTCCGATTTTGATTCAGTTTTCAGTTATGGATTCGGGTTTGATTGGTGCATGTTCTTAGATAG
Source organism: Diarsia mendica (assembly GCA_949316265.1). NCBI lineage: Eukaryota > Metazoa > Arthropoda > Insecta > Lepidoptera > Noctuidae > Diarsia > Diarsia mendica. The sequence goes on along the minus strand of OX438886.1, from coordinate 14,633,902 downwards.
GTGTTACGGTGACAACTCACCAGGGGGCGCTGCAGCAAAGATTTTTTGTGCAAATCAAAGTTGCCATTTTTCTCCAGATTCAGATTCAGATTCAGATTCAGATTCAGATTCAGATTCAGATTCAGATTCTTTATTTGTTAACATAGGTAGTACAAACAGGTGTTACATTTTCATAAGCGCTCTATGTTTTGCCATTTGGCGTACAAATATATATTTTAGATTTAAGTATTAATATTATCTACGTGCAACAAATACTGTTATCAATTTAAATTATAAAAAAAATTAGAATGCTAAAAAAATATTTTCAAATTGTCAATTATGAAATTTAAGAAATAACAAAGATAATAATTATGTTAGAAGAAATAAATAAATAATAATTAAATTTAAAAAAAATACAAAATAATGTCAATCAAAAAATTTAGAATTAATACAGAAATGTCAAATCAATAAGCTATTCCTTCAATGTCAACAATTAAGTCTTAGATAAGTAGCACAAAATGTTAAATGTCAATAAAATGTATCAAATAATGTCATGGATTGTAATGAAATAAATACAGTAATGTCAAAATAGAGGACCTAATACTTATTATCTATAGGAGGCATTATAGAACTGTCGTCCAAATAGTCCTTTAGCGAATAGTAGCACTTATCAATTAATATTTTCATAAGCGCTCTTTTGAATTTGTCCAGGTTTAACGATTTTAATGCCTCAGGCAGTTTGTTAAATATTTTTGTGGCCATACAGAAAGTGCTTTTATTCATTAAAGCTGTTCTTCCATGTGTGATTTCAAGCTCTAACTCATTTTTGTCACGTAGTTTGCGATAGTGACTTTTAAAAGCTATCTTGTACTTTGAGATGTGTGTTTTCACAAATATATTTGTTTCGTAGATGTATAGTGATGGTAGGGTAAGAATGTTCAGGCTTTTAAAGAACGGTTGACAACTATCGGTGCTATTTAGGCCACACATGGATCTAATACACTTTTTTTGAGCTCTAAATACAAAATCTCAAAAAATCCAAGAATGTCCGTCGGGAGCTGAACATTGCAAAACTAGTTCATTTAATTTCAGCCCCCGACGGACATTCTTGGGTTTTTTTAAGGTGGGTGTTTTATGTTATTTTATCCTTTTTTTAATTAATTTTTATTTATGTTTCTCGGTTGATACTCGTAGCATGACAAATAGCATAATTTATCCCTCTTTTGAACCAAGCCATGCGTTGAAAGCCCGACCTAATAAATCGGTTTACTAAGTTACCTCCCTCTCTAGGATCAATACTGAGGTCAGACGCGTTAAGTTTTCAATATACTTACAGACCGTCTCACGGCTATGCCACACGATAGGAAAGTGCCTACCTTCAAGATCGTAAACATATAGTCATATACTATGTTTTACTAAAAGAATACTTCATTTTGATTTTAAAATATATGAATGGCATTCAAAGATTTTTAAATTATCATCTGCGATTCCCCCAGAAGCTAAAAAACAAAACAATTAATATATTTTTGAAATAACGATCGAAAAGGGTAATGTTATGGATAATTTTCCTGATGACTTGGCATCTTGAATAAAAACAAGACCATGAAATAAAAAACTAAAAAACTAAAAATTTAAAAAGTTCTTGCAGTAAAATATCCTAAGTATATAAAATATTCAAGGTCCTTTCCTTACCTGTGGCGTGGCCGTGGGTTGCCCTGTATCCTTCAATTAATTTGACCTAGCCATGTCAAGGTTATAATCTGTCTCTTATATTAATCTACTTTTCTTGTTCAATGCTAGTTTTTTAACAGTATGTGTGTAGTTTTTTTTCGTATTTTTTGATGTTGCACTATATTGTTTTGCGTTACTGTACGATTGATTACATCATAAACTATTACATGAGCAATATTCTAATGTTTGTTATCACGTTCTCGAAAACGGCTTCGATGACAACAAAACGATTTCGGTGAAAATTGCAATATAAGGGTTTACGGGCCGAAAAATCGAACTAGCAATCTCGTTCTATCTATGAAAATTGGGTTTTCTCTTTCTTCACCTGAACGGAGCTCGGTCGCCTAGGTACTTTGTATATACAAATGTATTGCGTGATTGCAAATGTACAAATATTGCTCATTTTATAATATAGTATACAAGGGCCCGGATTTATATGCCTCAAAGAGGTTTTTAAATTTAGTAGATTTCATGTTTATAGTAACTATTGTGTAATATTTAGAAAGTCAGTGTCATTAACCAGCCGGCCCGGGTCTATTTGTAGTCAATGTTACCAAACAGCTCGAATATGGATTAAAAACAGTATAACTTAACATTATTAAGCTTCGACTAATTCAGTCTTAAATCAATGCAGCTAACAACGGCTGTGTACATATGGTATGGACAGCAGCTTCCAGGGATGTTGCGAATATTCGAATCCGCATCCGCAAATGCGGAGCTTCCGCATAGATTTGAACATCCGCATCCGCATCCGCATCCGCAACAATCAATGCGGATATTCATGCGGATGCGAATGTCATACAAGTTGCGGCAAGAAAGAAATTGGGCGAGGCCGGCCGGCGAATGGCGCGTGCCGTTTCCCTTGTGACAAATGACAATGACCAATGGGAGCGAAGAAATTGGTGACAAGATCCGATTGTGGTGCATCTTTTGTTTCTTGTAAATAAGTCATTACGTGTTTGTTTGCGCTGTTGATTACTTATCGTATAGATTGATATTTCGAGTGTTGTCGTGAGTTGTGATCATTGTGTGTAAATAATTGTTTATGGAAAAACTTTATATTAGTTACACTAATCTAAGAAAACTTCAGTCCTAGCTCAGCTTATTTCAATCGTCAGGTCAATTCCATTATGTTACACCGGTAATACGTTTTATTGTAGGTAAAGTTTAATCAAAATTCTTTATTTTTTCAGCGTCTAGTTAATTAACAATGTCACCACCGATACAAAGTACCTAATCTAAGGAATTTTTTAATAATTCTTCATTCATATACCTAAATACTTCATTTTTTTTTTACTTCGTTTATATAATATCTTAAACATTCGCATCCGCATCCGCATCCGCGGATGTGAGCCTTCAAAACTCCGCATCCGCATCCGCATCCGCGGATGTCAAAAAATCGGCATCCGCAACATCCCTGATTACATAACTGAAGACATAAAATCCTGTCGTCAATCCGGGTATTGTGATTCTGAGCTGCTGCAATTGAGATTCATTGTTAAATTACTGCATTTCTTGCAACAAAGAGATGCTGTGTCCTTGTAGGCTAGACTAACAGGAATAGGACGGTATTAGCCATATCCGCCTGGATTGGTGTTGTCAAGAGGAACAAAGACTTCGTTATGTTTTACATTCTTTAGTTAGTTTAAGTTGTGGGTATACGTTGATTAGAAGGCAATTCACCTGCTTTTAAATAATCTGTCGTCGCCCGTAACAAAACTAATTAATGTTATTAAGTTACTGTATTTTCAGTTGAAACTATCTTGTCTGGTTGAGTTTACAAATTAATTACTTACTTACCTTATTTTTTGTAAGGTAATAATATTTTTCATCACCTAAAAATTACCGGAAGGTTGAGAAATAGTTATTTGATTACAGTTGCGTTGAATGTTGTCATCTGAAGAAGGTAGATACGTTATGATCAGTATTTAATTCGATCGATGCAAGGGACAAGTGATCAATTATCGTTCCAATTTAATTCGTGTCAGTCTAAAGTGCTGAATAATAACGCTGTCGGTTCAGTCGTGAATCGAATTACAATTTCATTCGGAACGTCGAAATTAGGCTGAGCGAGCGTAACTGAAATCAGACAGTTTCGCTCTATCATTTACATGTATTGGATCAATATTGTCGTTCGTAGGCACGTTACATCGCATCACATTGTTCATAGTTTTATTTTGATTAAAGTAAAATCCATTTAAGCAGGCGAAAATGGTCCTACGATTTGGGGTTGTAAATCTGACTAGGAAAGATTTTGTATACTCTTATCTATTTATTCCTTTTCCCAAATATGTATATACTGTGTCAATCTGTATTCGAGCATTGGTGGTTAATATAATACCGAAATATAATGTGTTAACCTATAAATGTATTAATTTTTCAGTCTCCTATTTTCTGAATATTGTCTAATTTTACTACCCTCACTTTCCACTCATGGTTTTTGATTTCGATATTTTAGAAGAAACATCCCGGAACTCAACATTTAGCAAAGAATTATAATGAAATTAAAATTTTGAGGCGTTTTGAAGTTCCAACTCTGAGACGTAATCATGTTTTATTTATGGAGTAACAATATTTGTACAGTGTATTTTTCCTCTTACGATTGGCACCTAGGTTTCGTAGCGCGAGCTTACCAAGAAATTTTCACAAGGTCAATTTTGGTATTGGGTGAGTCTTTTCCTAGTTATGGACACGGAGGCTTGCGTTGTAATGTTATGTAGAAAACGATTGTATATGATATGTATATTTTTATATAAAGGATTGTAGAAATAATAAGTAATTTTAAGCATGTTTAATTTTCGTACTTTCTTGTGTTTGCCAGGCACAAAGTTCGAAACGTGACGAGAATTCAAAACGTATCGTGTCGTGATCGTGACACGAAGTTAGTGCTTAACTAAGAATTATAGCAAACATAGATGTAAATACAACAGGTGGCAAACCAGCTTACTCTCTTTTTATGTTCTGCATATGGTGAAAGTGCCAGGGTAGCTTTGTGCAATTTGTAGGTAGGTTGTATTTTAATTGAAATTTGATTCGCGATCGTAACATTTTTTTGCTTTACATCTATTATGAAATAATCAACTCCCAGTTGCTTCAGACTATAATGTGTTTCAATTCAGATTATGTGACATGATAATACAATAGTAGATTATTGCATCGAGCACAAAGTAATTTATTATTGCACCGAGGGCAATATAAATTATTTAAGTCCAGGTGCATAATCTGCTTTTCTTTCAACTATTACCTATAGGAATAGTAGATAAAAGAAACTCATATCAAACAGTTAAAAGATTTTCTATAACACTGTCGGCTTCATTTAGAATGTTTTACGGAGTTAATGTGTCGCTAGATGATTCCATTTTAATTCGAAGCCGAAGCACTCAAAATCAGATAGTATCACACTATATCGTTTCCAAAAATATTGTCAAGCAAAATTAACAAAGTTCCCGCCAAATCACTTTTTCACTTCTCATGCTCTGAAAGTGCTTATTTGTGCAGGATATAGGCTGCACAAAATCGAATTTTGTGCACAAGGGCATTAACGTATCTACTCATAAATGTATCTTTATTAAGGCAAAGAAAATGAGCCATACAGCCAAACACAATAAGAAGTTCATAGATAGAATTTGTTATTTTATAATATTTACTTTAATTTATTTGCCCTATGTGTTTTTTAAGACTATTAGATATTAAAATTTAAATTCAAGTACCTACGGTAAGTTATTTAATTAATTAATGAAAATTATTGTTACAAAATTACTGCAAGCCTAATATCAATTTCGTAAGATTAAAAAAAAAACAATTTTCTTCAGTATTCAAAACTGTACAAATTTTACTTTGAATTTTAATTAAAGAAATATGTTATACTACTGTTTTATTTCCTCGCATTCGAAGTGAAAAGCAGAGTTTATAACTCGTCCACAAAACCATTTTTATCCTAACTACTATTTTTAATTTCTTTCATTTTTAACTCAGAGTTAGCAGCAATAATTTTTTAAATTTGGAACAAGTAGGATAGAAACGAATAATACGTACGTAATAAAAAAAAGTATTGATATCGGCTGGCTGAATAGAGCTAATCCATTGAGATTGGCACCTTTTGGTGCGATTAAAAAATAAACTGTGCAATAATGAAATGATAGTGGGCAAAAATGTATGGGAGTTGGTCCAAGCGTCGCCAAGGATGAATCATATACCAAATAGAAGGGCACAACGTACTGTTCAAACACGCAGAGGGGCATTAAAATCGGTGCCGGAGGAGAGGAGATATTTCGAGAAATGATTAGTTTATTTTTGCCTTTTAGAAGTTATTAAAGTGTTAGAAACTACTTCTTTCAACCTCCTTGGTCCGAGTGGAAGATTAGAAAAAATAAACAAAGCGCATTACGACAGTTGAAAGTGTCACTTGTCAGAGTTGTCAGTGAACGCGCGCTCGGGTTATTTTGACTTTTGGCGGCAACGGATGTATTTAACCTTCTTTAGTAATTAGATTAATTATTTTTATTTAGTGACATTGTCGGATAGGTATCATTTTATATTATCATCATTACCATTATAGAATAAAAGAAAACAAAAAATTCAAGGCTGAGGCCTAAGGCGTTTGTGGTGCGAGTACCGACATGCTACCTGCACCTCGTCTTGGGAACAGGACTTTTGGCCGCAGGGGGTGGTGTTTCGACGCTTCCGCGGGCAAGTGCCACATGATCGCACAGTGACGTAGTGCAAGTGCCGGGACACCGCTAAACGTTCATGTGTTAGGCCTCGATCTCCTGGCGACATGGCGAGAGCGACTGTCTCAACCCCGTGCAGGGCACGCCACTTTAGTGGCAGTAAGTACTATCATCGAGTGAGAAGTGTCTGGAGAGGCGCCACGGCGCGGTGGCGCCCTCACCTTCCGTCTGACGCAGGTCCTCACGGGACACGGTTGTTTCGGAAGGTACCTGCTCCAAATCAGGCGGGAGGAAACGCCCGGATGCTACCACTGCTAGGATGACCTGGAGAACACGGTGGAGCACACCGTGGAGGTCTGCACTGCTTGGGAGGAGCACCGCCGTGTTCTCATAGCGGCGATCGGCCGTGGCGACTTCTCGCGTCCAGCCCTGGTGCAAGCCATGGTTCGGGGCGAGGAGGAATGGGACGCCGTCGCCTCCTTCTGCGAAGCAGTGATGCTAGCGGAGGTGGCGGAACGTGAGAGGAAGAGAAAGTCTCTGCCCAGTAACCGCGGGAGACGCGGGGCCACGTGACGGCTTCCGGCCACCGTAGGCGCGGGCCTGTGGACAGTGAGTAATGGGCTACCTCACCGTCCGTCCGTCTTATGACGACGAAAGGCCGTGTTGACGGCGCGTTCGTGTTCCACGCGCGCCTCAAAGAGATGTCAGCAACATGAAAGGCCCCCTTCCATGTTGCTGACATAATATCTTTCTTGATTTTTGGAGGTTGGGAAATCATCAAAAGACCCCTCCTGCTCAGCAGAGCGCTCCCTACCGCTCTGCTTTACCGTCAGACTTCTACTGACTAAAAACCACCCATGTTCCTTCCTAGCCCGTTGTGTCGAGGCCGCGGTATCTCTTTCGAACAACCCGCAGCCCCGACGGGCGTCGGCCGTTGCGGGCCCCTTCCATGTTGCTGACATCTCTTTGATGCGCTCGTGGAACACGAACGCGCCGTCGACACGGCCTTTCGTCGTCATAAGACGGACGGACGGTGAGGTAGCCCATTACTCACTGTCCACAGGCCCGCGCCTACGGTGGCCGGAAGCCGTCACGTGGCCCCGCGTCTCCCGCGGTTACTGGGCAGAGACTTTCTCTTCCTCTCACGTTCCGCCACCTCCGCTAGCATCACTGCTTCGCAGAAGGAGGCGACGGCGTCCCATTCCTCCTCGCCCCGAACCATGGCTTGCACCAGGGCTGGACGCGAGAAGTCGCCACGGCCGATCGCCGCTATGAGAACACGGCGGTGCTCCTCCCAAGCAGTGCAGACCTCCACGGTGTGCTCCACCGTGTTCTCCAGGTCATCCTAGCAGTGGTAGCATCCGGGCGTTTCCTCCCGCCTGATTTGGAGCAGGTACCTTCCGAAACAACCGTGTCCCGTGAGGACCTGCGTCAGACGGAAGGTGAGGGCGCCACCGCGCCGTGGCGCCTCTCCAGACACTTCTCACTCGATGATAGTACTTACTGCCACTAAAGTGGCGTGCCCTGCACGGGGTTGACACAGTCGTTCTCGCCATGTCGCCAGGAGATCGAGGCCTAACATGAACGTTTAGCGGCGTCCCCACTTAGGCCGCGCGGCTCCATGAGGCAAAGCTGCGCGCCTAACAGGAACTTTTCGAGTGACGTTAGTGGGGACGCGGCTTTACAGTGTTTTATTGGAAACAGTGACAGAAACCAACAAAAAGATGACAGCACGATAAAAAAAAAACATATTAAATAACATAGTAACACCAAATATTATCAAAAAAGAGGTTTTCTTGCGTCGTGCTTAAAGTTAGCACCACAGTTAGCACGAAAAATAGACCGGCTTGCGATTAGGTACAATGCTTATTCACAAGCATGTTCTTTTCATCATACACATGCTACGTGTGTGCTATACTAAGTGACAGCTGCTCATCACTAGAATGCTTTTGTGCCAGTACCTACGTAGCATGTTTAGCCAGCCTTAATAAAAATCATTAATAACTTCTAAGGCAAAAATAAACAGATCATTTCTCGAAATATCTCCTCTCCTCCGGCACCGATTTTAATGCCATTTTGCATGTTTGAACAGTACATTGTGCTCTTTCATTTGATATATGATTCATCCTTGGCGACGCTTGGACCACATTTGCCCACTATCTTTTCATACATTTTTATTGCTCTAGAGCATTAAAGACTCGCGGTAGTACGAGTACTTTGAGAGTTCATAAGTACTTATAAAAAAAAAATATAATTGCACTTAATAAAAAGAAATATTGATATTTTTTTTTTAAATTGGTTGACGTACATTATTATTGATTTAGTGAAGTATTGACTTTACAGGTACGTCGTTTTGGCACATCGTGTAGGACCACTTTTAAGATCCATTTGTGAAAAAACACGATTTACGATTTTTTGGTAGATACGTTCATCTGGTTCTTACACCGCGATTTAAAACACAGGTTTTGTGAATACACCCTTAATGAAATTACAAACCAATAGTTATTTTCGCACCCAAATATAAACTCCATTGACTCAAATCTGCAGATCGGACATAAACGCATTTCAACTGATGATGGAATGCGTTTATGTCCGAGATGCCGTCCTCACATAAATAAGAGTCTATTTGCGCATTGATTGTAATCTATTCGGGTGGTCACTATGTTAAAGTTAGCATATTTTATGTAGGTAAGTACATAATGTTTATACCACAAAACGTCTACATTAACGTTTAACGACTGAGTGCCTAAAGTTTTTGAACTTGTACGAAGCTACCACATCAACACATCAACACTTAACATTCATGTACCGATTTCATTTTGATGTGTCATTCAACTCGTTGTTTCGATCTTTGTGTCTAGCATTCTTATAAGAAGGCATCTTGGAACACTACATTGCTAATTGGTTTGCAAATAGATGAACCAAGGAACTAATATACAAACTGGAATGATGCCACTCAAAAGCTTTCCGAGCGATAGAATTTGAAATGGTTATTAAGAGGAAATGCGAGTGCTGTCTCTTTCTACTATCGCTGTCTCTCTCCGTCCTCCTGCCCTCAAATTCGTGCGATAAGGACAACTGTAGAAAAAAGTTAGAATTCGAGGTTTGGCTCTCGCCTATTTCCTCCTCCAATATTGAACCAATTTAAAAGATATTTTAGACAATGAATAAGGAGGTTATATACTACGCCGCTATGTTTTTCTTTTTTCGTTAATAGTTGTCAAATTTGTACACTAGGACTCTGTTAACAGCGATCTAAACAAGCAATTTTGAGCATTTTTTGAGGGTTCTAGTGCTTATAAAAATAATTTATCACCAAAAAGGAAAACATAGGGGCATAGAAATAGTTAATATTTATTATTCTGTAAAAAACCATTGCTCTAGGGTCATTAACCAAAAAGAAAACAGGCGAGAGCGTTTGTATGGAGAAAAGACCACTCACGTTTCCTCTTAACAAAGGCAGTGGTGATTCTACTGCTATTGGCCGGACACTTTGCTGTAGAATCATACGGTACCGGGTTAAAACATTCAAAACCATTGTGACGAACAAAATAAACGAAATAGGAACACAACATTTCTCTATAATTATAAACTTTTTTGGTAGTAAGGAATCAAACAAGTTATTTGCAATATTGTAGTTTCTAGGAAAACTTTTTCTCTTATTTTAATTTGCACTTCCATTTGAAGTGCAATTAGTTCATAGCGGGAGGGTCAACTTTGTTGCTGTCCTCTTGTTCAAGGTTTTTTTTGTGACAACAAATAATGTTGCTTCAGTACCTGTTAATCAAATTAGGTGGCTTATTCCCTTAAAATTGTGTAAGGAAGTTGTTGAAATAAAACTGCAAATCCCTTGCATTCAGGCAGTAGACATGACTCAATCAAATGGAGATTGCCTACGGGACGAGACAGTGTTCATATTTGCGTTGTACATGATTGCATAATTGACCTGTATATTATGTGTTGAGAGTCTTTGGTCAACTGGACCCACTCGCTACTGGACCCGCGGGTCTAGTTGACCACATGATTATTTCTATTTATTTTTTTGGTCGACTGGACCCACATGCAAAATTGAAAAAAAAAACATCTATTGTTTAAAAGTACCAGCGGATACAGTCGAGCGCAAAAGTGTTCAGTCAAGATATATAATAAAACGCAATTTAATTTGGTAGTGTTTATCATAATCAAAATCTCAAATCTTTATAAATTAGGCACATGTTAATAAAAAAACAAAAGACTAATACTTATTTATTAACTTGATGTAGGTATGTCTACTTATTAGACTATTCAAGAGAAAAGAAGTTTTATTAAAAAAGGATTAAATAGTAAAGTCTCACAAACTACCAGGAGACCGGAATGGTAAAGCAGTAGTGTAATAAAAGAAAAGTAAATAAATAATTGACGGCACGGTTGGCGCAGTGGCTGAGCGATTAGACTGCTGCGCTGCATGTCGCGGGTTCGATCCCCGCACGGAACAAATATTTGTATGGCCTGCAGATAGTTGCTTCGGGTCTGGGCGTTTGTGTATGTGAGTTTATATGTTTGTAAACGCACGCACGAAACAGGAGAAATTCCTAGTGTGGGGCAACGTTTAAAAAAAAAAATAGGAAGCTCATAATCAAATCTCGATACATTTCTAATAACATGCAATGATTACAACTACTACTTCACCATTCTGGTCTCCTGGTACTTTCGAAGACTTCTTTACTATCCTTGTTTCTCTCTCATCTCCATTACAAAATGAAAAAAAAAAGAAAAAAGGATGCATGGTATTAGAGAGGTATATAGATTTAATTATGAGATTCCTATTAACAATATACGATACCTCCTTCATGTTTCTGGCCTCCTGGTAGTTTGTGAGACTTTACTACACTAATCCTTTTTAAATTGTCCTATTGAGTAAAATTTATACTAATAAAACTAAAAGATCACGCTTTACTGCGTGTGCGTGACTGTACTTTATAATAAAATTAGGTAGTGGGTCCAGTCGACCAGTTCAAATTTTGAATTGGTCGACTGAGCCCGTGGGTCCATTTCGAGTGGGTCCAGTTGACCAAAGACTCTGAATTCGTAACCGTGTTCAGTATAATGTTAAATGAATTAAGATTATTGTAATATAGAGTAAGTAGTTGTTTTATAGAATTACTTTTATTATAAAGTAATTTTTTCAGGTTTGTGTTCCGTAATAAAATTAAAATTTCAAGAAAGACATAGAATACGATGTTTTTAGGCAATAAAATCGAATCGACATAACATACTCGTGTAGTAAACTCAACTGACACGGTCACACATTTCATTCGTTTTCCGTGAAGGTTCCAACATAAATGGAGACAACATTCAACTATTTTGATAATAAGTGTTGCCTTAAAAAAATTGAAACATAATAAAAGAAAGGCACAAATAAAAGGAAGGTTTCGTGTTTATTAAACCAATTGTAGGATGCGATGTCTGTGAGGCGTGGCGCTCTATCGTCGCCGCTTAGTGTTTCTCTGGTTTCGCCGCTTCCTCAGTAAAGGAAAGCTCATGTTATGTTGTGCTGGCTGTACCTGTATAAACTTTAATTAAATACAATATTAAAGATGATTATGTCTATTGGACTCCGGCGTAATAGTAGTTTATGTGACTGTGCATAATGAAGGGCATTACAACACAAGTGTGGGTTTAAGAAACGAGCCGAAGGCGAGTTTCTTAATAGCATCACACGAGTGTTGTAATGCCTAATTATGTATAGTTGCATACACTACTTTATCTACCCAAATATCCTAAGGGCTCTATGATGGGTTCAGGAACCATAGGGAAATGACCAGCATTGTTACCAGTGTAATGCAATAAAAAATAAACAGGTTATTAGTTGCATTCGTCGCTGCATTTACGATATCTGGCGGCTCATGGCGGAGTGTTCATGTGAATTTCTGAGTCACTATCACTCATTTTCGACAGAAATAAAGAACTTATCGAGAAAATTGTTCTACTCCGAAATAAAAAGCTAACGAACAAATGACAGCTCGAAATGGCGGCGTTTCGGATATCTGTATTTTTTTTTAAATCTTAAGCAAACGAACAAAGTCACTATTCTTGTGTCACTCGAGATCAAAATGTCGTGCGATTTATAATTAAAATCATACTGAATTGGGGTTTCGTATCGATAGGTATCTGTTTTAATGTAGATACTAGAATAGCACACTCACTTGAATATGACACCTGTTCCAAATTTAAAACTCATAACCTACTGTTTTCAGTAGGTTATGAGTTCATTACAGTTCTGTTTATTTCTGCTGGTTGGTAATGCTGGTCATTGCCTATGGTTTTTGAACGCATTAGAGAGGGTTTATGATATTTGGGTAGATAAACAATTTTGTAATTATTTTTAAGCTTGCATGTCATTGCTATCCTGTATTTAACATTTCCGTTTCCACTGTGTCTATTTGTGTTGTAGTTGTTTATCAATGTTGTGATGTTTTTGATATTGTGCTTACTCAATTTGTGATGCTTAGTGTTAAGATCAACACTATTCCCAGCACTTTGTAGTTCACTTGTGGCATGTTTCAACATCTTCGTATAATTTTCTTTTACTAGCACACAGTTCTAGACCCTTTTCAAATGTAAGTATCAGATAGGGCATTTCCGACGTGTAACAGGTCTTTAATTCTTTTGTCATCAAGCGCCAGTTAGTTTTATAAAAGCTGCAATGAATTGGTTTCATGCGAGTATAATTAGAATGTATAATTAAGGTTGGATTTTATAAAATGTTGTGATTCGTAACTTCTGCCCCTTATTACCAATAGTTTCTAGCAAAAACCCTACTACTTTTCCGTAATTTATATCCGCATAAGAGCAAGATAATAATAAATAAATAAATAATAATATTCCACAACTATCACACAACGCCATCTAGTCCCAAGCTAAGCAGAGCTTGTGTTATGGGTACTAGACAACTGATAAACATACTTATATATTTCTAAATACATACATATTATAGATAAATTACACCCAGACACAGAACAAATGATCGTGCTCATCACACAAACATTTGTCCTGGGTGGGAATCCAACCCACGACCTCCGGCATAGCAGTTAGGGTCACTAACCACTAGACCAACAGGCCAGTCATCAGTCAAGATCTTTTCTTCAAACTTACAATAGAGTCGTAATTTTAGAAAAATATGTAAAATGCCGTACTTAATGCCTTTAAGGTGTAATACAGACGACAAACTTTTGGTGAAACGCAAAAACTTATCAATCCGTAGAGGCATTGAGTGGTGGTAGAAATATTTCGTATATCAGAATGCATCGGAAAGTCTGTCGTTTGCGTGAGGCTTAACGCTCGCGTGTTGAAAATCGAGCTTTCTATTATTATAAGAGGAAATACGGTCGGCGCTGTTACAAACGAATTTCTCTATTTTCTCCTTAGATTTAGACAATCAACTATTTCTAACATGCAACTGAAATCGGCGTGTCACTAAATTCTCATTTAAAACGCCTTTTCCTTCAAGAACTTTAGTACCTAATTATCCCACAGGACTGCCATTAAAAGTTTCCCAATAAATTCTAATTTGTCTGTAATTCTAAATATCAAAATGTACCAGCAGATGCGTTATCTTATTTGCACACTAACAAGGAGAGCGCAATGCATTCTTGATAACCGGAGTCGCGGCACCGCCTTTCCTCTTGAAATAACAGTGCTTGAAAATAATTTGCATATCTATGCTTTATTTGAGCCCTTAGTTAGTACTTGCATTGTCTGAGCATGAATTAAGTTGAAGATTGCCTTTCAGTATATTTGGAAAAAATCATACAGACGACAAAATGGAGAACAAGACGCCTGCAGGTTCGGTTAACTTGCTCGATGACACTTTACTGGAGTCGCCTAGTTCCGTATCCGGCGGGAGAACGTCGCAGTCGCTGCCTCACAGGTAACAATATGTTATATTTTGTCTTGTCACACTTATCTTGAAATATTCGTAGCATGCATCTCATGTTTCTTCAGTTAGTCAGTAACAACAAAATGAAGTGAAATATTTAACACTAGCTGACCCGTGCCCACTTCGTTGGGCATAATTAGTCGAAAGTGTGCTAATTACGTTTCGAAAAATTCAACTTCGGGGACGTCCACTGCGTAAGGAGCCGACCACGCGACTGAGCCGCGCGGGTACCTACCTCTCAGATCAGATGTAAAAGGCCACGCCCCTTTCTCCCGAAGCACGAACGCGAACCGAATTAAACCCGAAACCATCCCGCGACCTCCGCTGCTTTGGCTTTTTCTCCGATTCACTTTGCAAAACGGACTACCACGTAAAAGCCTTTTTATTTTTCGGTTTTTTTATATAACCTATGACACTCAGCAATAATGTGGCTTTCTATTGGTCAAAGAATTTTAAAAATCGGTTCAGTAGATCCCGAGATTACTCCTTACAATTTAACAAATATACAAACACACAAACTTTACCTCTTTATAATATTAGTATAGATTGAGACTATGAAAGTAGAAACCCGCTGTACTATACATTATCTTGGTCAGGTTTTATTTCTAGAAACAGGTACCTATAGTTGGAGTGACATATACCATATGACAGTGCCAGGGTGATAGTGTTAGTGGAACGGGTTGGTTTTTAGTCAGTAGAAGTCTGACACTCGGGGGGGGGGGGGAGGGGTGTCATTTGATGATTTTCCACCCACCAAAAAAAAAAGGGTGATAGTGTTCTATTTCTAGGTATATCCGTTGACTATATTTCCATATTTCTGATATCGTTTAGTTACCGTTGCCTGTGCACAGCTCGGGAAGGTCTCAGGCAGCAAGCTATATAGACTTGTACGAAACTTTCCACCTAAAAGATCATCGTGATTTTTTTTTTTAAGTGTGTCTGAACTGTACCACTCCAAGACAAAGGTTTCCCCCTCTTTTTTCTATTTATCTCAGTGTTGTGCCAATTTGTGAAGAAGTTATTCAAGGTATCCCTTCATCGACCGCGACCTAGCCTGTCTGCGATGCAAACCTCAAATTGTCAAAATTCATACTCCATACTAATACTTAATATTATAAATGCGAAAGTAACTCTGTCTGTCTGTCTGTTACTCTTTCACGCCTAAACGGCTGAACGGATTTTGATGAAATTTGGTACAGACATAGTTTGAAACTTGAGAAAGGACATAGGATAGTTTTTTTTTTTCGCGAGATAAACCAAAAATCTTCCGGAAGTCACTATTCCACGCGAACGAAGTCGCGGGCAAAAGCTAGTAGTTCATAAAACTGCAATGATGCAGGACTGAAATAGGAATGGGCAGTCAAGTTTGCAGGCTGTCCGTACAGCTGTGAACCCTTTATTGGATAATATTTCTTGTTATTATTTTCTTTCATGTTATTACACACATACATAATTATATATTTATACCATGTGCCATTGCACATCAAGAACTGTAAAACCACAGTAAAATAATATTTCTTTCCGCGGAGTCTACAAGCAAACCTTAGGTTTGGTGTACTCTTAAAATTGAAGACCCACATGAAATGCAAATATCCTTCAGTGCGAATTCTTCATTCCAATCTTGTCTCGGTGCAGAATATCGATATGTATAGGGATATTCCTATCTCGAAAAAATAATATTAAAGTTTTGACACAGAACATGTTTGTTTTAGTGAGATATTGAAGGCAGACGTCATTCAGTGTGATTTTCAAGGCTTTGTGAGGAGGAAGACAATTTTAAAAGAAGGCAGAAAAATTTCGTTATCTTCATGGCAGCGCTACTGGCTTCAGCTTTCTGGCAATATCCTGGTGTTCTATGCGTCGAAGTCTTTCAAAGGGTAAGTGTTAATGCTAAGTGAGATCTTTGAGACGTTATTTATATTTTAGACGTTTAATATATTGATAGTTCAGACCTGTATTTCACATTTGAGACATAGAAAATAAAATCATGTTATCAATAAACGCCAAAGGCTTGTAAAGTTCCGCAACATTTACGTCAATTAGTGTGACATATAGCAGGCATCATTAGCGACACGCGTCTATAGTCGGGTGGACAAAAGACACCCGTGCATAGCATGGACACTCGATGACAATTTATTGTTCGTATTGCTATTGTATATCGAGTATAACCAAGTAACAAACTAAAGGGTTATTATTGTGATTCCAAAGTTTGTGCTATACAAGCCTTAACGTATAAACCAGTCAAAGTAATAACTAAATACATCGTTGAAATCAGTTTATAACTTCAAAATACAATTAGGTATATGGGTCTCGTGTCTAACTTTGCTCAACGTTACTTAAAATTTCTTGAACTGAAACTTGGTTGCATAGTGCAGCGAAAGCGAACTTCGTAAATATAGATTCGAAACTACAACTCGTGTGTATCAGTTGTCTAGTAAATTAAAGTCCGAGCCATTTCCTTCGTGATAGTTCGATTACCTAAGATGTCGAAATCGGAAATGGCTTCCGTCAATCGGGCTGTAAATACAAGAAATGACTTTAGAAGAATACACACATTATTTATCGAAAATAAAAGGGGAAACCACCTGATATGAGGTGCTTTCTTAAGCCTTCGTACTAAGTTGAAAGTTTTCATGCGTCTGTGCAGTTTTGCAAAACGGTATAAATGAGTCGGTGCAAGCTACGGTGAAAGTCGGGAGTTATTTAATGAGATAGCTGTAATTATTAAAGCTATCTCATTAAATAACTCCCGGCTTTGATCCCCTCAAACCTGATTTCTTTATAATCGTGTCTTCATTTCGTTAGCCTATAAGCCCTGGCTGTCTGCCCACAGGACAAACAGGAGTGATTTCCGGGACGAGAAGTGCAAGGTGCTGTGTTTGGCTGGCTGGTACGCCAAGATGGCAGAGGGAGACAGCACTGATGCGTTCCAGCTGATCAACCACCAATCTGGCACGCTCTACAAGTTCAAGTAAGTAACATACATATATTGTAACCATATTAAACATGGCTTACCATCACGCCTATTATCGCCGAAGCCTATTTCACCAGTTTAAGTTCGTGTACACAATTAGGACAATGTTGTCATTGAAACGTTCATTTCAATATAAATATATTATCTCTGTTCCAATTCTATCGAAAAAGTCGCCTGCCTTACAGAGGGTATTGAGTTTTACGGCAAATGTACAGTCTTAATCCTAACCTTTCTGGCTAACTTTTTACTGTATTGTCAAACACAATAATTAGGTCAAGATAACAAAGACAATTTTTTGTTCGTAAATAACCTTTTAAACTCGATACAGTTTTCAATCGACGAGCGCAGTCGCAAAATAACCATCAACCGCACGCTGCAACATATTTTGAGGTGTGTGCACCTGTGCACAGCTTTATCATGACAAAATTTTCAGTCAAGTACTACAATGCTTGTCTGTTACATCTCGTACATTCTTTTTTTTTTTTTTTAAATCTTTGCCCCACTTTAGGAATTTGTACTGTATTGTGGGTGCGTTTACAAACTTTTCATTCAATGAATGGATGGCTATATTTTTTGTATTCCTACCTTTTCTAGTGTAGGCGACTACAATTGGGTTCAGGGCCGGCCTTAGACATCTAGGCGCCCCAGGCGAATCATGAGTCATTATAATTAAAAAACTTAGGTATTTAGAATTTGTACCATATTTTTTATTGAATTAATAAAAAACTACAACATCACATGTATTTATTTTTAACTAGCGACCCGCCCCGGCTTCGCACGGGTGCAAAAATGATACTAAAACCTTCCTCTTGAATCACTCTATCTATTAAAAAAACCGCATCAAAATCCGTTGCGTAGTTTTAAAGATATAAGCATACAAAGGGACATAGGGACAGAGAAAGCGACTTTGTTTTATACTATGTAGTGATAACAATAACATTATTTTAACCCCTAATTCTCTCCTATAAAATTATTGTCTGTCAGTCACGTGACGAACCATTAAAAAAATAAACTTATTTTCCTCGCTTTTTTAACAGCAAATTCTCTGATAAGACTGGCAAAATCTAGATTTTCTGCAACTTGATTTTCAATAGATAGCGGGGGAGACCGCAAATAAGTTTTTATCAATTTTAGTTTATAGAAACTTCGTTCGCCACTTATTATTAACCTGTAGGTACGTTATCTCTAACATACAGGTTTTAAGGTTTTTTTGATACGCTTAAGAATTTACGAGTATGTAAAAATCAAAGAAAAAAAGTATGCATAATGCAGGCCTAATACGAGTTGTAATTTCTAGGCATGATACCTATAATTATTTCGTTCTACAGTATTTAGTGAGAGATACCACAAATAAAAAAAATGACAGGTCTTATTTCATTTGATAGACATATAATACCGATACTCACTCCTACTAGTCTAGTCAACAAGTGCTTTTTTGATCAACTTTTTTCAGCAGTCTCCGAAAATTATGATTGAGGTGTCATTCGATTCGGAATGGCATCCCGATGATTTTTGAAAAAATTGAAGTTCCGCTTGCAAAAATTGCAAAAGTTATTAACAAGTAACTAAAAAATTTAAAATGGTTTTAGTTTTTTGCAAATATCTCAAAACCTAATTAAAATTTTTCAAATTTGAAATAAGATTCAAAAAGGGGAGGAAATTTCCTAAAGAATATTCTAACTTTCGGAATTGTAGGAACAATATTAATAACTTTCCGATCGGGTTGAAAATACGCCCGAAAACTGGTACTCCGTCTTGCGCAAGCTACGCTCCATTCGGACCTTTAATGAATAAATGTTATTTAAACTTATTAAATATGAAAATTAAAAATTGAAAAAATTCAGGCGCCTGCAGGATAGATCAATACACAATAATCTGTGATCTAAAAATTTTTATCGCGAATTTTCAATAAGTTATCCATTAATTAATTAACAATTTTTTGTAGCACGAACACTGACATTGCAAGTGCGATAATTATAACACTATTCATCTGAGATTTTTTTCCTTTCGTGGAGCTATTTTTCAAAGGTCTTAGAATAGGCTCTCGTTGGAAAAATTAAAAAAATGTTAATTTTCGTTTTTTTATTAACAATTTACTGAAATGAAAAATTTCAAACCTTCATTAGACATTAAAAAAATCTTTTTTTTTTATTATATTATTATTGAACCGTTTTTGTATGATCAGAAGCTACTTAAAAATGTTTTTTTATATTTTTTATATCCTGTTTTTTAAAATATTTTTATAAACAAATGCGTTGTTTATGAGATAATTTAATGTTTTTTTTTAATATCGTAATCTTTGATAATAATCATGATTTTTTTTTTTAAAAACCGTTGCTCAAAAAAAATGTTTTATTGCTTAAAAACGCATTTGTTGATTAACAACTATTTTCTCCCACTTCTAATTAATATTAAGGTATAATTTTTTTTAAATCACCATTATTTGTTTTTTCTTTTCGTTATATAAAAAAAAATATTGTTTTAGTAAAACTTTCATTGTTTATGTAATAAACAATTTGTAAAAAACAAATAAATTTTTACTTTATATTTTTTTTCTTGTTTTACTTATTGTCACAAAAACAGAATGATTCTTTTTTTTTCATTTAATTTTTTTTACAGTTTTTTTTTTAATTTGAAAAAAACAAAATCATATCTGTTTTTGTGACAATATTTACTTACTGTCACAAAAACAGATATGATTTTGTTTTTTTTTCATTTAATTTTTTTTTCAACTTTTTTTTTAATTTGAAAAAAAAAATCATATCTGTTTTTGTGACAATAAGGAAAACAAGAAAAAAAATATAAAGTAAAAATTTATTTGTTTTTAACAAATTGTTTATTACATAAACAATGAAAGTTTTACTAAATCAATATTTTTTTTTTATATAACGTAAAGAAAAAGCAAATAATGGTGATTTTAAAAAAATGATACCTTAATATTAATTAGAAGTGGGAGAAAATAATTGTTAATCAACAAATGCGTTTTTAAGCAATAAAACATTTTTTTTAAGAAACGGTTTTAAAAAAAAAAACATGATTATTATCAAAGATTACGATATTAAAAAAAAACATTAAATTATCTCATAAACAACGCATTTGTTTATAAAAATATTTTAAAAAACAGGATATAAAAAATATAAAAAATCATTTTTAAGTAGCTTCTGATCATACAAGAACGGTTCAATAATAATATAATAAAAAAAGATTTTTTTAATGTCTAATGAAGGTTTGAAATTAGTTTTGAGATATTTGCAAAAAACTAAAACCATTTTAAATTTTTTAGTTAATTGTTAATAACTTTTGCAATTTTTGCAAGCGGAACTTCAATTTTTTCAAAAATCATCGGGATGCCATTCCGAATCGAATGACACCTCAATCATAATTTTCGGAGACTGCTGAAAAAAGTTCATCAAAAAGGCACTTGTTGCCTAGACTATACGAGATAAGTCTATAAAAGTTAATACGTTGAGTCTAGTTCTCTTTTATATCGATTAAAATAGGTATTCAAATTAAAATGTTTAGTTGAGTTGGCGCGCGCGGCGCCCTATCCCTATAGGACCTGGGGGTCCATATTGGCTCACCTAAAGTTTTTTACCCGAAATTGTTCTTCCTAATGATTTGTAATCC
The DNA here is from genome assembly GCA_949316265.1 of Diarsia mendica. NCBI lineage: Eukaryota > Metazoa > Arthropoda > Insecta > Lepidoptera > Noctuidae > Diarsia > Diarsia mendica. Next base: position 14,613,003 of record OX438886.1, on the reverse strand, counting down.
GAATGATCACTCTTCCTAAAAATTTTCATCCTATAGTTTTCATTCATACTATCTGAGGTGCTACCGGCGATGTTCATAACACTCATGTTTCCGAAAATTGTAATTAATACTATCATTATTTTAAATATATTTAAACTCCTACTGTTTTTTATAATAACGTTTTTATCCCATAACATAAAAAAATTCGAAGTAGCGCTCGCCGGCCGCTGCCGCGGCACCGTTTGCTTCGCTCGCTCGGCTCGCGCGTAGTTAGTCACAGTTCTGACCTAACCTTACCTATGGATATCGTTCCAGGGACACACCGCTATAAATAAAATTAAAGAAGACGCTTTAATTAATAAAAACAGAAAAACAATTCATATAATTAGTGAGTGCGAAGCAAGCACTTCCTCAAGTACGAGTATACGTGCTTATATTGTATTACTTGTACCATGGTACTATTATTTTTATATGTTATACATGTTATGTGAAAATAAAGTTACGCAAAATTAATGTATATAATACTGATTATCTATACTAATATTATAAAGCTGAAGAGTTTGTTTGTTTGTTTGTTTGAACGCGGTAAACTCAGGAAATGCTGTCTGCTGGTTGGAATTGAAAAATTCTTTTTGTGTTGCATAGTCCATTTATCGAAGGCTTTAGGCTATATAACATCACGCTACGGCTAATAGGAGCGGAGCATAAATGAAAAATGTTTCAAAAACGGGAAAAGGAGATTGGCAAACCTACCAATAAAACCAATGTAATTAGGAGCAAGCCTATTGCCATCTATTGCCATCAACTGATGTAATTGGGGGCAAGCCTATTGCCATCAATCGATATAATTAGGAGCAAGCCTATTGCCATCAACCAATGTAATTAGGAACAAGCCTATTGCCATCAACTGATGTAATTGGGGGCAAGCCTATTGCTATCAACTAATCTAATTAGGAGCAAGCCTATTGCCATCAACCAATGTAATTGGGGGCAAGCCTATTGCTATCAACTAATCTAATTAGGAGCAAGCCTATTGCCATCAACCAATGTAATTAGGAGCAAGCCTATTGCCATCAAATGATGTAATTGGGGGCAAGCCTGTTGCCCCCAACCGATGTAATTAGGATCAACCCTATTGCCATCAACTAATCTAATTAGGAGCAAGCCTATTGCCATCAACCAATGTAATTAGGAGCAAACCTATTGCCATCAACTGATGTAATTGGGGGCAAGCCTATTGCCCCCAACCGATGCAATTAGGATCAAGCCTATTGCCATCAACTAATCTAATTAGGATCAAGCCTATTGCTATCAACTAATCTAATTAGAAGCAGGCCTTTTGCCATCAACCGATGTAATTAGGAGCAAAGCCTATTCACCGATTTAGGTAATTGGGGGCAAGCCTATTCCCATCAACTTTCCTTGTATTCGTAATGAAAAGCATAGTGTTTACCTCGGGTTAAAGACTTATTTAGTCCCTCGAATTATTAGCGCCCTCGCTGCGCTCAGGCGCCAAACCCCGACTCGGGACTAAATAAGTTCCTTTCACCCCTAAGGTAACAATGTACTATTACAACTCCCTCAATATGGGTAGCAAAAAAATTAAAGGAATTTATTTGTAGAATAATGTACACTATATTGAAAGGGAATGAGGAATATAAACTAACGAAATTAAAACAAAAAAAGCTTGAAAATTGTTTTTTGACTTTTACTCCATAAAGATCAAACTTGGTCACAGTTTAATTTAAAGGGAGTAAAAGTGGAGAGCCAATGTTGTATCTTTATTGAGTCGGGGTTTTTTAAATTTTTAATTTAATTACTTGTTATTGATTCGGGTCGAGAACCATTAGTATACTCCTTGAATTTTACGAGGATTCATATCGACAGCCCGTATATTTGTAATCACTAATCACGTTCTCGAAAACAGCTCTTACGATTTCGATGCAAATTAAATATTGCAACTTATGCGGGTCAAATATCGATCTAGCCAGGTCTTATATATCTGGGAAAATTCGTTTTATATTTTCATTTCAGAGCTTGGTCGCCCAGGTACCTACTATTAATATAACGAAAATAAAAAAGTACTAGTTAGAAAAAATGAAAATAGAATGGACCCCGCCTGCTTGGAAGCAGGCGGGGTCCATTCTATTTTCATTTTTTCTTTTCATAATTTAATATTCAAATGAACCCCGCCTGCTTCCAAGTTTTGTTTAATTTAAAATGTGCTTGTTTTTTGCTTTTCAGTTTTTTCAGTCGGGTTTTTTAGTTTTTTAACTAGTACTTTTTTATTTCCAACTTTTCAGTTCTTTTGTTTGTTCTTTCGTTGGTCGCGTAAAATTCTTCGCAGATGATTTAACTTTTGTGCTTGTTTATACGATTTATCACTTTGAATTTCTTTTAAACATATAATGTTATATATTTTTGTAATCTCCTTTTAAAACCCTATATTCTGATACCCTACTCGATGGTATTGGAAAAAAAAAATTTTTTTTTGATCTTCGCAATTTGGCCCCCAAAATCCGCAATTTTTCTTTGTTTTTTTAGGGTTCCGTAGTCAACTAGGAACCCTTATAGTTTCGCCATGTCTGTCTGTCTGTCTGTCCGTCTGTCCGTCCTCGCTTAATCTCTGTGACCGTTAGCACTAGAAAGCTGAAATTTGGTACCAATATGTGTATCAATCACGCCGACAAAGTGCTAAAATAAAAATTGGAAAAAAATGTTTTATTAGGGTAGCCCCCCTATATGTAAAGTGGGAAGTGTTTTTTTTTTAAATTTTAACCCTAACGTGTGATATATTGTTGGAAAGGTATTTAAAAATGAATAGGGGTTTACAAAAATCATTTTTTGATAATGTCAATAAATTCGGAAATAATCGCTCCAAAAGTAAAAAACAAAGCGTCCCCCCCCCTCTAACTTTTGAACCATAAGTTTAGAAAATACGAAAAAAATCTGAAAAGTAGAACTTTATAAGGACTTTCTAGGAAAATTATTTTGAACTTGGATGGAAACAACAGATGGAAACTGCAGTTAACCAATATAATTTGGTCCCTGAATCGTATGAGCGCCTATACAATCCAGAGGTCAAGTTTCATTGGCCCGTATTTCAAACAAAAAAAGAATTATTACTACGGAACCCTACACTGAGCGTGGCCCGACACGCTCTTGGCCGGTTTTTTTTTTTAATTTTAATGTAGCCAATAACACTCGCGCCATCAAGACGAATCTAACGACGTATATTTCATTCAAATCGGTTCATCCGTTTATGAGTTATGAGGGAACAAAGAAACGGACATACATACATACACGTCAAACACATAACCCTCCTTTTGGGCTTCGCCGCAGTCGGGTAAAAAGATTGAAGTATTTAATAAAACGTTTTTGTTCTAGGGCCGCTTCAGAATCCGCAGCGAGGATGTGGGTGAGGGTGATAGAAGACGTCACAACTAAAAAGCCTTTACCGGCCAATCTCATGTCCTTCGAATAAGTGATGTATCTACTTGCAAGCTACTTGGTGATTATACCTCGCCATCATATTATTCAAGTATCGTATCATTTACCTACTACATAAGAAACTACGCCTTTTATGAACAATTTATAATTAAATTGTTGAAGCTAATTATGTGTGCATAATTAAGAGCTATCGATGATAATTTTTGTACGTCATCCGAATATGACGCGGTTTAGTGTAATCATACTTCTATTGATGTTTGTCAGACATTCTAGAGTTCCGTACTTTCGTAGCTAGTTACGACGTGTCCAACTTATGTCCGTCCGGAGTGTGTTCAGTTTCAGTTCAAACAGAATGCAGCTGACTACTTTTCAAAAGGCTTCAGTTATCTGGAAAGTAATTAGCAGCTTTTGAACTTTCCTTTAGTCCGAATTGTTTGGTGTAAAGTTTCGATGGGATGGTCCATTTGATAAATCAAAATAGCAGTTAATAATAAATCGCATATCGGGTGCACACTGCTTAAATTGCACAGCGATTAAACTCACGGTAATTTTATTTTAAAATTATTAAATATACGGAACTTTACAGTGATGACGTTTTCAATTGAAATGTGGTTTAAAAGCTTTTGTATTATGTCTGTCGAATTATAATGTAATGCTTTACATATTTACGGTGCAAGTGCGTTATACTCACCCGTCAGATTTACAAAACAACCGTACCGAGCTACTGTTGTTTTTGACTTGTTCAAACATTTGAGATGTTACGCGTTTAGGAGATTTGTAAAGATATATTAAGTTTATCTGGCAGCCAAATTATTGTTATTTTTTACAGTCATATAATTACGATTCCGTTTATTTAAATGCAGTTATTGTACTAGCAATTTTTAAACTACTAAGGGACTCGTTTAACAAAAAAAAAACTTATCATATAATTTATGATACTTACAATATTTTTTGGGTAGTGTTTATTTCTGTAAAATTTTGTCGTTTATTTATGTAGTATTGAAAAATATGATGCTGTTTTAGGTAGCTAGATAGCTTATCTCACGTTTTGTAAATGGTTTTTATTAAGATAAAAATATGATACTAACACATTTAAAAATATGTTATACTCTAAAAGAAAATACTCTAAAGCCAATAAGTTATTTTGCGAACAACATTCTTTATTACATGAACAAATTAATACGGTATTGCTTGAGGCTATTTACTTGCCAATTAGCTTATCTTAACTAAATTATAATAAATAAGAATTTCTTGCCAGTACGGGCGCTCAATTTTGTAACTTTTCGAATCGTCGCTCAATTTTTGAGAGCTTTCACAGAACACACAAACTGAAAACTAACGGAGAAAGTTTGTCTGTTTGCGGAAAATACTTCCATTCGCACGCGTGAAAGTTTTACCATTTTTATTTGGCAGTTAGAGTTTAGTGCTGTAAAAGTATAAATCTGTCAAAACGTCAGCCTTTCAATGGAAGACTAAAGTACTGTAGCGTCGCTTTTAACCTTTTTAGCGCCACAGTCACGTATAGACGACAAGCCGAACAAGCAAACTAGTGCTCTAAGTCTGTCGACTTAAGGTACTTTTTGGCTTGTCGTCTTACTTGACCGTGGCGGTCAATGGGTTAAAATACACCAAACATTAGTTCCTTGTGCTCACTATTACGTGTTGCTCAAATTATTGTTCGCGTTCAAGCGGAAGCAGCCTTTAGATACAACCGGCCACATAAGTGACAACGACTTATTTGTGAAGGGAGATTTAGGAATGTTACAAAACTTTTTAGATAATATGTATTTACGTGCGGCGATCACATGTCTGTCGGTTATTGAACAAATATCATACAAGTAAATGTTAATAAAGTGCTAACGTCTTTGTATCGCGTTCACTCAAACTTATTTTTAGCTTGGTTGGTGCTATAACGTAGAGATTAGTTCGTAACGATAACTACCCCCGACTGTACACGTTGTAGTTGAAACCGTAATTTAGGTACAGTTTGACAATCAATATCAGTGACTAATATTTTAATATTATATTAATATGCATATTTTAATTGAAGGTTAAAACAAAACGCTTTATCAGTATAGATTTTCATATAGCACATATTTACGTACAAAATTATTAAATACACCATAGCAAAATAAATATTTTATTATGAAGATAAAAACAAAGTAATGAGTTACTAGAAGTTAATATAGGTAAATAGATATTGTGCCATTATTATCAAATATAAAACGTTTTAAACTTTCTAAATACAAAGTATCAGATAAAATATTCAGTCGGATACATATTTTTAAGTAAATATAAAACTGTTCACTCACAATATTGTATGAACTTAGAACGTATCATTTACAAGAACAAATTCTAACTTTTATTTCACAGGAAATTCTTATATTTTCATACCATTACCACGTGGTTCATCCGTAGATCGACATTATGTTATGTTACACTCATTGAGTTATTATCTTCCAGCTTGATTGTCTATGGGACCGCCGAGTTTTTGTTGCTGAACTGTCGCTCGCTCTTGACAAGTTATGGTACAATAGATAACTGAAGTAGAATTCTTCAAGTACCTCATTCTACTTACAAATATTTCACTAGTTTTCAATATATACGGAAATGTACTCTGCTTTTGTAATGTTTCTAGTTTATAAAATTCGGTATCTCAATCTTCGTGAACTGTTACGTTTGCACTACAAAACTACAATTAAAACTCCGGCCTACCGAAACCTAGTCATCAACCATTAGTAGCTGAAACATTCTCCCTCTAATCTAAGCATAAACAGGAAGAATTTTTATCACGTTCTAAATTTTAACATTAACGTTTTTTTTATTGAAAATAATGAAAGAAAAAACGCGTATTTTTTATGGGTTATATTTAAATGCACATCTGTTTAATTTTTCAGCACACTAGGTAACTCCACTAATTAACTGAATGCATACCAAAAAAACCAATTGATTAACTAAACATGTCCTACAAAAAATAGTTAGTTATTCGTTCAGTAAAAGAGTTCTGCAAATACGATTAAAAAGGATACTAAATTTGATTTCTTTAGTGTGCATAATTTGAGATAATTTGTGTGCAAGTCAGTATTTTTGGTGTAACTTTAAAATATTTTGTTCGAAAAAAGGGAATATACAGATAACGGTTTAAATACATGCCTTTTTTATTGAGATCACATAGTTGGCCAAAAAAGTAAATGTTTGTGAATATCATGCCTCGTCGAACACTGAACGCCCGATATGATATACGCGTTACCCCACCATGCAAAATAGCAATTTCGGACAATAATATTTTATTTTGAAAATTTTACATACTTAATTTTATTTTAAACGGTGTCTTTGAAAGATACGTGATATAAAATTCTTCCTGTATACTATGTTATAAACACTGAAATCCTAAATCATACATTACTGATATTAATACTATAATTTCTAGTTATGTATTCTGCGTGATAATGATAACTCCTTTGCCTTACTTACCCACTCAGTCGTGTTTAAGCTTTATTACTAAGAATTGATTCAGAATATGCAGAGTATTGATCTGTGTACTCGGGTGTTATCTTAATATATAATAATTGCGTGTCACTATGTTTGAAATGTTGTGAATAAGAAAGGTTGGTTACAGCTTGAAAGTTTTGAACTCGAAAGATGGTCTTGCAAAGCAGGGGTGGGTTGCTAGTTGCTACTTTACATATAATAAAAGAGCGCTTATGCAGTGCACTGGGTACATAATTCTTTTCTCCTCTGAGATGTAGAGATAAAATGGGCTAAACGTCACTTTCGCTACAAATATGACGATGATACAGATCAATACCTTGTTTATTCGTAACAAGATCTAGATTCTAAAAGACAATTATTTATACACTAGTCGAATAAATCCATATCACTGAATCTCGTAACGAACTCTTTTGTTCCTGGTTCCATTCAGTCACTTTCGAGAGCAAGTGAACCTTGTTCTATATTAATGAATTTAGTCGTTGGTGCCTAGAATGTAAAAACAATAAGCAATAATTAAATCCTGTTACAATAGTAAACAATTGTCATTATAGCTATATATACCAGTTGAAGCGTATAAATAATATTGTGATGTCTTCGTGAATTTTGTTGTTTTCTCTTAGCAAGTAGCAGTTCGCCTTTTGTGTAGCGCGCAATGGCTAAGCTGTATGTTTAATGGTGCCGTGGAAATAGGTCGCCGCCTCTCTGCAATCAACATGGCGAAGCGCTTGGGCCACTATGTACACTGTCTATGCAGAAGGTCCATACAACCAGCGAAAATTATTTTAAAGTCAAAAGCACTAACTGGTGTTCATTGTAACTTCACCTTGTTACTAGCTTTTGCTTGCACTTCGCTTCTTATGTTCAGAAATTAACCCAGAAGATCGTTTTAAATGTAAAAAGATTACCCTCTACATACAATCTTACAAGCAAATTTTATCTTTGTATAATATTGATTATAGAACTCAAATAAAATTCATTTTTACCAAATTAAATTTGAATGTACATAATTAGTTAATTTAACATTTAGATTAGTTTAGTATCTGAAAGGGCCTCCTTACCGCCATATTAGCTATTATGAAATTAACTACGTCATATTATAAAAAGTTGGTCGTGGTCACTGACAGGAAACCAAGAAGGAGAAGAGTTAGCATTTTATTAACCTCCTTCATTGCCAGACTCTTTGTGTGGTGGCAACCACTGTAACAGTTGTAATTAAATTACCTCGTATCTTTAACTTTAGACATTGACAACTATTCGAAGCTGTTTCCCAAAGCCTGACGTAATTCTCGCGGTTATTGGAACACTGTTAGATACTAAACTAATCTTTAATTTTTACTAAAATACCAGCACATTTGCTGTTTGTTCGCGTTTGTTCATGTGTGCGTTTTCGCTCGTTCTATGGATCAGAACTTCTGTATCATTCTACTTAGTGGCTGTGGCACGATATGTAACCGCTGCGTTACAATCGTGCGCTGCATGCTAGGCTTTTCACGTGACCCAACTAACTCGAATGTCTATGTATGTAAGTCATTAAGTTATACCTACTCTCAAATATCATACGTGAAGTTGAAATGTCTACGACATAGTAAGGATCGAGCACTAACTTTTCTTCGAATAATTAATGCACAATGTTAATCAATATTTTGTATCGAAAAGCAAAATGTTTTTCTTTTTATTACCAAAGCTACGTAATCTATCTTTTGTATTGTAGTTTAAGTATAGTTATAGTGAGGCTATGATATTTGACTGAAACTGAAAGTGTGAACCATTTTTTCTGACGAGAATATTATTATGTTCTTTTACCTAAAATATCTATAAATAATAATGTATCTCCTATTTCTTAATAGATTATGGTGTTTTTTTACTGGAACTGCTACTTCTGTAATTTGTTTGTTTCAAAACATGCACTATATGCACGGTTGTTATCATACCTGTATTACAATCTCTTTATTTCATCTTTTGCTATTTCTACTCGAGGAACGAATATCATTGTAATTAAGCTTTGTACGACATTACTCTTATGTGTATTTACTAGCACATGTGTGCTCTTGTGTTCAATAAAATTCCTTTGAAATTTAAATTTTGTTTTTCTTCTTCAACAGACTAAAGTTACCTTGAGATCTGCCTAGGTCGGCTGGCGCCAGCCACTGGTCTGACGTTAGCGCCGGGTGTCAGGGTGCGCAGGTCGATCGCACTTTGAGAAGGCAGTCTGAACACATTCACTGTTATGTCATGTGTCGACTGCGCGATGACTTACTTTAATGTCCCTGCGCACGTCTTGAATTTGCCACTACTGCGCAGCCATGAGCGCAACTCTCCTTTAGAGCGGCAAACATGTTGGCAAAGACTCGGGTGCTATTAAAATTTCCTAGCTTATTTACATATCAACTGGCCCATGAAATACCAGATTTTGAAATGTATTTTATTAGGCACTAGCGACCCGCCCCCGCGTCGCACGGGTGGAATGTGCTACATATTATAAACCTTCCTCTTGAATCACTCTATCTATTAAAAAAGAACCCGCATCAAAATCCGTTGCGTAGTTTTAAAGATCTAAGCATACATAGGGACAGTCAGCGGGAAGCGACTTTGTTTAATACTATGTAGTGGTTAGGCCTACTTTTGAAAATTTATTTATTTTGCCTTACGAGTGTCCTCGTCACTCATTTTCACATCACAGAAAAGTCAGTCAAACCACAGAACACGCCAACCGAATAATATATCTGTTGTATGAATAATCATAATATTGTGTGGTATCTAATTTCTAGCCTTTAATTGTTAAATATTGTATATAATATAATATTAAAATAGAGTACTATAAATAAAGGTTCGCAAGAAAATCAACATAAACGGTGGCGCGGCTAGGAAGCAAGTTTTCTATCACACGAAATATCTGGTCAACTAGGTACCTATATCTTATACTTGTACACTAATAGCTAAAGCATGACCGTTGACAACCGACCGTGATGCATACAAATGGTGCTGAGTGCTAACGTAGTGCACGAAGGGGCGTTTTCTCCTGCATTGCGACGATGCCATTACACGGTATCGCAATGTTCAAAGGTTTGCATAAAAATATATTTCAAGTTGCCTTTAAATGAACTTGGGTTTGCAATAGGAGATAAAAATCGGCCTATTTTGTTTGAATGGTGAAGGCATCGCTTAAGGCATTATGTTGGACGCGCGGGGTGTTGCGCGCGCACCGCTCTCCGCACCGTACAGCCCGCTACAGTCGTGTGACAGTTGCCGCGCTTGCCACCAGCGAGTGGAGCGACCCTAAGTTACTGTGAACGATCTTGGAGGGTGCCGGGAGCGCGCGATATTCAACTTTAAACACAGAAGACAGTGGAACATATCGAGCACACTATGCGAGATACGTAAAAAAGTAAGTTTTTAATACTTCTATGTAGTTTTTAAAGTTTACAAAACTATACTTACTACTGTCGTAACTTTTACCCCGCGAGTGTTATAAACTCTTGTTAGAGTGATGTTATTGTTTTAAGGCTTTCAATTAAAGTTCTTTCTTTGGGCTCTAAATAAATTCTGTCTGGGTACCGTACGCCGACGATAAGCTAAATTCTATGTACACATTCTGTGGCGTCGTGGTTGGCTTCAATCGATGAAAAATTCGGCTTGTCAACGAAAATTAGGGTGAATATACTTACGCTTGCGTGTTTTGTCCTTTCGGGTACGGCTCTTGGTTATATCTTACGAGGGTTACCGTTCTATTGATCCAATACTAGAGCTTCTTTCGTCAAAATACATTTAAAAAATATTAAAAATATCGTGAAATAAATCTTACATAATCTTAAATGTGTGTCAGGACTACATAATATACCTAGTATTAATATGTAGGTACCTACTAATAGTAGTGAAGTAAGCAAATATCTTGATTTGATTTAATTTAGGTAAGTAGGTACCTAGCATGTCTTTGTCCTAACTATCATAGGTAAGATAGGTACTCCTCCGTCCTTAGTAGTTCAAGCTAGATACAGTGAAGTCACAGTCATTTCTTACGCAAGTCTTAACGCCGTTTGTTTGCCCCCCTTACGCAGTTACGCACCATGATCCATATTTCGTCAAGAAAGGGACGGATATATACCTAGTATAGACCACATAGCCGGTGTCATCAAGGAAGAATCATTGCAAAGTGTACTTATGGTGTCAATAAAAATCGACCATTTTTACGTTCCTATAGTAGAAGCGTACAATGGGAGAATTATCGCAGCGGTAAAGTATAGCTGACCTAGTAATTGCTTTACCACCCTAAGGTTGAAAGTCGTTTGCGCTTTACAAAACGCCTAGGTCTATTTGCCATAGTGACAGTAAGACAATTTCAACCTTATTGAGGTTTAAATTCACAGGAAAATGGAAATTGTTGTTGATAAAAAGTATCCGTAAAGCGATTATCAAGTCAGCACCTATGCCTATCAACATAATGGGTGCAGGTAGATGAACCGAATGAACCATAAATTTTGTGTAGTAATTTATTCAAGGATAAATGTTATAAAAGTGGAGGTAGGTAGGTTAGGTTACGGCAATTAGTACTCCCGTAAACTAAAATGCTGCTGCCGAGAACTGAGAATGTACTTGAAGTCGGGCAACATGTACGGTTACTCAAAACATAGAATGTTGCATGAACCAAGGGAGAAGCTCCTTGAACTCTTGTTTCGGTGGCAATTATTCTGAAAATTAGGTCAATATACAATTCCAAAATGGCGGCCATGATACAGAAACCTGCGCCTGTTTTCGCGAAGGGATAAGTACATAAACGCATGGTGAAGTGTGTTATATAAACCTACTATTTGCCAGTTCTTTTTAAATCTCGTATGGACCTAATTAGGGAAAACGTTATTGCCACCAATCGGACACTACTGTGTGTGTGTGTTCCTTAACTATGCTTGAAGTTGGTATCGAACCTACACATGTAGGTCGGTAATTTAATTTCACACACTTGCAGTTTGGCTGAACCGAGAACCGGAACACTAAATGACATGAGAGAATTAGAAAAGGTAATGTATAATACCTATTTATAAAGCTTGAAATACAACGCAAACAAGCTAAAATCGGGCAGTCGTTCTATTTTCCGTTTCACTTTCACCAAACGCATATAAAATATGCACAAGTCAGACGCTACTCCGAAAAACCAGCTGGGGTTTACCGACCGATGCACCTTTTAATTAATGAAGTTTTCTGTTATTACGTCCTATTTATTTTATCAATAATGTACACAGAAGAGAGAGAATAAGGAAACATCGTAACAAAACATAGAGAACAAAGACACAGCTTATTTAAAAAGAATGTGCCAGCAGGTCTTGACTTACGTCTACCTGTTCTCGTTATAGACAAGGAAAGTATTTTTACGATAATTTCCGGCTACGGAACAAAATGGGAGTGGCGAGGTTGTCCATGGAAGAAGTCAAAGGAACAGCTAGTTTAGTACGAGTATATCTAGTTACCTACGTGTTAACAGTTGCTTAAATATTTGTTATGACAGACATTCAGAAAAATTAGGTACTGATAGTCCAGTCAAAATAAACATAAAACCGGCCAAGAGCGTGTCGGGCCACGCTCAGTGTAGGGTTCCGTAGTTTCCCGTCCGTCACAATAAGTGTTCCCACATATCAGTTTAAAGGTGGTTTTTTTTTTCAAAATGATTTTTCTAGAAAGTCCAGAAGTTCTACTTTTCAGATTTTTTTCATATTGTCTAAACTTATGGTTCAAAAGTTAGAGGGGGACACACATATTGTTTTTTACTTTTGGAGCGATTATTTCCGAAATTATTGACATTATCAAAAAAAAAATTCAGTAAACCCCTATTCATTTTTAAATACCTTTCCAACAATATATCACACGTTAGGGTTGATATTAAAAATAAACTACTTTCCACTTTACATATAGGGGGGCTACCCAAATAAAATATTTTTTCCCAATTTTTATTTTACCACTTTGTCGGCGTGATTGATACACATATTGGTACCAAATTTCAGCTTTCTAGTGCTAACGGTTACAGAGATTAAGCGAGGACGGACGGACGGACGGACGGACAGTCAGACATGGCGAAACTATAAGGGTTAGTAGTTGACTACGGAACCCTAAAAAGGTGGTTAACAAGAATACACTTTTATAAACGAAATGTCAAAAGATTACCAATGCTGTGTGTGCGAAAAAAGTTATTCAACTAAAAGCTATACCTACAAAAATAAAACAAAAACTAGGCATAACAAACTAAAACTAAGCCAACAGCCAGCCAGCCAAAATAACCAGCCAAAACTATATTGTTTTCGCTGAGTTATCAGTACCTAAGTGTTTAGCTTAGAACAAAATTCTTTATTTTAAAATTATCTACAAAAATTTACCTAGTTCCTCGTTTTTCCTACGAGTCATCATTTCTGACATATCGATTCTACTGTAACTGAACTTTTTAGAGTAGTTATTTGAATGATACCCATTACATGGAGCGTGTTCTAAGTATAACTTATAACCGTCTACAATACCTACATACATTTTTATTAGCATCTGCAACATGTGTCAGTTTCTGGTGATGGTAGTAGGTATATGAGCTGCAATGCTGATATAAATGAATGTAGGTATTTTAGACGGATAAAACACACTTCATGGCATATAATGGGAATCATTAAAATAACTACTCAAAAAAGTGTAAAGGTAAGTAGGTACCTACCTACCTATAAGAGTAGACCAAGAAAACGATCGATGGACTGTTTTAAGAATGATATATTATGTCAAGAAAGGAGGTGTCTCGTGAGGAAGAAAAAGACATGCGTCGCAGACCCCAAGTGAATTGGGATAAGGGCAAGAGAAAGATGAACTACTCTAAAAAGGTCAATTAGGTACTTATAGTGAAAGCGATATCTTGGAAATGGTGGTTCGTAGGAAAAAAGTGAAAAGACATTTTTTGTTGACAGTTTCATGATCTACAATTTTGTTCTGAACTAATTTCGCGATAACACTCATCGTTAAATCTAGAAAAATGTGAAAAACTGATATTTTTGACCTTTAAATTGACCTTGAATAACTTTTTTAGCACACATGGGATTGATGGGGACTTTGTCATTTCGTTTATAATGGTGTACCTACCTATTCAAGACCTCTACCAATTTTCAGCTCTATTCTATTTCTATCCTAAATATCTATTTTCAGTGGACTAGCTATGTAGAACGACGAAAAACGAACAAAAAAGGTTTCCGTGAACGCTGCATCAAAGAGCAGGAACAGCGAATCTTTTCAAATATTTATAACACAGTCACATGAGATCCAAGCAAAGTGTAGCTAGTGTAGCTACACAGTCAAATGAGCAAAAAAACAGAAATAATACAGAAAACTGCTTGGAGAAAGACTTTGTCATTGTGGTGGTCTGTCGCTATGCCAAGAATACCTACGCGCGCAACAACAATGACGAGAATGAAAGTAGGTAGAGCCACTAACGACAAAATTTTAAAAATGCGCACTCATAATTTTTATCCGTGCTGCATGAGACAAACAGAACCATCTCCAAGCGAATAAAACAAAAACAAACAGGGCTAGTCAAATAAAATAGTTCAACGGTAAAATTATGTACGGCAAATACGGGAGGCGGGAACCATGCGGGAATTTACCTAGAAAGAAATAACACCTGTCAGAGAAATCCAACGTTTCATAAATCATCATCTGCCTTAGCTTTTCCCAACAATGTTGGTCGGCTTCCACTTTCACCGGATGCAGCTGAATATTCGTATTTTACATGGAGCGACTGTTTATTGCTATCGCTGTAGTACTGGGTAATACTCGTACACACACCCCGTTTGTAAGACTAGTTATCTCTCGAAACTCGGTAAGTAGGTAATGGGTGCTGGTCACCCATCTATACACTATCTACGTAGACCAGGAGCCATTTAGCCTGAAAATTGAGCCGAGTGGCTCTTTTTATTTAGACACGAGCTCATCCCGAACGTTTCATAAATAGGTACCTACTAATAATTAATACTTGTTTAAAGTTAATTACATTCGACCTACTTAATACGAACAAAATATGAATCACTGGAATTACCCCGAATCAATTAACACGTAATTGTTTAGTACGAGTAAAACAACGAGTAAGCCACGAGCAAATATTTACCACATACCTACTCGAGAAAATTCAACCAAAGTTCTCGTGAAATAACTAGGTACCTAAGTATTGCAACTTTGATGTATATAGATATACCTCAAACCACCACTTAAGGCCAGGTTGCAGTACTTTGTTTTTATGTACGCACGACCTCGCCCCCCGCCCTGCCGCGCGAGCGATATACCTAATGCCTAAATTTTGACTGTTTTTTGCTTCTTGGAGAAAAACTATAAAGAAATTAATCAATCTGTTTTCACCATTTACTTCAGAATAAAAAGTTCTATCTACTGATATAACTTTCATATAAATTCATGATGAAATGTCTTAGCAGTACACGTTTGAAATTGTGATTTAGAGTCATGTTTGATAAAAAAAAGTATCGAGCCGATCATTCTAAATCGCGTTTCTATCTTTACGATTTACTAGAGAGTATGTTCAATTTTTATGTAATGATTTTTATTTATTAAAAAACTCGTATTTAGTTCGATTTTTATAGGTTCAAAAATATTAAAATTACTGCAACCCGGCCTTAAAACTAAACTAATATTAATTTAGTTACGTACGTAATATGAAATCAGTGCCACTGTGCACAAAATAGGAAATTATAAATCTTACGGCTTTTTCAGCGACGGTTAGTAAAATGGAGAGGAGTGGCAATTTCGAATTGACGCGGGAGACTCTTGACGGGTTATGTTCCCGTCAAGAGTCTCCCGCGTCAATTCGAATTCACTCCTTTCCATTTTACTAACCAAACCAAGTGCTACGTACAGACGCCAGTACATCAAGCTACCCGTAACTACACAATTTTCCCAATCAACCTTGAACCTAAATGCTTTAATGAACCTAAATGGTTTTACGACCACTTATTAGGTATGAGAAGTGTAGGTCTGTTTTCGTGACTGAAACAACAGTTCACATTTTAATACAGCAGATGAACCAATTAAACAAAAAAATCAGAAATGATCTGCAAATCTATTCATTCTAATAATACCTACATTTCAAAGTATTTTAAGACGGCTAATTTCGTTGAAGGTCCAGTAATGGCGAAGCTTGATTAGACAAAGAAGCGCGTGGCATTGAGGGGTTCATTACAAACGTGGTAGGTAGTTACGTGGTAGCTGTAGCTATATAGCTATATAGTAATGTTGTTATCAATGACACGGCACTCGTCCTTAGTTCGAGTAAATGCTCAGCGACGTTACCAGGTATTTCGTTATAATTTAGTATCGATTGAGTCGCTGGAGGGGGGTGCGGGACGAACGGGCGACCTTGGAGCGCCCAGCTGCCAGAGGAGCTCCCACCAGCCGACCTTGACTTCAAATTGCCGCGTGCGCCTCACGCCTCCCGTGCAATAACACCGCCCCTAGTCTCGCTCCGTGGCGGTGCGTCACTTTTGCGCGATACTTGCGGTTAAAACGATAGTATTCGCGCAAAATTCGCGAATTCAGTGTGTCGTCGCGATAATGTCTGCATAGATCTCTTGCCAATCCGTGATCTCACATCTCATCGTGTTTACTCGATTACGTAAGTGCATAATGTTACATCAGTCGTTTATCTATCTCGTGTGCTTGACCTTGCACCCCGGCGTCCAGCCGCCCAGCCGCCCAAACTAATTGGTCATTGCATTGCGTCGCGGAGTGACGTCGTACTCTATACAAATGGTGCGTGCCTAGCCTGTTGTAATGTTTTAATTATAGCTCTTAATATTTCTGTGTCTGTGTTTACTAATAACGCATTGCGTAATAACAAAATCCTATTTTATACGCGAATAAATACTACAATTTGGTGTATTTCGCCAACTACAATAGTACCGAAGTTGGCATGGAGCCAATAGAAATTGTGATTCGTGTTTTAACGTAAAAACACAGTTAGAATGAAATTACTTCCCACGTATCGCGATACCAAAATGTTTAGTGCCAACGTGTATCTTTCATGACGATAACTGTATCGTTGTGGAATATCGGTGTGGTGCGGTGCAGTTAATTGAATCGATTACGCAGTAGGGGATTTCATTTTAATTAAATACTTAGTGCCTGTGACCTTGTGATATCGTATTTCTCTCACATTTCCATCGACGAGATCGTGGTTCGAATCGAACGAATAATTGCGGCTGCGAATGCAGTCAAGTTTTGCGAACTCGTGTAGCGCTACGGTGCGGTAGTGGAGGTGCTACGTAGTTTTGCGGCGTAGCATCTTCACGCCGCGCCGCATGCTTGCTCTGGCTACGAAAGCTATGCGCTACGATGCGTCGCCGTTAGTTTATATTAGTGATCTAACGTCATAGTTTGCCTCGTCGCGTCGGGTTCGTTTTCATTGCGTGACGTTCGTAGATCGCGTTTGGTACAGGGTGTGGTTAATACGTTACCCCTGTCTCTTTGCGAAAATGTGCCCCGGGTTTAAATGAATTCTGCGTGTGATATTTGTGGTACGGTTGAATTCGCGCATAATGACTGAGTTTTGTAATGACTGATTGGCGGGTGCTAGATAAAAAAACCATGTTTTTATAAAACTAATAAAATAAACAACCACCTTATCTTTCAAGATAAGGTGGTTGTTTATTTGAACCGTATTTATGAAATATTGTTGGAATTGCACAATAATCGTATTTTCAGGTCTATGTAGGTTTCTTAGTTCTAAACACGTTTTCCGAATGTATGTTTGTTTACGTATTTCTCAGAAACAAGAGTTTGTATTGGTTTTATTTATTGGTATTCTGTATTAATTTGGACAGGTATATGTTTTTCATTTTTAAATATACCTATTTAAATAAAAAAAAAGCCCACCGAGCGCCATCGAGAACAGGATTAAGTTCTCAAAACTGGTTATATAATAAAAATCGAATTAGTCCGTCTGTTAGATAATCGAAAAATATTGGATAGGTACGTGTTTTTTGCTTTATCATATATCATATCAATTAATAAAAATTTACGAAAATAAAACGTCAAAGATTGGGTGAGTGGGGCTTGTGACGTCACTTTGTGGGTAAAAAAGTACTAACCTTGTGACTTCCCACGACTTGACACGAATTTTCGAAGCACTGTATCGTCTTCATCTTTTGTTTACGTGAAAAAAGAAAAAAATATATGTCCAATATTTTTTGGAAATCTATCTACAGAGTGATTCGTTTTTTTACCCGACTACGGCGAAGCTAAAAGGAAGGGTAATGATTTTGGCAGTCTATGTATGTACCTATGTATGTAGGTATGTAGGTATGTATGTATGTTCCACCGTAGCGCCTAAACTACTGAACGGATTTTAATAAATCGGGTGTCAATAGATTCGTAAGAATAGCCCGGGTGACATAGGCTATATAAATTTTATAAATTATTTTAATGACGGAATTTAAATGTCAAAAACTTACCTCAAAAATATTAAATTGAGATAATCATAGCAAGTTTGGTATCAAATGAAAGGTCTTGGCGAGCACATTACAAATATGTATTATATTATAGTTTAAGGACACACAAAAATAAAATTCCAAAAAAAATTAAGTTCAAAAATCTAAAACCCGACTACTAACAAAATCGCGGTCTTAAAAGTAGAAAACAAGAAAATAATTCTTGTGATATTCTTCGTAGTCGCATGCCACCTAGCTAATGCATGGCAATTAACAGCCGACTTCTTTAACAATGATTATGAGAACGCCATGAAGGAGCATTAGATATCAGTGGCATGCGACTACGAACAATATCAGACAAGAATTATTTTCTTGTTTTCTACTTTTAAGACCGCGATTTTGTTAGTAGTCGGGTTTTAGATTTTTGAACTTAATTTTATTTGGTGATATAATACCCTATTCAAACAGTGCAGTGTAGGAATTACCAAGATATGAAAATAAGGTTTTCATATCTTGGCTCAAATAAAGGCAATGAAAGGAGATGGAGCGTTTTGTGCTCAAAGCTGACCTTGCTTGAACTTGTATGTAGGTATGAGCTTGTGGTATAAATACGTCGTTTGAAAGGTCATGTGTGGTGTCTAGGCAACAGTCAGACGTGTGAAACTTTAGTTAACTATGAAAAGTTTTATTCAGGACATGCTCAGGGAATGTACAGAAATGTAACGCTGTAGACTTTAATTCTCATTTTGATTTCCATATACACCAATTGAAACACGGCTTTGTGTAATTTATTTCATCACCGCTGCTCTCAAAACGGTGAAAGAAAACATCGTGAGGAAACCGGCATGTCTTAGGCCTCTGCCTCGAATTTTGCGGGTAGCGGGGCGGCGGCGGCGGCGGCGCGGCTTGACTGGAGTGCACCGCTCGTTGCCCGCCCCCGCGCCACTGTTTTCGAGAACCGGTCCATTTGATTTTACGCATAAGATCCTGCCGCTCCCGCGCTGCCGCCGCCGCCGCCCCGCTGCCCGCAAAATTCGAGGCAGAGGCCTTAGAACCAAAAAATTCGAAGACATGTCTCATCTACCAATCCGCGCTGGGCCCGCGTGTTAGATTATATCCCATTCCCTCTCATAGAGAGGAGTGGGAACATTAATAGGCTGTTGATGATGATGATGTACTCGTGTACCATCACGAGCACCAATATCTATAACAAACAACAAAAAAAAAAGTGGTTTTCTTCTTTAGTATTGATTGTTTTTGTATGTTGTTACGGACACAGCAATTTAATTCGAACTCATACTACATAATTATAACGAAATAGGCCTCGATTAAAAGTAGAAACTGTTGTTTTGATTAAAACGAGAAAATTGGGTTTCGATGTTGCTGCGTGTATACTCGTGTTAGTACCTACTCGTGAAATGTATACCTGTGTCTACCCCTTCAGGAATAACAGGCGGGACATTAACTAAATAAAAACATATTTTACTGAACCAACAAACACTATGTTTACACCAAACATAGTGGCTTAAATGGCGCAGGTGACACTGAAACCTAAAACAACCAATCAAGGTCGTAGCCCGTGAAAGTGTCGTTAAATAAAGCCGGGGCACGGTAATATTGCCGGGGCTAGTACTAAGTGATACGTTTTAGATAGCTACTGCGAAGCGAAGGTGTCATATGTACTTATATGGTACCATATTCATATGTAGCTTAGTCGATAATTGCCTAATTCTTAAAATGCCTAACTGCTTGAAAATGGACTAATTCTTAAAATCTTGAAAAGAGGAAAAGGAATATGAAAATAGGAAGACGAAATCATGCAGGGGTCTGCACGATTTCGTCTTCCTATATTATACTATTATAGCTTATAGGTTAGAATCACAGGTTAGAATACTTAGAATAGACGATGACGCTCATAGAAATAGTCTAATAAACTATTATTAGGAATCAGAAGTGAAATACGTGAACAAAATAAACAATGTTTAATATCTTTTGAATTACACTTTTACAAAAATATCAAGACAAACATTTTAAACAATAATCAAATAGAAATAGCACTAGCAAATGGAATAATCAGTACACGAGCAAAAACATAAACCAAAATTAGCGAAGCACACGATAATAGTCGGGTAGCAAGTCCTTTCCGAGCGCCGTCCAAGCAAAAAGTGACCGTTGCACCGCCGCTCGCCTCGTTTTATGAACTTCTGTCGGCCGCCGCACGACGACCGGATGCTAACCGCACGGCTACCGGCCGATGGCGTGACTTTGAGCCAACACGGCCTCTCCTGACGCTCTGACGTCCTCGTCAGCTTCCAACAAGGCGGCTGAGTCTTCGCTGTCTCCTTGATAGCGTGACTCACAACGCCAGTGGGGCGTGCTGGCACGGGGGAGTGCCACGCACAACTGCGCATGTGGGGCGCGCTGGCACCGTGGAGTGCCGCACACAACTGCGCCTGTGGGGCGCGCTGGCACAGTGGAGTGCCGCACACAACTGCGCCTGTGGGGCGCGCTGGCACAGTGGAGTGCCGCACACAACTGCGCCTGTGGGGCGCGCTGGCACTGTGGAGTGCCGCACACAACTGCGCCTGTGGGGCGCGCTGGCACTGTGGAGTGCCGCACACAACTGCGCCTGTAGTAGGGATGGGTCTTGAATTAATAAGCTGCTAAATTAACACTGCTATTTTTTTTTTTTTTTTTAGTGTCAACACCTGTTAAATAAGTTCTGATATAGCTGTTAAATCTAGCAGTCAACTGACAGTGACAAGTTCCGTTTCTATTGAATTGGTTTCAACACGAGTTATTTAGCAACTAGCGAGCGGGTTGATTTAACTCACCGCTAAGTGCTAACTGCTGAATTCGGAAATATTACATTTAAAGAGAGTTAAATAAAGACTGATCTTCGTTACGAAGGTTTACGCGGGATAAGATAAAAAAGATTAGAAGAAAATTACAAATACAAAAATAACAGACATGAAAAAAAGAAATAAATTGATTCTCATTACAAATACGCCAACAGAAAAAGTTAACAGTCCTAAGCCTGTGAAAAATATGAAGGAAATGAGAATTAATTATGTTAAAAATCTGTCTGTGACTAAATTTAACAGTTGCTAAAAATAACTGCTAATTTTAAGTGTTAATTATTTTTAGCATTAGCATTTAGCAGTGTTATTATTTTTTAACGCTTAAGCCCATCTCTAGCCTGTAGGGCGCGCTAGCACCGTGGAGTGCCGCACACAACTGCGCCTGTAGGGCGCGCTGGCACCGTGGAGTGACGCGCTTAACACGTCAGTAGCGCGCTGGCAGCCTGGAGCTACGCGCTTAACACGACAGTAGCGCGCTGGCAGCCTGGAGCTACGCGCTTAACACGACAGTAGCGCGCTGGCAGCCCGGAGCCACGCGCTGTACACGCCAGTAGGGCGCGCAGTCGGCCTGCAGCGACGCGCTCGGCCTGCAGCGAGGCGCTGGGCTTCAGCGAGGCGCTCGGCCTGCAGCGAGGCGCTCGGCCTGCAGCGAGGCGCTCAGCAACGTCAGAAGGCGCGCAGTCGCCTTGCAGCGACGCGCTCAGCAACGCCAGAAGGGCGCGCAGTCGCCTTGCAGCGACGCGCTCAGCAACGCCAGAAGGGCGCGCAGTCGCCTTGCAGCGACGCGCTCAGCAACGCCAGTAAGGCGCGCTGGCACCCTGCAGTGACGTGCACGTTCACGGCGTCATTGTGGCAAAGCCCTGGCAACCACTGCTAAGGCCAAGCAGCGTTGCGTTGCGTCCATCCTTGTGTAATGGTTACTCTGCAAACAAAAACAAACAAGTTTACAACAGAATTTTGTTCCGCTCGATCAGTCCTGACCAAACTTTAGTTCCATTGGGTGGCACCAAATTCGACTCTCATTAATTAAATCAAATGTACTGGAAATTATCGAAAATACAACACTACTTTGACTCAACTACCTTGAGTCATATACCATAGTCGTTCACACCAACCTTAAAAATTCTATTGCAACAAAAACTGCTGAAATCATCGAGTAAAACCTTTAACACCAAGGCTCTCTAACCGAGTAGTACAACAAGAGAGTAATCTCATTCATTAAGGAACATTCAAACCGAGAATCAAATTCAAAGAAACAATCACCAAACAAAACTTGTCAGACAAGAATACCAATAGGCACATAGGGATGTATAAGCACATTGTTAGTATATCACACAGACTTCTTCCACAACACTGTAGGCATAGGCTCCAAGTTTGCATACCCCTCAGTGGCTGTTGACATCACAGACTTCCACACACACTGTAGGCATAGGCTCCAAGTTTGCATACCCCTCAGTGGCTGTTGACATAGGCACATTGTTAGCATATCACACAGACTTCCACACACACTGTAGGCATAGGCTCCAAGTTTGCATACCCCTCAGTGGCTGTTGACATAGGCACATTGTTAGCGTATCACACAGACTTTCACACAGACTTTCACACACGCAGCTGAGGTCACGCGCTTGACCAAACCACACGTTCCTATGTAATGGTTACTATGCAAAGAGACAAAACCTGACCAAACATCTACGACAGAACCTGACCAAACATCCATTAGGTCCTACTCTCGTTGATAAAATCAAACGCGGCTAAACTGGAAATTATCGAAAATACAACAATCAACCACCCTTACATTGTCGTTTAAATCAATCTTAAAAACATTATTGCGTCAAAAAAAATGCCAGGTTCACAAAAATCATCGAGTAAAACCACAGATCTCTAACTGACTAGTAAACAAGTCTATCTCCCGTGTGTATCACTATTTGACTTAACACTACGGTCTTTCCATACCCTGACCTCAACCAGAGCTAAACGCACAACATACAAGAAACACACCCACTGTCTACTCGAGTTTCCTCAAAAACCTTCAATTTTAATCAGACTACGACTACACAATAATTACTGGTACTGTCTAACACAATACAGCCGATAGAATCTCTTGGCTTGCAACCACAACTTTACTTCATCAAAATCCTTATAAACATCAACTGATACGTAACTCATTGTCATCTTTCTTAGCCTATCATGTGTATTATAAAGCAACTTCTATAATAAAGCAAAACTTATCAGACTTTACAGTGCACCTGTATACGGCCTACGTCTTCACACGAAAACAAGTCAACTGATCATATTGCGTAGGGGTTTGCATTTACGCAGACCATGATTATTCGAGTTTGATGTGCCAACAACTGCACTTTTTGGTTTCAAATATACGGAAAACAAGACTTTTGACTGTATTTTGTTTTGTTCATAATTGCGGCTTTTATTTGAGCATCAGATATCACAAATCACAACGTTGCCCCTCACCAGGAATTTCTCCTGTATCGTGGGTACCTTCACAAATATTTAAACTCACATACACAAGTACCCGACTTAAAAAAAAAACTATCTGTAGGTCATACAGGTACTTGTACTCGTAACGTCATTATAGCACAGTGACCATATCGACTTCACGCGGACACAATGACCGAAATTCGTGTTTAAAATGAGTCCACGTGCTGTTATTGGTCAACCAATCGTTAAGCGACGTATTAGCACCACCATGTAAATAACCACCAATGCGTCCGAGGCATTGCCAATCACCCCAGTGACCTTATAAACACACACATAACATCACGCCTGCAATCCCCGAAGGGTTAGGCAGAGGTACACAGTATACCCACATTTCGCCAGTTATGTTAAGACATTAGCTTAACCATGTAATAGGGGTGAGCCCATTGTCACCAACAGGGCACAAATCCAGAAAATAACACTTTGCCCGACCCGGGAATCGAACCCAGAACCTTCATGCTCATAGTCGCGCTTACGACTACTAAACCAACGAAATATTAAAATGGTTCGATCTTACTTGTATCAGGAACGAAAGTAAACCAATCCTGTCCGGAGCGTCGCCTCAACCGCGAGAGCGGTTACACAGGACTTCGCGTCCTCACGCGGCTCCTACGACGATCTCGTTCGCGCTTGGAACGGCGATCGGATCCCGAAACTTGCTATACGTGACCTTCCACTCCACTTATGGTGGCTACGAGATCGCTTAGAACGCAAGGCACTAGTTTTTGAACGCGAACAACTCGATCTATCCATTGCTAACTACTACCCGCTTTTATCTAAAATTAAAAGCCTGAAAACTAGTTTTTAACTTGTGGGCGAAAAGAATCTTTATCCCACTTCTGATATTAGGAATCAGAAGTGAAATACGTGAACAAAATAAACAATGTTTAATATCTTTTGAATTACACTTTTACAAAAATATCAAGACAAACATTTTAAACAATAATCAAATAGAAATAGCACTAGCAAATGGAATAATCAGTACACGAGCAAAAACATAAACCAAAATTAGCGAAGCACACGATAATAGTCGGGTAGCAAGTCCTTTCCGAGCGCCGTCCAAGCAAAAAGTGACCGTTGCACCGCCGCTCGCCTCGTTTTATGAACTTCTGTCGGCCGCCGCACGACGACCGGATGCTAACCGCACGGCTACCGGCCGATGGCGTGACTTTGAGCCAACACTATTAACTTGAATCCTACTCCACTGTGTATTTATGTTGCAGGCAAAACTCTTAATCAGTCAAAAGTAGTTTTTAGGGTTTTTAGGGGTTAAGGATAAATGGAGTAAAATAGTCACGCAATGGTACCCAAGACATGGAAAGAGAAAGAGAAGCAGACCACAAAAGAGGTGGGACGACGACATCAGACAAGTAGCGGGAACAACATGGGGTAGAGTGGCCATAGAGAGACCAGAATGGAGGAGGCCTTTGCCACCTGGCAAAAGTAGAGAAAAAATGAAATTTACGGAAAAAAAAATATTGTCATGCCCGATTGAAGGCTTTTAAATATAAATAAATAAGTTCTAAGGGAAAACTCAACAGAACCAAGTAAAATATCTAATGAATGCTATTCTATATTACAACTTACAACCTATTTATTTTCCACTGTAGGACAATACTCTTAAGAATGCCATAAAAATACATTGTCATTAATCATAAGTAAAAACAAATACTTACCTAATAAAGTTATAATGTTTGCACAACAAAAACCACAACATAACCTCAAAATGTAAACACGATCGCGCCGGCTAGCGAACTCAACTGGCATTCACGTTCACTCACACGAAGTTAGCCGAATGATGCGCGACAATTTCACGTATCTTGTTTCGGCGGGGCCGAAAGGTTCGGCCAATTTTGGCCGAAACCGAAACTGCGGCCGAAACATGATTTTTTGGCCGAAACTAGCCGAAACCGAACCTTCGGTCGGCCCTTAATTTTTTTTTTCAAATTTTTATTTTACCACTTTGTCGGCGTGATCACCTAATACACATATTGGTACCAAAATTTCAGCTTTCTAGTGCTAACGGTCACAGAGATTAAGCGAGGACGGACGGACGGACGGATAGACAGACATGGCGAAACTATAAGAGTTCCTAGTTGACTACGGAACCCTAAAAACTCAATAGGTAGTAAGAAACAAATAGATACAACAGTCATCATCTGCCTAGTCTTTTCCCAACTTAGTTGGGGTCGGCTTCCAGTCTAACCGCATGCAGTTGCATGAATACCAATATTTTACCTGGAGTGACTGCCTATCTGACCTCCACAACCCAGTTAATCTATACTAATATTATAAAGCTGAAGAGTTTGTTTGTTTGTTTGTTTGTTTGTTTGTTTGAACGCGATAAACTCTGGAACTACTGGTTGGATTTGAAAAATTCTTTTTGTGTTGGATAGTTCATTTATCGAGGAAGGTTATAGGCTATATAACATCACGCTACTACCAATAGGAGCGGAGCATAAATGAGAAATGTTGCAAAAACGGGAAAAGAAAATTCCTTTCTGAGAGCTTCCGTTGCGTGCGCTGCGAAAACGGTTTAAGTTACGAGAATATCATGTATGAAGTAATTATTCGTCTTTAAAAGTTCTAAAAAAAAGTCCACGATAGCATCTGTCTATCTTTTAAGATTGACTCACTGTAACCATTTTTTATTATTAAAATGTTAGGTTAAAAAGAATTATTTTTTGCGAAGCTTATTTAACCCATATGGTATTAATCTATATCTAAATAAATGTGTTCGTTAGAACGGAAATTTAATATAGAATATTTGAGCTCTTTACTCTATACAGTTTAAACAAATATCTTAGAAGATATCGCAATGTAAAAATACCCGCGCGGAAAAATAATTACGCGGGTTGCGTCGCAATGTAGGTACGGGGGATTCTGGCTGGCCTCCGGGAAATTCAAATTCAAAATATTTACTGCATCATAATGTTTACAAGTATAGAGTGTTATAGTATATTTAACAGTAAGAGATAGATTTTATAGTAATTCACACTTTAATATAATCTAAGCTAATCTAAGCCATCTAAACTATTGTAATAAAGAGGAAAGATAAGATTTTTTGTGTGTTACGATTTAGCTTATTTAATGTCGGATAGTCGATATATCGAGAAAGGATAAAGCTATATTTATTTGACGCAGACGAAGTTGCGCGGGTCAGCTAGTACTAGATAATACGATACCCTTTGGTAAGACAGGATGTCAGACTTTCAGGTCACTGACTACCTGTTACGACTGCCAAAGATTTATGTATGGCAGCCGGGACCAACAGCTTAACGTGATTTCCGACTAAACGAAACTCGGTATGCAATGGGTGGTCACCCATCCACAGACCAACCTAGGCAAGCGCAGCTTAACCTAAAGATTGACCGAGTGGCAATTCTTATTATGGCACGAGCTACAAATTCAAATACACAACAGTGTACTAATCTATACTAATATTATAAAGCTGAAGAGTTTGTTTGTTTGTTTGTTTGAACGCGGTAAACTCAGGAACTACTGGTTAAAATTGAAAAATTCTTTTTGTGTTAGATAGTCCATTTATCGAGGAAGGCTTTAGGCTATATAACATCACGCTATGGCTAATAGGAGCGGAGCATAAATGAAAAATGTTACAAGAACGGGAAAAGGTATTTCCTTTTTGAGAGCTTCCTCTGCGTGCGCTGCGAAAACGATTAAAGTTACGTAAATATCATGTATGAAGGAATTGTTTCTCCTTAAAAGTTCTAAAAAAATGTCCGCGACACCATATATCTATCTTTTAAGATTGTCTCACTGTAACCCTTTTTTACTATTAAAATGTTAGGTTAAAATGAATTATTTTTTGCGAAGTATTATTCTATATCTAAATAAATGTGTTTGTTAGAACGGAAATTTAATATAGAATATTTGTGCCCTTTACTCTATACAGTTTAAATAAATATCTTAGAAGAAATCGCAATGTAAAAATATCCGCGCGGCAAAATAATTCGCGCGTCGCAATGTAGGTACGGGGGATCTGGCTGCCCTACGGGAAATTCAAATTTAAAATATTTACTGCATCATAATGTTTACAAGTACAGGGTGATAACGTCTATTTAAGGCGCGTCCCCCAGCAAAACGTAGCTCTAGCCGTTTTTTATGCAGTTTTCTGGAGCTTATAACTCTTAAAAAAAAAGATATATCAACCAACAAAAAATACATTAAATTTCTACATACTCTTACCTTCAAAATGGTACGTTTTGTTTTTTTCTTTTTTAAGTAAAATATTTAATTAATCCCCTCACAACGAAACCACAGAAATGAGAAATAATTATTGAAAACATGCTACTTCTCCAAAACTAACAATTGTTTTTATTTTGTTTTTACACTAATGGATAAGCAATTTCATAATGAACATTATGGTACGATTTTTTTTTTCAAAAACCCAAAATTTGATTTTATAAAGATTTTTATGCAAAATTCTGAGCGTATTCGCAACCGTATCTATTGACATTCAGTATGCCGCCAGGCCTCGAAGGGGGAACCCGTGTCGCTCGTCACCGTGCCGCGTCGGCTCATGCGCTCGCTCGCTTACGTCACATTATCAACAGATCTAAGAAGTAATTTCAAGTAATAGATATGGCATTCAATGAAATATTTATTTATGAAATATTTATTGGTGCGTCCAAATACTTTTGGTCATTATGAATTCAGTTATTTTAATCACGTCGATAAATAGGTAGGTACTTTCAACTTTTACTGTGATACAAAATAATATTGGCACGATTACGAAAATGAGCTCAAAATTAAAATCCAAGATGGCGGCTAGGAAAATTTTAGGTTTTTCCGTCATGGGTGTCGTTTTCATGGTTTTTGAGGTCGCTGATTACGAAAATGAGGTCAAAATGAAAATCCAAGATGGCGCCGACGAAAAATTTTGGTTTTTCCGTCATGGGTGTCGTTTTCATGGTTTTTGGGATCGCTGATTACGAAAATGAGATCAAAATGAAAATCCAAGATGGCGCCGACGAAAATTTTTGGATTGTCCGTCATGGGTGTCGTTTTCATGGTTTTTGGGGTCGCTGATTACGAAAATGAGATCAAAATGAAAATCCAAGATGGCGCCGACGAAAATTTTTGGATTGTCCGTCATGGGTGTCGTTTTCATGGTTTTTGGGGTCGCTGATTACGAAAATGAGGTCAAAATGAAAATCCAAGATGGCGGCTAGGAAAATTTTAGGTTTTTCCGTCATGGGTGTCGTTTTCATGGTTTTTGGGGTCGCTGATTACGAAAAGAGGTCAAAATGAAAACCCTAGGTGGCGGTCAGGAAAATGTTTGGTTTTTCTTTCACGGGTGTCGTTTTCATGGTTTTTGAGGTCAAAATGAAAATCCAAGATGGCGGCCAGGTAAATTTTTGATTTTTCCGTTATGGCTGTCGTTTTATATATATATATATATATATAGTCCAAAAACCAAAATTTTCGTCGGCGCCATCTTGGATTTTGATTTTGAGCTTATTTTCGTAATCAGCGACCCCAAAAACTATGAAAACGACACCCATGACGGAAAAACCAAAAATTTTCGTCGGCGCCATCTTTGATTTTTATTTTGACCTCATTTTCGTAATCAGCGACCCCAAAAACCATGGAAACGACACCCATGACGGAAAAACCAAAAATTTTCGTCGGCGCCATCTTGGATTTTCATTTTGACCTCATTTTCGTAATCACCGACCCCAAAAACCATGAAAACGACACCCATGACGAATAAACCAAAAATTTTCATCGGCGCCATCTTGGATTTTAATTTTGAGCTCATTTTCGTAATCGTAATATTTGTATCACTGTAAAAGTTGAAAGTACCTACCTATTTATCGACGTGAGTATAGTAACTGAATTCATAATAACATTTCATAAAAAAATATTTCTTTGAATGCCATATCTATTACTTCTTAGATCTGTGAATTTTACTTGTATTCGTATGAAGTTCGCCAGGTGGCGCAAGTAATAGTTTACGAAGTATTGTAGAGGTGGGGTGCGGCAAAGAGGGAGCAAATGCTCAAGGTTATTTGCTCAGGGTACCACCTTAACAGTAAGAGATACCTATTAGTAATTCTCACTATAATATAATCCAAGCTTATCGAAACCATCTAAACTAATATTATAAAGAGGAAAGATAAGATTTTTTGTTTGTTACGATTTAGCTTAATTTGTTGGATAGTCGATTTATCGAGAAAGGTTATTAAGCTATATTTATGTGATGCAGAC
Organism: Diarsia mendica; assembly: GCA_949316265.1. Classification (NCBI taxonomy): domain Eukaryota; kingdom Metazoa; phylum Arthropoda; class Insecta; order Lepidoptera; family Noctuidae; genus Diarsia; species Diarsia mendica. The sequence goes on along the minus strand of OX438886.1, from coordinate 14,583,053 downwards.
GAAGTTGCGTGGGTCAGCTAGTACTTAGATACAACAGTGTACAAAGTGTGTTTGATTCTGTTTTTACAGAGACCTAAATATGATGTTTTTCTTTCAGTTTTTTTTAAGCTATTGCATAGCTTCTATCGCGGGCCTTGAGTGTGGAGCGAATCCAGAAATTCCCTAACGAAAATATTCAAGATTCAGTATTCAACCAGGTTGCTATGGTTACGGAAAATAACAAGGTTGTCAACTGAGGTTGTCAAATTAAATAATTAATTATTTACTGTTGATAAAAATGCTATGTGCAATAGCTTTACCGCGGCAGTCTCCGAGTGCCACATTTAGTTTTTTTTTTATTACTAGCTTTTACGTTGTGCGAATATTTTATAATTATGTACATACGAATATGATTTAATTATTCTCTGGGAATGAATTGTAGGGTTATTAAATTCTGACGTTACTGGCATTTATAGTGATTGCCGTAAACTGAAACTAGGTATTTCCGTGTTACGCAATCTTATATTGGTATTACGAGTAGATATCGGATGCATGCGATTAACTCCACATGGGAAGCTCGCCAGCTTGGAAGTGTTAACAAATCGGTTCGTTTTAGTTGGAATGTGAAATGAATTTTGCGATATAGGATCCAAATTGTTCCTCTCGTATATATTTGTGTAGTTAAATGAATTATTGGTAAAACATAAATACTTACCTACATTATCTTACGACTATTTTCCCTTGGGGGTAAGTAGAAACCACATAACGCCATCTGCTACGATCCTTACATACTTTTGCATTGTCTACGCTCATACATCTGTTCATACACAATAAAATTGGTAAAATTTTACCATAAATACCTGTCAATAGTAAATATAATGAAGGCCAACAGTGTCGGCGTGCTTGCGATTCCATTAAGAGGTTTATAACTAACAGTTACTTTATACTTAGCTAATTTGGCTTACTTATAGACTGTCTATCTTAGTTAATTGAAGAGATGAGATAGATAACTAACAACTAATTAACAGAGGTTGGAATAGGTTGAACTAATTGCTCTAAACTTCAAGAAAGTTAGTAACATGTGGATATTAAAGTGAGCATGTTCGGGACGGGTACTTCCATATATTGCTTTACCGAGAACCAGACCAAGTCGTTGCCGGTTGCCGGGCTCACAAGGCATTTAGATAACGAACCTGTGGCTTTTTAGAGCTGAAAAACATTTTAGCTATACGAGGTCGAAGTTTTATTACTAATATATGTAAGTATATAAAAACGAAGATGAGAGTAGATTTAATGCACCTGAAGTATTTATTATTGCTCATGCATAACAGTGAACCGTACTTTGGGTAACTGTGCCCATGTAATGGTTATAATAAAGTTTTGTGTCTACAAAGATATGAAGAGAATTTATCCAAAGAGCGGCTCCCAAGGACTCAATAATACAAGGTATATATACGGACCCTTTTACGAAACCGCTGCCCAAGCATTCCGTACATCAAACTAAGTTCAATAATAACCTGCGAGGGTTCTGACAAAATACATCTCAAAAGCGGTTCAAAATTTTGAGCTTTCAGAACCCTCTTTATATGCATGACTAGCTTTTGCCAGCGGCTCCGCCCGCGTGAAAATGACGATTTTCCATACAAAATTTCATCCCCTATTTAACTCTTTTAGGGGTTGAATTTCGAAAAATGTCTTTTTTGTTTCAATTGTCTACAATAAAAAGGGAACCTCTGTGCAAAATTTCGACTTACTAGGTCCAAGGGTTTGGGCTGGGCGTTGATGCAGAGTCAGTCAGTCAGGACTTCTCTTTTTATATATAAATATTATTATAGACTAGCGGACGTCCCGCGGTTACACCCGCGTAGATCCCGTTCCCGTGGGAATACAGGGATAAAAAGTAGCCTATGACACTCAACAATAATGTGGCTTTCTATTGGTGAAAGAATTTTTAAAATCGGTTCAGTAGATCCCGAGATTACCCCTTACAATTTAACAAATATACAAACACACAAACTTTACTTCTTTATAATATTAGTATAGAAGTATAGATAGTATAGATGATGCCATCCAGGTGATTTCGGCCACAGCGACTACATTTGATGGCTTTCTAGGTTGGTTGTTAAGAGCTTTGCTGTACTGCTCTTTGATATGCTCTTAGTGGCTAGCATATCCAACTTTGGGTGAGAAACTACGAGCACGAAGCGAACATGTCACACCATTGACGACATTGTAGGGTATACAGCTGTAGGTGGCCTAGCTTTAAGGTCATCGCATTTTAAATCCAATCACATGGCCTGTTGACCGGTCGATGCACACGACGTCTCCAGTCGGGCCGATTTTCTGCCTGCTTTTCCCACACTAGTCAATTTCGGATCTTTTGAAGTGTCTATCCTGAATATCCTTGAAACGTAAAAACTGACCACCACGTATCCGTTTTCCTTAATAAAAGCGAAAGCTTCGTGCATTCTAGAGACATGCCCACACCATCTTAACTGGCATCTCATCAAGTAGGCCTCTACGTTAAGGACCTTAGCCTCCTTGCCTTAGGAAGTTCGGGTTTCTAATACGGACCGACCATCTGATGTTCATGATGTTTCAGAGGCATTTAAAATAGAATTTGTCCAAGGTCCGTATATAGAGACACCATGTTTTCGACGAGTACAGCAGATTTGTGAGATCTATGGATATGTACACATACATTTCTATTTATACTCATCATACACAGGCCGACAAAACGGTTTTCTGTAATTGTTGACCTTAACAAAGTTTTTATACTTCGTAAAGTATTTACTAAATTACCATTTGAAAGTACATGCTGTTCATGAATGTGCAGGTTATAATAGTAATGAGTACGAGCCTGTCTTAAGGTGAGAAGAACAGCTGTGTCTCTATAACTAGCTCAACTAAATCCATTCCTTCAGTTCACTCTGTGCCACACTTTTAGGGTTCTGGAGTACTTTTTTGGGTAAAAATCGCCTTTTGTGGTAAAAATCAACTAAACACAAAAACATAATTTGTGAAAAAGCTTGAACCCCCAATATCTCTATATTAAGTAGAAGGACCCAGGTATAAAAAATATCACAATGACGAGAACAACATATAGGTATACGTTTCGGTTTCGTTAAGAGTATTTAAACTCTCATCATGATAATAATTTAACACTTTAATTATAACACAATGATTGAGTAACTTTTTTACATAAATTGCAATAACATAAATATTCTATCATAATTATGTTATCCTTGTTTTAATAATGCTTAATACGTTCCGACTTTAAATAAATAGACTCAGACAGAATTTAAAACGCTTTGGCACACAGAAACATGTGCTGCGCTACCTTTCAAACAAAATTAGTCTAGCTGTGGCGGATGTAAATGTGCCGTGCATACATTTTTGCCCACTATTCTTTGTGAAAAGTCCAAAACTTAAAACAATAAAATATATGCAATGATGTATGTTTTTATTACTGTCGACTGTGTCGAGATTTTTATTACTCGTCTTACTTATTTACAAAAAAGCTTTATCTTAAATTGATAGGTATGGAAGTAGGTACTGCTAATTAAATGATGTCCTGTGGCTACTACCACTACCCTAGTTTCATATAATGATCCTGCATTAACAGGTGCTAATGTGTAGACTCCCTGGTTATTCTTTGATCAAAGTAAGAAGTGCCTAAGAAAAAAACATACTTTCATTTCGAAGCATACGTGTTTTCTAGTGAGGAACAAATGGTGTAAAGGGAGTGGCTGCGTAGGGAACTGGTGCTTATATTTGGTACTATTATAGCTGTGCCCGCGACTATCATCCGCGTGAAATTATTATGTAAATATTTCTTCCCCATTTCTGATCTGACTCGGATTTGGCTAACAATTTCAATCCGAATTCATTTTCTATAAAAATGAATTCGTGCCTTTTTATAGTTTTGCTAGTTTAGTTTATTTTATAGTTTTTGATTACTTAATTTAATATGTATTCCAATAAAGATATGGAAAAAAAACTATAATAAAAGTAGTCTAAGTTAAGTTAGTTATCAACTAATTGTTGTCTAGACTTTTGTTTAGGAAAACGAGTGTTAGCCTTGCTTGATCGAAGTTAAAGAGCACGGGCGACAGCCATGGAAAGTGTCAATCGCTTAGAGATAATTTCAATGTATATTGATACAATTTTTGCCGTTAGCTCTTCTATCGTCAAAGTGAAAGTTTCATGATGAAAATAGAGACGCGGTAGACAAAGGTCGGGAAGGCAATGACCGACGACGACGATGAAATAGGCCAAATTGTGTTCAGAAATGCACCAAGCTTCCAACTTAATATAGATTGAAGTAGTTGTATTTTAAATGGCTTGACCGCTTTTCAAGTATTGTAAATGGAATCTTTCTATTCAATGATTGCTTTTCATGAATTCTAGGTCGGAATGTCTTTGGTCGGAAATTCGGAATAAAACTCGAAATAGTAGATTATTAACCAAGGGGATAAAGTAGTGTCTTCTGTCGCGGGGGACGATCTAAATCGCCTAAGACAGCTTTATCACCGAGGAAAATACTCTACTTTTCGTACCATTTGCGAAAAAATTAACACAATAATAATATGAGATAAGCATTTATTAAAAATATTGACAATTAAAAGTTAACATTCGAAACATTGGTCCACTTATTGATAGAAATCACATTCTCCCCCTAGAGGATGAATGAAATTCAGTACAATTTTCTTTTTCCAAATTTAAATCACATTCTCCCCCTTGAGGATGAATGAAATTCAGTACAATTTTCTTTCCCTGTTTTTAACAGATTAAAAATGACTATTGTTATGTTCGCTTTTTGTGGCATAGAATGTCACTTTTTTGCGCTAGTGATACGAAAAAATATTTTATGGTAATAACCTAGGCAACGACAATGAATTACTGAGAAACTCAAACGCTTGCGATATTTTTTTAACATCATTATGTATGAATAAAATCAAGTTTAATTTTCACAAGCTATGCCTTATAACCTATTATGACTCACATACATTTTAAGAATATGAACACAATTAACCTTTTTAATATTTACAAAAAACGGGACTAACTTAAGTAAAATAAACTAAGTAATTAAGGAACCTGTTGTTTCCGTGATGTGGAGTACAATAGACATGTACATGTGCTGTCAACTGGAAACTTGCCCAGAAAACTGGCAGCATTGCCACGTTGAATGGGAATGTTTATTGGGTTGTGCTTTTAAGTTATCCATCAGCTGAGCGTTGCTGAGCGTCATTTACTTCTTTTTTACCGCTGAGCGATTCATCTTTTACAGTCAATTGCCAATCTTTGGTCACAATTTCACATTGATAACGCTTTTATATCGTAGCATTAAGGACGAGTTTTGTGAATGCGTTACCACTGATGTGTGGTCGACTATAAAGTATAAATAGAGCTTTTATTTTATATTATAATATTTTTGGCGAATAAAACTGTTCTTCTACGGTAACTGGCAAGTCGTTGTATTCCTTGCAGGATGTCATAGTAGGGTTAAAATGCAACAAAATAAGCCACCATTATGTTCTCTGAATTCAGTAATTATTGAGTTAGATTTTTAGATTTTATAAAAAAAAAACCTAAATTATAATCATTTGAGCCGATGCAAAAGTAATTTACGGCGCAACTGTGCTGAAACTAACTTGTTAATAATGAAAAATTCGAAATGCGTAAAACTCTAACAAAGATCACTAATCAAACATGTAATTAACCCTGTTATTTTTTTCATAATTAAAACTGAATCCACGGAGTTCACTTAAACTTCATTAGAACTGTGAATATCCACACAAAAGACTAAATTTTATTAAGGTTTAAATTCTATCAAAGTGCGAGAATACAATATTTATTATGACACCCTACAGCCATCACTCATATATTTTATCATTTCGCAGACGCTGATGTAAGGACTATGACTGAGCCAGTTTAGTTCTGACCTTCAATCGACGTCAGCGGTAAGTTGACACTTTAATAGGTAAGTACTAATCAATTATTATTAGTACTATAATAACATGTGGAGTGCGTTACGGGATCTTAAAATCTGTTATGTCGAACCACACAGCACTGAAAGTTTGCAATAATGAATTATATGCACACCGTAACAACAAATGCACAAGACCCCGAGATAACGAAACAACGGACGTACCTATCGCCGACAGTAAAACAAAAACCATTTTTGTTTACTACTTTTTCACGTTATTATTGTTCAGACCTTTCCAAAAAGAATTGTTTGAACCACCTACGTAATAACGTAGCGTAACGTTCGTAATACGTATTTCCTTAATTTTCGCTATCATTAGATGAGCAAAAGTAATATTGGTATTATTAATCTCATCATCATCTTCTTGACACGTTATTTGGGGTCGGTACAACACGTTTTTTTTTCTTGCTTTCTCCTAAACCAATTTACAAATAAAAACTTCCTTCATCATTCTCCTGCCCCTATCCAAATTGGGGTTGGCGCAGCATGTCTTCTTCCATACTTCTCCATTACTCGTCATCTCAGCAGTCACCTTGTTTCTAGCCATATCATCCTTCACACAGTCCATCCATCGTGTCTATAAGAAAATATAATGATGAAAATGTTAAGTATAAATATAGATGGCTATAGCCGTTATAGCCGTATATTTTCCTCGTTCCTTCGCATCACATGTTCATATCACGATAACTGCCACACAACTTTTCAGTTAGGTACCGGTGCCACTTTCAGATTTCCTCTTTGTACTCATTTCTTATTTTATACATTCACATTGAACCACACATCCCCCTTCTTAGCATTCTTATCTCAGCCACATGCAATTGCCTTTCATTCATCCCTTTTTTGCCCAACATTATCGTATTTATGATCCATCCATTCACGACAGCAGGTCTAACCATGGTTTTAAAAATCTTTCCCTTGAGTTTAAGGGGAATGCGGGAGTCACATATCGTTCCCGTGGCCTTCTAACATTTCATTCATCTAGTATTAATTCTGTGCCTAACACTACGATCTATTTCGCCTTCGCTTTGCACCAGTGAACCGTATCCAGTTTTAGTTCTGCTGATATTTTCAATCCAGCATTCTCCAGCTTTGGCTGCAATTTCTCCAATCTGCTCTGGATATCAGGTCCATCTTAACCGACAAGAACAATGTCGTCGGTATACAGCATGCACCAGGGTACCTCTTCTTGTATGTTCGAAGTCAGAGCATCCATAATCCACAATCCGGATGTAGGTACAAGATTAACTCTACATACTTCCAAGGTATACCTTTCTCTTTCAAGGCCCACCACAAGTCACAACACATCCCGAGGTACCCTATAATATCATACGCTTTCTCCAAATCAATTAACACCATGTGCATCTTTTTTGCACGTCTGAACTTCTTGCACAATTGACGCAGTGCAAAAGTAAATAAAAATAATACTTAACCTCTTTATTTTTACTTCGAGATCATTAGCAACTATATTTTAATTTTACTCGAGATGTAATTTAATTTATTTAGACACATTAAATTAATTAAAAACTATAAAATAAACTAAACTAACAATAAACTATAAAAAGGGATGGAAATACTGCTCCTCAACGCTGTCAGCCGGTAATGTGCCCAAAAGACTGGCGGCATTGCCTCGTTGTATGGCAACACTTAGCCTCTGGCCAAGATAAAAGCCAGCCCTTGGGTCACGAGAAGCGTCAACTAAGCGTTTCGAGATTTCATATGTAGCGTGAAAAACTTCAAGAAAACACTTTTCCGCTAATTAAATGTATAATTAAATGAAAAAAATAATGCAAGAAATACATAGGTACAAATTTTGTGGATATAAAAGATAAAAATTTATCTTAAAAGTAGTCTCGGTAACTGAAAATTCACGTTACGTGGTTATGGTATGGCTATGTGATTCGTAGGAAGTAAATGTCGTGACGAAAGTTTTGAGTATAAATGTGGATCGCTGTAGATGTGGAGGTGGACCAACGACATTTCCTGGGTCAACTTCTGATGATGAATGATAAGGATAACAATAAGAAAACATAACACAAGTTATAACGTAGCGCACTCCAATATGTGTAGTGTAACATAACATCAATAAGTGGTCTCGCTATAGTATTAAAACGGTCTTCCATTTTCTATTCATCATCATCATCATCATCAGCCTATAATGTTCCCACTGCAGGGACTCAGGCCTCCTCTCTAGGAGAGGGATGGGCTATAATCCACCACGCGGGCCCAGTGCGGATTGGCAGATATGCCATTTTCTATTGGTAGTATTTAATTAAAGGCCATCACAGTACAAGCAGTTCAAGTTTAAAATCTAATTTTAATTATGCAGGCCGACTAACTTTAACAAACTGTTAAAGTAATATGATAATTTAACAGGTTGCTAAAGTTAGCCTGGCTTTCTACAAGTTCAGTGGAATCTGACCTGTATCTCAAAATTGGGTCTTCGTTGAAAATAGACAGCCTCTTTCATTCGTACCTTCGAGGCTCCGCCGGTGAACGCTTTACCAAGTTATTCATTTGTGTCGTGTAGTTATCAAAATACTACAGATGCTAATGACAAACGATACAATATCTATCAATATTAGTTTATTAAGGTGTAATTAATTGATTGAAGCGTCATTAGCCATAAGTGCTGCTCTAATCAGTATGAGTCAAGTTAATGAACCTTGTCTCAATGCTCACCGAACGTGTTCTAGATCTGGATTAAATGCTTCACAATATTTAACCCTAACGTAAAACACAGTTACGATAAAATGAAGGTACTGAGACAGTGACGATATGTGGTGATGTGGTGATATTATGACGTTTCGTTTATAACGTCATTAAAACATATTCCGCCTTATTACAAAACGTAGTTAAACCTGGTTTAACTTAGACTTGGTTTATCTCGCATGACGTCTCACTTCAATAATATTCAAAAGAAAGTGACAGCATGCGAGATAAACCAGGTCTAAGTTAAACCAGGTTTAACTACGTTTTGTAATAAGGCGGACTGTGATCACATGTCTTAGTGAGGCCATATTATAGGCTTGTAGTATATGTAATTAGAATTACTTTGTTTGGCACGTTACACTTAAACCGACAGCAGTATGTTGGCTATTGCAAGTAGATAACGAAGTTATTCGCTTGAACCCATTTATCATAAGTATACATACATGTGTTTATGTCCAGCTATGCCTGCCAAAATGATGAGCGCGCGGGGCGGCCCCGCCTCGGGCGGCGACGTCAGTGTGGCCGACAGCCCACTCGCGTCCTTCGAGACGCTTAGTCAGGCCGCCATCATTGCAGTCCTGGGCATAGCGATCGTCGTCTCCAATATACTCATCATAGCCTCCTTTCTTAATTTAAAAGGAAAATGTAAGTATGAAATCAATATTATGGTTTATGGTTAAAGAACTTTATAATTCCTCATAGAGAATTAACAATAATTCACTAATTGTATTTTCATTACTCATACTCTGAAAGTAGGTCATGACATGCCTGTGGAGCGGGTTGAAAGTACTACTTTTCAGCCCTAGGGAGAATCGCTTTCTACTGACAGCTCTCAAATTATTTGATGTAATTGGGAGCAAGCCTATTGCCACCAACTGATGTGATTAGGTGCAAGCCTATTGCCATCAATAAATGTAATTAGGAGCAAGCCTATTGGCATCAACAAATCTAATTAGGAGCAAGCCTATTGCTATCCACCGATTTAGGTAATTGGGAGCAAGCCTATTGCCATCAACCGATGTAATTAGGAGCGTGCCTATTGCCATCAACCAATCTAGTTAGGAGCAAGCCTATTGCCATCAACCGATTTAATTAGGAGCAAGCCTATTGCCATCCACCGATTTGGGTTATTGGGAGCAAGCCTATTGCCATCAACCAATGTAATTAGGAGCAAGCCTATTGCCATCAATTGATGTAATTGGGGGCAAGCCTATTGCCCCCAACCGATTTAATTAGGAGCAAGACTATTGCCATCAACCAATCTAATTAGGAGCAATCCTATTGCCATCAACCGATGTAATTAGGAGCAAGCCTATTGCCATCCACCGATTAGATTTAACCGATTTTAAGTGTTTCTCTTATGTTTACTTTTTAATATTTTTTGTCAATTTAAACAAGGGGGCGCAAGCCTATTCCCATCAACTTTCCTTGTATTCGTAATGAAAAGCACAGTGTTTACCTCGGTTAAAGACTTATTTAGTCCCTCGAGCTCGAACTATTAGCGCCCTCGCTGTGCTCAGGCGCCAAACCCCGTCTCGGGGACTAAATAAGTTACTTTCACCCCTACATGTACTATTAAGTTTGAATAGATCTCCATCAGAGTGTTAATGTTTGTAGCTTAAAAGGACAATGACAATAAGAGTGATTTTAAAGTTACATAATATTTTCATGAAGGAAGATATCAGGACATAACTGTGATATTGGAATGAATCAAAACATTTCTGGAGCAATTTTTACAAATTCTACAAATCGCCATCAGCACATCTGATCTGCGATAAGGGCCTGTCAGTTCCAATATTCAACAACATCACTTATGTGAGTTCAATGTCGATGGCAACGTAAATTGGGTGGGTCCAGAAATGAGCTAATAATTTGGCGCTTAAAGTAGCGGCACCTGGCCATTTCTGCCTCAACCATCTTCGATATAAATGCTAGACTTCGTTTTACTCGGATGTCGTATGTGACTAATATACCAAGAGCACTTGAACAAGTGGGCTCGACCTGCCCACAGGTGATGGCTTGGGAGATGTGGGCAAGGTCGTCTGCATAGGGGAAGTGGGACATTCTCGAGCTAAAGGTTGTTTTGTAAAGTTGACCGTCGTCGCAAACGCCCTTTGCCCTTTACTGTAAGCAAGTGATAAATTATGCTCTTTTGTTGGTAATGCCATAGCATTCTGGTTCAACTTTTGACTGGTGCTTATTTACTGTTATGAGTTCTATCCTGCTAGTTACAATTTTGATTCGAAGGTCCTGCCTGATTTCACCTAATATTTATAGCCGCATTGCTCCAGCTCATCATCATCAGTTTTCTATCGCGCCTATATTATATTCGGGTTACCAGTGCCCACTGTTGATTGAAGCCGGTTGTTTGGCATCATTAAGTATACCCTTCATCAAGTTTCTCGACTACTTCTCCGAAACGTCCGTATTATTGTAGCCCAGGTTTACGCTGCAACTATTGAAATAATCGACTCCAAACTTGGTTGGCTGCTACATTTCTTCGGTGAAGTGAAAATGTGAAATCCACCAAACTAGATGGCTTATAAACAGTAGTGTTATTGCATCCAAGGTGATTATTTTTATCCCATTTTCGTTTAAGAAATTGGTGGATGCTTATTATAAGAAACACTTTGTTATAGCCTGTAATGCAGTGTTGATTGTTTATGAATAAATTAAATGAAATCACCATGCCTCGGGTGAGAGACCACGGTGATAAGTAGTTTTTCGTTGTGTGGCTGACTCTGGGTTTTATCTCGGTTGGTCTTTTGAATGCAAAAAGTCACAGCGAGTTTTGCGGAACGAATAATACCTACGGATTCATTTTGTGACCATACGATGTTGTCCGAAACGCGGATATTAAAGTTGGTGATAGCTCCTGAAGGTAGTTTAAATATGATGATCGCGTTCAGTTTCACTCAATTAACCATTCATACTCGTACAATTTAACCATAACCGCTGTTCTGAGCTCCAATACGTTTGTTTTGATAACAACACCAACAAACAAATTGTGTCTAAATAAACAAAAGGTTGTTTATACACACATTATGTTACATTTTTGTTAGTCCTTGTACTAAATACTTACTGAAGTAAAATGCCGCTTTTATTCTCTATTATCCCTTGGAAAATTTTATCCGTGCTGAAGTGGATAATCTCGTGGATTGGTCAGGTTTCTTTCAAACGGTTTACTATAACACATTTAATGTCTAAATATCGCGCACCTGTATGAGGGGTCAAGACTATGAATTTTGTGTAATTCGATTAGTTATTATTATTGTTTTGGAACTATTGAATTGTATGTTGGACTGGTGTCACCATTGCATGTCGTAAGCGCGTATTTTCTGTCCGGTGAGATTGATTATTTGATGGACCTATGCTCCCAAGAAAGGCCAGGGACGCCTAGGTGTCACTGACGATCTCGCCGAGAGTACCTGGGTTCTCGAAGTTCATTACCCCGTATGAGGTAAACTCTACCAACTATTAAGTATTCTGTGACTCTACAAAGTTTTAAAGCACGTCGTCATAGCTTGTCTTTTGCTATGCAGTCACTACGGACTGTCTGTTTTATCCCAAGTATTAGGCAGAGGTGTATCTGATAGTACAAACACATTTCGCCAGTTATGAGAAATTTCTGATTGAAAAAGCCACAACACTTTGTTCGTCAGAGGATCGAAACCGGACCTCAAGCTCAATAGTCGCGCCTGCGACCGTTAGATTAATGACAGTCTTTTGATCTGGTTTATGCGTTGGTACTGGTAGCCCTCGTTTTGTAGACCAATGTAAGTTGACTGTGTGGTTATTTAGCGCTTGCAGTAGGTACAATCACGTTCTCTGAGAAAGCCATACGGATTGATCGGTCTCTAATGTCCCTGGCTAAAATGGCTGAAGTGGCCCGAGAAATGCCAATGAGCTCTGCCCTGAAATACTGTGTTGGGAATTTTGTTGGTGAATTTTGAAATTATTCGGAATATTTCGCGAGCCAGTACTCGTCACGTACTTAACTGTTTCGGAAACTACTTGAAGCTCTTCCGCACCACCAAGCCTAATCCCTCGCAACGGTGATGCTCGAGTTTTTGTTTCCTATCAAATATGAATTGCTTTGATATCTGGTAATTTATTACTATTAGGTAAAGTCCCTCAAACAACGCGATGTGTTGTGTATCTCTCTTACCCCGGAGATATAGTATTTAAGGCGTACCTACTGCCGCCATCGTCACTTCTTGATGCACATACAAATGGAGTGGTGAGAGACCGAGAAGGGGTGACTTTCACTTTCCTTCATCTTTAGTGATTAGCAAGTTAACTCCGAAAATTTACCATACTTTAAGTATTTAAGATCTTTGATACTTCGACCTGCTTGGCGGCATTAATGAATAATAATGATACATTGACGTTTGCTTCCACGCAGGTCTTTCGACGGAAGTGATAAACTACTACCTGCTATCGCTGGCGATGGCAGACCTGCTTATCGGCGTGCTGGTGGTGCCGCTGTCCGTGTACCCTGCCATCACGGGCCGCTGGATGTTCGGCGACCTCATGTGCCGCCTGGCCGGCTACGTGGAGGTCACGCTCTGGTCCGTCTCGGTCTACACCTTCATGTGGATCTCCGTTGATCGTTATCTCGCTGTACGGAAACCTCTCCGTTACGAGACGGTTAGTGCGACGGTAGTTATCCTTTTCAATATTTTTTTCTTAGCTAGCTAGTTTGCATCTTGTATGCATTCGCATTAGTACCTAATTGATGATCATTTTGAATCCTTTGATGAAGTACAATTAATAAACCCTCTTTTTCCTAATCATACGAAATCGATTCTTCTTTTGATAATAATTATACTAAAATATAGTAGATTACGATTTCATTTTTCTTAATAGTTCCCTCATAAATAACATATACATCTACATAATTAGTGGAACTTGTACATTAGCATGAAAAGTATATTGTAAAATTAAATTCTTAGTATTTTAAATGATTTTGTCCCTATTCCAATACAGTCTTTGAAACGTTAGATTAGTGTAGGCCGCGCCTGTTCTAGGCTAATTATTAATAACAATGCTCATGGACCAGGTACAAACGCGCACTAGAAGCCAATGTTGGATGGTTTTCACATGGATTTCAGCTGCAATGCTCTGCTGTCCGCCATTACTAGGTTACAAAAAGGAAGCCAACTTTGACAAGGAAACGTTTATATGTATGTTGGACTGGGGCACGACGTACGCGTACACAGCCACCCTGGGCATCCTCGTGCTGGGCCCCAGCGTCATCTCCATCGTGTACAACTACTACTACATCTTCTCGATGAAGCGCCGGCTGAACAGCGGCGTGCCCATCCACGACAAGGAGTACGCAACAGCGCTGGCCGAGAACTTATCCAACCCGAGCCACTGGATGAGCTTCATCATGGTGTGCACCTTCTGGGTGAGCTGGACTCCTTTTGTGTTCGTAAAACTGTACGAGTATTGCACTGACCAGGAAATAAAAGTACCCATGTTGCATTTCGGAGTAGTATGGATGGGCATCATGAATTCGTTTTGGAAGATCGTAATATTGCTTACTTTTAGCCCGCAGTTCAGGCTCGCGCTTAGGATACTATGTCTGACAGCGTGTTGTCGCTCCAAGGGACGTTTGGCTGCGGAGCTCTTGGGCTTAGATAATGATGACTGAGTCCACCTTCTGGCGGGTATGTGAATCCTTTGTTGATAACCTATAATAAACAGACACAGTATCGTGGTGCAAGCAATATTATGGATTTAAATACCTAGCCTGGCTTTACATTTTTGTCACCATGTTGAAAACAGCTCTTGTTATAAAAAATGGTGAGGTAAATTACATGAATTTGCCGTGTTGTTTATGTAAACTAGAATGTCGTGATGTTCTTGACAATGAGTGTAATCACCGCTGATCATTCCTGTAAATTAATCTCGACACGATCTTGATTCTGCATTTTCAACTATTTCAAGCGAAGAGTAGAGGTACAGTCAAATTAAGACTAATTAGTGTAATATTAACTTGCAGTCTAAAAATGTGTGTGGTCGATAATGTTTGACAATAACGTGTTTAAGTTGAAACACTTAGCTCTGTGCAATAAAGTTCATATCATTTTTTGTCAGTGAATATTCGCTAGTTAAGCATTATGTAGTGTTTAATTTATTCTACATTGTTAAAGCGTGTTACGTCGTAAAAAAATACTTGTTATTAATGGGTAGATTAATAAAAGAGTCACGTGCTATTTATAAGGTGTAAATACAGGGTGTAAATGGACCGTTCACGAAGCCGTCAAACAAGCATTATGACCATAAAACAAGCATTACGACCATAAAACAAGCATTATGACCATTAAACAAGCATTATGACCATAAAACTAAGTTATCTCATGCAAAATTTATTGCTGGGAAGCAACGTTTTTTGGGGGTGAAAAATCACGTTTTAAATAAAACTCAATGTAGCACTCTCAAAACATTGTGCTGATGGATGCTTTCAATAGTTAATGGGTCATGGAAGTAGAGTTATAACCTTGCTAACTAGTATTTAAAAAAAACAGCTTTGAAAAATTTGGAACTATGACCCCCAATATTTCCGTAACTAGAAGGTAATGGTCAATAGAACAAGTTCCTTTCGGTTTCGCTAAGGGTATTTTTACACCCTTTATAGTATAGGTAGGTGCTACATTTTTATTCACTATTTTGGTTAGGTTGTGTGGTTGTAATGTTCTTTCGAAAATATTTGTCATAAGATGAAACAGTATCTGCAAGATTTTCTTCTTTCGAAAATATTTATCATAGATGAAACAGTATCTGCAAGATTTTCTTCAGTTTTTATATCAATATGTAATGTATGTCAAGTTTGTATGTTATAATGTTGTATTCTGAACAATCCAAACATGTTGTGAAAACACTTTGTGTTACTAGGAAAGTATTTTTTCCAAATATATTTGCTGGAAGAGCGTCATGTTTATCTAGATAATAGGTAACTGGTTCATTTAGATAGTTACAATAAATATTAATTAAAAACAGAAGAAAATATTATTAGTACCTAAGTAGCAATTCAAGATAAAAAAACTATTTTGCAAAACATAAATTTTCAGAAGTCGGTGAATTTTGTTTGATTTATTCAGTTGTTTTTTGCCACCGACTTCTGAGGCTGAAGTCAGTTATTTTTTTATTTTTGGGGTTTTTCTTTAAATTCGATTTATTTTTTTACAAAAAAGTAAAAAAAATGCTATGCATTCATTTTACATTGATATCATTACAATGCCATGGTAATATGCTTACCTACCTACGACAAAATGGAGCCTAAATACCTATAAGTGGCGACATTTGGGGGTATTATACTAAAAAAAACGCATAATTTCATGTTATGGAATAGTTTAAACAACACATATCCAAACAAGAAGAGTTCTGTTATATATTCAAAAACGTCACTAAATGAATTAAAAACGGGAGCACTGCGAAATAATACTGATTCAAACAAACAAAAAAAAGATCGAAATCGGATAATAATTGGAATACAGAGATATTGCTGAACATAGAAAAATAAAAAATTGGAACAGCAGATTATTATGAATAATAATTAGGTATGGTTGTTTGCTTTCAATTAGGTAAAAGAACAGAGTAGTATAAATTGATCTAGCAGGGTTTCATTGTTTGGAACCAACAGAGCCAATTTTTTCGACGTGTTGTTGGTCCAGTAATTATTTCGGTTTGTTAATTATTCACTTTCCAGCAGTGATGTAGGTAATTTTATCTGGAAAGTATTCCAAAGTCAATGGAACTTTAACAGGTTGACTGGGGCACACTAGAACGACTATCCCATGATTTCGACTACCTTGCTATCGTATGGAGGGGGCTTCTGACTTTGTTCAGTATTACGGTTATATCTTCTTTAGTTTGTTTAAAACGAGTTGTGTTTGTTTTTCAGTAGTTGTAAAGACGCACGTCTTGCTGAGTTTTTTTAATTGCGCTAAATATTCTGTTACCGACTGTGACTCGGTCTGTTTGTATGATCTAAAAATCATTCGCTCAGCTATGACCGACCGCTTTGGTGCTAAGTGAAATTCCACCAACCTGACCAACGCGTCGAAATCAGTTTTTTCGGGCTTCTCCGGGAAACATAAATCAATCATAAGATCTAATGGTTCAGTGCCCACCACTGCCACTAGGTACTTCGAATACTCCGCCGGTTTGATGTCATGTATTGCGAACCATGCTCGCAACCTGCTGACGTACGTAGGCCACCGATCAACATTTAATTTGAATTCTTGTAATTGATTGATATTCATGATCACTCCACTTGCTTCGCCCATCCGGCTTTCGTCTTTGATCGAAATAAACACGCTGGGGTTCTTTACTCGTCGCCAAAATAATGTTTTATACGAGAGCACACGATATTAATGAAACCACCATAGAAACGAGACTGACACTTTATTGAGTACCCACAATAAGGAAAAGATGAAGGCAAACTAATTACCTAACTACCTTATTATTTACATACATAACAGTGACCAGATTTTCAAAGTTTCTTGTAAAGTTAAAAATAACATAACTATTCATTAGCATCATTGCAATGTTAATTATGTTGATCACTCATCAATATCATTGTTATGCAAAATCCCCACGCCCCACACCCCAATGTGATGATGTCCTATTATAATATATGTAAGAAATGCCCCATCCCCCAAAATAAGGACCCCATCTCACACCAAAAACTCTATCGTTATACAGACGCCAGTACATCAAGCCACTTCAATCTGTCCAATTCCTTAAATAGATTTTTAACTTTAGCACTTAAGCTTAAAGTTCAAGGTTGGTTGGGAAAATTTGACAGTTTCGGTTAGCTTGGTGTGTTGGCGTTCTTACACATTATATGATGACACCGGGGAGGGGGCATCTATATCCTAGTGTGGTTAGATGTTTTGGTATAGTATAGTACTCGGTAATAGTGCAACTTTCTATCTGTAAAATATCTGTAATAGGATTATTACATACTACCACAGAATACCTCTTATAAACAAGTATTTTTATTTTATCTCTATTGATTAGTTTAGTAAACATTTATATTATTTGTGTTCAATATTTATTAACTGCTTGTTACATCGAAGGGCGAGTGTAAAAATATGAAAGTTCCCATTGATAACGTTGTTGTCTATTCCATGAATCTAGTGCTTTTGGAGAATTGCCAATTTCTCTATTTGGGGTTGCCTCATGATTGTGTCTTAATCAATATTCTGTTATACAGGGTGTAAACTGCCCATTTACAAAG
This sequence comes from Diarsia mendica, assembly GCA_949316265.1. Lineage (NCBI taxonomy): Eukaryota > Metazoa > Arthropoda > Insecta > Lepidoptera > Noctuidae > Diarsia > Diarsia mendica. The sequence goes on along the minus strand of OX438886.1, from coordinate 14,565,123 downwards.
CCGCCAACCAAACATTATTTACATCAAACTAAGTAATCCTAACACACTCAAAACACTGTGCAGATGAATGCTAAGAGTAAATAGTAAACGGGTTATGGAGATAATTAATTTATAATCTTATAAACTACCGCTAAAATAAATTGGAACTTGGACCTCCAATATATCTCCGTAACGAGAAGGTTCCCAGGTATGGTAAAGAACAAAAAATATATCGCAATGGCTGGGAGAACAAGTGCCTTCCGGCTATGTTAAGGGTATTTTGCACCCTATAAACTCGAATAATGTAATTTCATAATTTTTATATCTAGAAGAATAAATAATTATCGCTCGCTCATCGATTAAAGTTAAAATTTTCTCAAATTAAAGGCTGTGCTTAGACTATCTTTGATTTCTTTTATTTCAGAGTAGTTTTAGGTTGTAAAGTTAGCTGTTATTTATCGTCTTCTGTCTGTTTTCACTGCCTTTTCTAAAGTATTTCTACGACTATGCTTAAGGATTGTTTAATACTAACTAGGCTACATTTGATGAGCAATAAGTATGTGGCATTTCCTGTTATTTTTTGTGTATTAACTAGTTAAAATTGTAATGTTTCAAAAGTTTGTTGTTTGTAGTAGATTACTTTTATTTAGATCATAAGATTATGTTCTCACTTGCTTCTGGTGTAGATCGTGTAACTTATTTTAAGAACATCTAACATTACCTATATTAGGTACTTTTTCTGTAATAGTTTATAAGATTTTTGTAGATGTGTTATTAAAATATAGTTATGTAAGTATATCCATTTCTAATACAGTTATGTACACCTACCCTTAACATGATCTGGCTAGCACTGCTCTGGCATGCATTTCAAATGGTTGGATTAAAGTGCGAAGGTGTTTCAGAAAACCCTTGTAAGTTGTAAAATCCACAAGTAACCAAACACATAAGTTTAAAGATAAAAGCTTTATTCCGAACGCAACCAAACACGTGCTGCCATCTGTCTCTGTAACTCTGTAAACTATCTTCATTAAGAAGGAACTGGGTCTGCGAAGTAAGTATTTGAAGGAATTATTGTCGTTGCGCTGCGTTAAGCTGCCCCATAGAATGCGATAGGGGATGTAGCTTAGACCGATTATACCTATCACAAACTAGCTTTTTCCAGCGGCTTCGCCCGCGTGAAAATTATGATTTTCCATACAAACTTTCATCCCCTATTTAACTCCCTTATGTATTGAATTATGTAACAAAATCGAAGCACCACTCAGCTTTTCAACGATGTCTATCTTCCGTCCCACATACAAACAATGCAGGACAATTACACTATAATTATAACAATGTAAGTTCCCTCAGAAAGAAAGCAATTGTAGACCACGTACGCCACGTAGACCACGTAAGAGGTCTCGAATGCCAAAATAGCCTTTCATAACATACCTATCTATTTTGGACCTCGTGGTCACATCACAATCTCTATTTTTTTCAAATAATAAGAAGAAGAAAAAAAGGTTTAAGGTTTTTTGTACCCATTTTACCTAATACTGGTGACAATACGGAATAAGAAGAAAAAAACACTCGTGATTTTTTCCTTATTTTCTTACCTTCATTAATCGAATCTGAATTTAAATAAATCTTTTATTTAAATTCAGATTCGATTAATGAAGGTAAGAAAATAAGAAAATATTTCTTGCACTTCTTGATTTATTTAATTTATTCCGTAACTTTGGTCTTTGTTGATTCCGACATTTAAAACTAAACATAACAACAAATAATAGGTTACAGAAGCATATGATTGTGTTAGGAATTAAGCTTTTAATTTTAAACTTATGTCTGACCACTCAGTCTACCACTCAGACTATTATAAAGTGTTTTCTGAATCATCTTCGTAAGATACAATCACAAGTATAATTATAGTAGCTGTCATGATTTGTTTATTACAGTATCTACATGGTTCGATGACCTTTATTGCTCACCCTACTTACATTACGCTACATAGGTACAAACTGTTAGGCTAGCGTCGTCGGTATTTGTGATCTAACTTCGAGCCCAAAACCTCTCACACCAGTTCAGTACAGTTTTTAGTACCTTAGCACTAACCACACGAAAAAGGAAGTTTTTGCATAGAATAAAATAATAATTTATTGTTGTTTTAGTCGGTCACAAATAAAGGTGGTAAAAATTTCAGAAAGTATTTCCCCAACATATTAAGTTGTACAATAATAGAAGGGTTTCTCTCGTGAAATAACGGTTTCGGCTTTGTGATAAAACCAATTTTGTAATAGCATGGCGTCCAAAATACCATGTTCGTGGAAACGGCAATCAATACGATAGGAGTAAATCAATTTAAAAAGTTACTTCATACATACACCAGTGTACTAAAAGTTCCAGGAAAACGGCCCTTTTTTGGTGTGATCAATCACTGTCCGTTACAGTAGCGCTCAATTTATCGCTCTCACAACATTGGGCTAAAGGATGCATTGAAAAATAAAGTTATAACATTAAAAACAAATAAATTCAAAATTCTATATTAAAATTAAAACCATTACGTATAAATATTAACTCCATTGAGTAGTGTCTGTAGCACTTATAATAGTGACGCTACTGAGTGGTGTACCTAATACCATAACACAGTAGGTATGTGTGTGTTTTTTTTTCCAAAATCAGATGGTTCGATTTCTGGCTCATAAATACAGATTTTTCAAAACTCGGACCCGAGACTCCTTTGAGTATTTTACGCTATTCCATGAGCAATAGCGAAAAATACTAAAAAACTATACAAAACATAAATACATAAAATAATGCCTAATAAGCTTTGGATTTGGTTTCTCGAATAATTCAGCTTGTTTAGCAAACAGACCTGAAAATGTTTAACATGTAATTAACAATGAAAACAGCCGTCTACTCATTAATATTAATGAGAGTTTCGGTAGCCTCGTTTGCGCACTGCAGTGGTACTGTGGTAGGATGTATCCGATGAATTTTGTTACTAAGTACAAAATAGTATTTCGACGCAAATGAAGATAAGAGGTAGGTTCTTTAAACATAAAAAACCACGTGTCACAATGTTCGTAGTTTTAAATATCCAAAATCACTAAACTCATTTCAGTGTTTTGTGAATGTGTATGGTTGGTTCTAGCTTGAAAAATAGAATTTAAAAATACTTTCTTACAAACTTCCATTTATGAGATTAAAACTAGGACGCTTCTAGAACAACGTCATAGTCTTGACCTTTTCCTATTATAAGATATTCTTGTTCGTTACATTTTTCCAGCGGACCCTGAGGTTTGATAAATAAATGTAAAAACTAAAATCTAAAGATTGTTTTTCTAATTGTGTCGTAAATCTGTAAACATTTAATCGTGAAATTGCATAAGACCGTCACATAAAAACGTGTTCTACGAACCCAACTTAGTGTTCTTCCTAAAATGATAATGTAGAACGAGTTTTTTAGATTAAATAATATTACTTATATTTGAAGTTTTTTGTATTTACCCTACAAGATTATCGATTAACAGTAGGTTCTGTTGTTAGAGTGTATGCAGCCAGCAGATTATAAATTAAAATAAAATAGGGTTTACATTTTTACGCGATAGAGGAATGTCGCTTATGTGTTAAATGATTGTATCAAAAGATAGTAGCAGTCGTTTTAACAGAGAGTGGCTAAAATACTAATTGATGTGCAAATTAATTAATAGTGTGGTAGGCGAGGGTAGCACTGGGGTAGTAACCTGCCAATAAATAATTGCCTTAATAAAACCGAAAAGAAAAATCTCATAAAAATAGCGAAAATATTGAAATTCTAAAAGAAAATTCTAAACTTCCGCATTTTAATATTATTATAATTATATTGTCTAAAGTATTGTAAATAAATGAAAATTAATAATAATGCATTTTATAGAAATTGATAGAGAAATAAAAAATCTTTCTGATATTCTTAATTATATAAATGGCTCAGAATCGATATTTCTCTAATAATTATCTTATGAATAAAATTTTATATATGTAATTCACTTGTGTTTATTTTAGGGAAGCACCGTATACCACATAAATGAATATTTAAGGTGAATTGTAAGCATCCAAACTATGAGCCGAGAATGCTTAGGCGAATCTCACACTAGACCGCTCGTCCGTGCGGTCGGGTGGTGGGGCGGATCTCACGTCGCAATGTCTGTAGGTCGCTCCGCTTACGAGTGGCGCAGACTACCTCTCCTCTCCTCCACTGCATGTCATGCAAATCTTCGCTGCCTCGTGGACGATGGGTGTCGTGTGAGATTCGGTTTATATTTTGTACATTTGACTTTTGCTGTTTAATTGACTAAACTGGAGCTATTTTCGGACATCGTTGTATCTAAGTTAAGTTATTTCATAAAAGATACGACTCTACATCAATTCGTCCAAAAATGCTGCCAAATTGAAATTAATTTAATTGTTTAAACTATATTTTTAAATAAGGAGTTGTTGACAATAAACTTTAATAATGTCACATTTATTTGAAAATGTCTAAAATAAGTTTGAAATTAAGATCACGTAAACTAACCCCCCCAGGGTTTGTTACCTTATTATATTATTTGTATCTAAAGAGAACACGATTACACAAATAGACGAAGTTGCACACGAAAGGCACACAGATATTATTAAGTATATATATTAAGTAACAGACCGAATGGAAATAAAAACACACCTGAATATAAATTGAATAAATTTCTAGTGTAGCAGAATTGAGAGTCTATTAAATTAGTCACTTTGATGAACTGAAATGAATTTGATCGCATTGTGCGCTCATTATATTTAAACGGATGAGTGCGGCCGTGGTAAATGCAGAAGTTGCTCGTTCATGTCAATTTACACCTTTGGGAATACTCTGCAATTAAACCGATCATTAAGCACATTCATAGTTTATAAATGCACGCCAGGTGTGCAAGTACCCTCTTGAGCTATAATTTAACTTGCGCAGCGTTTTATGATTACCCACCTCAGTTTTTTATCTCGATGACCTTTATGAACATGGACAAGTAGAAAGGTTAGGGAAGCAGGTGACTATCTGTAGTAACTGTAAACCACAATGGATAAAGTAAAAGGCGTGACTTTCTGCATGTATTATTGTACTTAGATATGAATTTAGTTTTTCAGACCAGAAACAAATATTGATAAAAAAAAGATTCAAAAATGAAAGCGTTAAAAAGTATGTGTATTACAGTGTAAAGCTCAACTTAACTTTACGTTACGTACTTACACGTTTTAAGTAATTTATTGAATTCGATGCAATAATATAGCACCATAAATGCTTAAGAGACAAAACAAAACTATCAAGACAAGATATTACATTTGGGAAACGGGTAATAGCCCTAGATAGATTTGTATGTAGATAGGGAACGGCTACCTGTCTCTTTGTGTATATTACGGTAATAGCTAGGTAGCTAACAACTGGCAACTGACAACCGCACCCGTGTATCTCTAAGCCTGTCGGTCGGCAACTAATCAAGCGTTCATCCGATATTAATGAATTAATAGGTACCTGAGAAAGCAGGTTTCTATCGCCAGATCTTGATATTCCTATGTATAGCAGCAGAAATGAAACTAACGTACAAATAAATTGAACAGGCTAATAACTGGAACTTGTTACAAGTTGTACCCACTTGATGTTGAGATGAGAGAGTCTTGCAAAGAAGTTTTCCTCGTTCATCTAAGAAAACATCCTCTTGACGTAGGTACCTGAATACCTGGGTCATGAACGGATGACCTGAATCTAATACAAGTACCTACCTATTAGTTTAAAAAATAAAACACTTTGATATCAAAACTAAACAAATGTATTTCACCAAAAAAATCTAATTAGTCCGTCAGATAGATTAAAAATAAAGGACACAATATATTTATTAATTTTTCACGTAAACAAAAGATGAAGACGATACAGTGCTTCGAAAAGTCGTGTCAAGTCGTGTGACGGCACAAATTAAACAAAAATAACGTATCCAATATTTTTCCATAATCTAACAGACTGACTAATTCGATTTTTTTTGGGAAATTCTTAAATGTTGAGAGTGTTTGAAGATGTTTAATGTAAATCACGGTTTCGTGAGGTACGGAAACCACGAACTGTCCGAAATAGCTCCAGTTTCAAACCTCTAATTAATTTTCAGTTCCGAGGTATAAAACAGGTTATAGCATTTATTTTAGTAGTTTTTGTAACTAAATTTAGAGAGTTTTATGATGGCATAGACAACTTGTATATTATTATAATAGAGGTTTATTTTTTGTACTAGTTCTAAGTTTTGTTATTGGTGATTAAACGATATAAAATGACAGCTGTATAAAAAATATTCAAATACTAAAGTACTGCTAACTTATTTTTTTAATAGAATTTCATGTACCTAATTGTAATATCTTGAAATGTATTTTAAATTCAATAACCTTATTTATAAAACTGTTATTCATAACTGTTACATATTCATTGCAGAGGTGCATGAAGTACAATATATGGCAATTGTTCAGTAGTTTTGTCTTACATCGAGTTTCTCTATCGATATTTGTCACTATTAAAATGTTCAGCTCACTTTGTAGTGTTTTATTTAATGGAGGGTTTAACATTTACAGGATGTATATTCATAATATATACATACATAACATCACGCGTGTAATCCCGAAGGGTTAGGCATAGTACACCCACATTTCGCCAGTTATGTACTTATATAAGTCCTATGTGATACGGGGCGAGCCTATTGCCATCAACCGGGCACTTGAGTCCCGCTGGTTTTACGATTTTGTAACATCCTTTATCGTAGAACTAGTGGGAACGAAAAAATCCATTGACTTTTCGTTCCCATTAGTTCTACGATTTCGTACCACCTTGAATCGTAGAACAAGTTGGAAAAAAAAAAAGTATTAAGGTAGTGGGAAGCGGTAAAAAAGATTACCACTTCCGGAACCTGTCATTCCTACTTCGGCAGCTGATGGTCACTTTATGTATTAGTACTATAAGATCAACTATCGTTGTCAATATCAGCCGGCATACTTTTGTATTTGCAACGGTACCTCCCGGACCATTACGGCTATGTTAGGTTGGCGTTGCATTGTGATGGAGCCTGCCGTTCTGATACTGATCAGTGTGCAAAAATGTGTTCTCTCCCGTCTGATCACACTCACAAGTTGAAACTTCTCTTAAGGAGGAAGACGTAGAGGTACATTGAATTTACCCTCCAGATGGTGGTGATGCTTGACGACTCATGTCCTCAGAATCAAAAAGTGGCAGTGGCCAAAATGCGGAAAATCATTCAAATGGACCGCATATTAATGAGATCAGAATTGATAAAATTAGGGGTTTTCGGAGGGTCGTCTGTGCATGGGACACCGACTCAGATAGGGAATTCCAGTCCTTGGTTGTACGTATAATGAAAGATGTAGCAAAGCGCTTTGTGCGAATGTGTAATTTTGACCATGACAAGGTATGGGTGAAAACCTGCAGTACGTCTGGACTCCCAATGGAAAAAGGAAGATAGCGGAGCTCTTGGGCACACTCACCGAAGTAGTCTGTGGAAGACCGACAGACATGCAACTTGGCGGCGGTGGGCCACGCGCCACCAATAAGCCTCTTGGCTCTGCGCTCAGCACAGTGGCGAACTGGTATTTGGCTGAGTCACTTGAGCTGTTTATAAGACTGAAACCTGTCCAAGTTTGAAGTAACGCTTAACCTTAGATATCGCAACTTTTTCCGTGTGTTTGCCCTTGCTCAACTTCTTGACTTGATGAGGCTAATTTGCCTTTGAGGATATAAACAAAAGAAGATAAAATATAAGATTATAAAAAAAAATCTAGACTCGACATTGCATGACTTTTTGGTGTCAATAAAATCATAACTATAACAAGAGAACCGAACCGGGGGCGTTATGTATTTATTTTTTATTTTTTGCTGATATGACATTTTTTTCGTAAGAGGGGAAGATTACGAAAAGTACTCAATATAACATGACCTCATGCATGTAGTGCCCAAAGGGTTAGGCAGAGGGGTACCCTGCATTAGTACACCCACGGTTATACGTTTTTTAGACTTCCATTTTACATCCACATTTGGCCGGTTACGTTTAATGTCATAGGGGGCGAGCTTATTGCCACCAATCGAGCACAAATCTAGGCTCCATAGTTGCTACTGAGACATTCCAAATGGAAAAACTCTATAGCACTTTGCCCAAACTAGGAATGAGATCGGAATACTACTTGCTATTTTATTTTAGGGCTCACGCTACAATACAAATACTTTGGTGAGTCCCCAGGAGCAGCGGCGATTCGACTCAACGTCTAGAACTTACAACAATTTCAAGAAGCTGGTCTATGTCATAATGACCTTACCTAATCTCCACGTTCATGGAACAAAACAACGCTTGTGAATATTCCGAGAATCAGTAGAGAATACAATATCTTGACGTTTCTACTTAAAAGTAGGTCAGTTCACACGTGTGCCCAGTGACCCGCCCTGACCACATTATGTACCTACTTTATTAGCCCGACATTACCACCGACCATTAGCAAACGCTGGCTCAATCAACAAAATAACCACGTTTACTTGCGAAACTTGATGCAGATACCAGCTGTTCTGAAGGGAATAAAATCTAGATGTATTCATTTTATGAAAAGGTTTGGAGGCGTAGAAAGTCCAATCTAAATTCGACTACCGGAAAACGGAAATATGCTGTCTATTCGGTCTATTCCCAAAAATGGGTCAGCTTTTTTAGTAGCTACATTTTCGTGGATGTCATCCATCTGAGAGGTAAAATTCATATTCATTTATTTCTCATCCTAAATTGTAACGAAGATGTTACATAGAGCTTGAAGCCTATGTATGTACATAAATATGACTGTATTACGTTACTCCGGAATCGAAATACCGAAGTACGGTATACAGAAAGTTCGTGAGTCCGAATTACGTTAGTCAGAATGTACGCTATGACGAAGTACGGTATTCAGAATGCTCGTTACTACGATGTACGTTACTCCGAAAGTTTGCTACTACGAAGTACTGTACCTACTCAGAATGTTCGTTACTCCGATGTACGTTACTCCGAAAGTTTGCTATGGCCAATTACTCAATAGTAAATATTCCTCATCGAGATTCTGAGAGAGAATTTCGACTCAGTAGAGAAAAAAAAATGAAAAAACTGCACATATTACACTGACTATAGCTACTGGAATAAAAAATCGTAATTTAAATAAGTAAAAACAGTTAAATCAATTCAAAAAACTGGTCAAGTGCACGTCGGACTTGGAAATGAAGGATTCCGTACCATCCCGTCGGGGCTGCGGATTATCGAAAGGCATAACGCGGCCTCGGCACAAGGGCGAAGAAGGAACATGGGTTGGTTTTTAGTCAGTAGAAGTCTGACACTCCCCTTCGCTCTGCCCAAGAGCGGGATGATTTGATGATTTTCCACCCACCAAAAAATTATTTAAGTATTTTGTTAGTTTATGAATTATTTGAAAGTTTAAACATTCTCTTGTTTGGTTTATTTGGCGTCCACGTTGTATATGTAGGTACGTAGGTCTTTGTCTGTAAGATTGTTTAAGTCAGACCTGAAAACATATACATAAAGTTTAATTACAGAGGCTCAGTCGATAAATGCCTAATTCTTAAAATGCCTAATTCTTAAAATGGTAAATTAGTAAAAGGGCTTAATCTGATTAATTTAGTAAGCTCTTGCACATCTATGTTTTCTTCGAGACAACTGCAGTAAGAACTCAATTAAACTGCATAGATAAGACATGAGCCACTGTGCTGCGAACCACACAGCTTGTCATGCCTAATGACGGTATCAAGGGGCTTATGGACCGTTCGCTGGGAACGGTCAGTTGAGTGTTCCCAACGAACGGTCAACTCAAAAAAAACTTATACGGAAGACATATGAGCACCAGCCGTCTACATGTCTATCCGCATTCTACCTTATACTAGCTTATATTTACAAAGCTACATTGTATAAAAGTAGAAAAATAGAATCTGATGGCTCCGAGTGTCCGCGGGGTATATATGTCAGCCGATGCAACGAAACCATAGCGAGATTCAATTCGACGTCACCGCCATCTAGAATAGCATTTTTCAACTCTGCACCGTATGCACTTTTGTACCGTTTACTAAAAATTTGATATTTCCGCTTTACTTATTGTTACATAATACTTACAAGTATTGAAAATAATGAAAAAAAAATTTTTTTTATAAATACTTACGATGCAGTGGATGTAGAATTTGTAGATGCTTCAGTCAGTAAACTTACTAAATTGACTTGAGTCGTGAATTTTAATTAGAGATTTAAAAGGTCTACCCTAAACCTTCTATCGCTGAAGAGCCCAGGGGTAAGTTTTTATACAAATATAGTTTATTTTTGACTTTATATGTATTTTGTGATACATACTAACACGCATAGTCTTGGCTCAAAGGTGCAAGGGTATCGTTGCAAACCCAATAGAGGCTCATTAGGAATTGAAGAACCAACTATCACAGTTACTTTTTAAATATTGTTAGCTATATTTTAATGGTTTGCAGGTGACAGCAACGTCGTGTAGCTTCTCGTAGCAGCTCGTAGTCATCTTCGTAGCGCTCGTAGCACTTGGCTACATCAAAAGGTCTTTACTGCCATTACTTTACATTTTCATAGCCTACAAAATAAGTTCATGAAATAAACACCATTATTCCGTTATTATTTCCCAGACAGGGAACCAGAACGGGGCTTCCACCATTAGCTATAATTAACTAGTAGGTAGTCATGCAACGCAACCGTTCATATCAAGTTTCTGTTTATACTTAATTTATTATAGAAGTACTTGTTGCATCGAGTGTGTAGTAAATGTGGGGTATCTGGTGACTGCATCAATATTATTCAGGAGTCAGTCCTTTTGTACATGTCAACACATACGTTACGGTTCAAATTTTATTGGAGTTTCGTTTTTTATTTGACATGGTGATTTTTTGTGTTTTCTTTCTTGTGTTTATTTATCTTCTATATATATATACTAGCTGACCCGTGCCCACTTCGTTGGGCATAATTAGTCAAAAGTGTGCTAATTACGTTTCGAAAAATTCAATTTCGGGGAAGTCCGCTGCGTAAGGAGCCGACCACGCGACTGAGCCGCGCGGGTACCTACCTCTCAGATCAGATGTAAAAGGCCACGCCCCTTTCTCCCGAAGTGGGCACGAACGCGAACCGAATTAAACCCGAAACCATCCCGCGCCCGCCGCAGCTTTGCTTTTTTCTCCGATTCACTTTGCAAAACGGACTACCACGTAAAAGCCTTTTTATTTTTCGGTTTTTTATATACCCTATGACACTCAGCAATAATGTAGCTGGTGAAAGAATTTTTAAAATCGGTTCAGTAGATCCCGAAATTACCCCTTACAATTTAACAAATATACACACAAACTTTACCTCTTTATAATATTAGTATAGATAGTATAGATAAATAAAGAGAGAAGTTCTGACTGACTGACTGACTGACTCAACAACGCCCAGCCCAAACCCTTGGACCTAGAAAGCTGAAATTTTGCACAGAGGTTCCCTTTATAATGTAGACAAGGAATAAGGAAGAATTTTTCGAAATTCAACCCCTAAGGGATGTATATATTATTTGTGCATTTGTGTTGGAAAAAGCTTGTCAGATGATTTGTCGTGTTGGGAATCGCACCCAATAGATGGGTCATGCGCAGCCGACGTGACCGACCTATGCAGCAAGCGAGCAGAGGTGCGGCGCGGGAACCCTGCCCGGCCTGCAAAAGCTCTATTTCTCGGAGCCCACGGCGAAGGACGATACTTCTCAAACGTTTATTTAGATATATGTTTTGACCAATTTTTAATTGTACCAAGCCTATTTATACAGTCCACTACTAGTTTATTTACACCAACGAGCAAAAATAACAGGTCGCAATGTTTGACTAGGCCATTTTCCAGTGGAGGTCTCCCATCTACTGGTAGATGCTGATCATTTGGAGTACAGTGTCTCAACTCCATTTCACAGTAAAATGTAGGTTAAGATAAATTAATAACAACACTTGCATTGTATACATATTATATTGAAATATCACATGAATACATTTATAACTAATAACATTTTCAGAACTAATTTAAATACACACAAAATAGGTACACTAACATATATAATGTAATATAATCTGTGATAGTATAACTACTATTGTTGAATAAATAGTGAATAACACGATGCTACTATAGATAGTCTGTTGTCCTAATATTTCCTCTGAGCACAAGTTACATATTTCATTAAGTTACATATTATATTTTCTTTAAGATTTATACATTTCAGGAGAACAACATTCAGTACATAACTATATCTGCCTAATCCGATACTCAGTACATTAAAATTGTCTGAAGAGAAAAGCTGATTGTTCTGTGTAACTTAGATTATTTGCAAACAGATTATTCTACGAGCTAATGTAATTAGAAAGAATTATCATTTAGAACACAATGACTTATCAGATTGCATTTTATGTTAACCTGGCAACACTAGGTGCATGGCACGGTGAGATATTCAGTCAATTACAATTGACAGAACAATACATAGGTTCGTAAAATATTCGAAAAATAACTCGATACATCCAGGTTTTACCTGCTCGATAAAATTTTATAATAAATACACATATGATCTGACTTGCTACAAGAATAATAGATTAATATGATAACATCTATTAATTTAACATTCATTTATATCATACGTACTTATAATGATAATGTTTATATATTTCAACTATTATTCTTTAAATATAGGTTCATAGAACGGAAAATAAATGAATATATAGTTCTCTCAAATTCTAACAAAACACAACTAATAACACCTAGGTTTGTAGGTTAAATTATAAGACATAAATATTATATCATATGATACAAAAGTAGAATTTTATAAAGTACAATAGCCCGGGCAAATTCAATTTCCTATCTAATTGTTCTTTCGTTCTCTTTTAGAGGTTTGAGCTGCTGCATGTTACATGCTGAACATCGGGATGTCTAGTTGGTACAAACGCTTTGAACACTCGTGAGCAGTTTCCTGATTGAGCTCTAGTCCACAATGCCACGCCGCCGCCGGCTCGCGGCGGGGGAAGCGGTTCGCTCGTGGTCTCGACTCACGATGTCGAGTCGTTGCCAGGCCTTCCACAAGTATAATATTTTAACAATACGAATCTCCATAATTTCAACTATAGATTATACAGTGATATCTAGGTCATTCTAGGTTCATTAATTTATTAATAATATCGTATCATGAAGAACAGTTTTACATTGAGATCAGTATGTAGTACTACGGTCAGGTTTCTGTGTTGTATGTTTTGGTATATTTATATGTTTTGTTTTTCATATTATACATAATTTATTTAGCAATATTTTATTAATAGGTACTTATTACATACTAGCTGATGCCCGCGACTTCGTTCACGTGGAAATTTTGATGAGTGACTATCTCGTTGATTGAGTGACAGTGAAATTAGTGATAGCTTTGATTTCCACATCAGCTGTTCTAGATCTTCAAATTTTATACGACAACAGACAGTGCTTAACAGGTTGAACAACTCTTGCTAAGACGTCATTCCTATATATGTTATAGTGTAGCTGGGCTCTTGGACTTCCACATCAGCTGTTCCAGATCTTCAAATTTTATACGACAACAGAGAGTGCTCATCAGGCTGAACAATTCTTGCTAAGACGTCATTCCTATATTATGTTATAGTATAGCTGGGCTCTTGGAGTTCCACATCAGGTGTTCCAGATCTTCGAATTTATTATCTTTGCAGAAAATGCTCATCACGTGGAACAATTTTTGCTGTGGTACCATTTTTGTATCTCTTATAGGTAGTTAAGCTGGTTTGTTGCGTATCTGCTTCAGGTATTCAAGTTTCCAATATAAATTATAGCCTATATGTTGGCCAGACTTAATATCTATACAACAAAAAAAAAAACCATTCAAATCCGTCGAGTAGTTCCGAAGATTAGCGTGTACAAACAAACAGACAGACTTTTTTTTTCGATTCGTGCTCTATTACTGTTTCTAAACCCCCCTCAATTTTTTTTTTTTAATATATTCAATGTACAGACACAGTTTTTTTACTGTTTTATTTTATGTATAGATATGGTTATAATAAACATCTAGGAAATAGTATATTTAGGTAAATTGTAGACGATATGTAGGTATGCAACTTGCTCAGGTATGTAATGCATCAAAATGCTTTCTGGTTACAATTTTGTTTAATATTTTAACTCTTCATATGTAAAGATATATTAGTAAATAATGATATAATTATTAATACTATAAGGTTTATTAAGTGGAAATTTGTTAAAAAGTATTAATAATTTGAATAAAATAAATATATATTTTAAAGCAAATCGACCTGATTTACAATGCAAAGGGTTTTATAATAGTTACTATTATGTAAATACATTTATTCCTGTATCGTCAATAGTTAGGCGTCGATATAACTTCATACGAATGTCATCGCATAAATTACTGTATGTAGGCAGGTTGTAATCTTTGCGATGTTTTCAGAAAACATTGACCAAATCATTAAATATTATCTCTCACATAAAATCTCTCAAATATTTTTCTTAGGATTAATAATATTATAGGCATCAATTTACTTAAATAAGTACCATTGAAAATTTAATTTTGAAAACCTTGTGTAATAAAAAAAGCTTAATACTTATAGTTAGGCCGAATCAATTCAAACGTGGTTATAATAGGGGCCATTAAAACGTTATAATACGTCAGTTCCTTCGCCGTATTCTTGCATCTCTGGACGTACCTGACGTCACAAAAAAAAATCGGCTTGAATGTACAAGTACTTTTAATAAACAATTTATTTCGATACATAAGTACTGTTTGTTACTTTATAATATTATCGAGTATGCAAATACATATTTATATTGGTATAGCATATAAAATAGAAAGCCATACATAAATTCGTCAGGTTTATAGTATTAGGTACAATATAATATATATATTAATATTTAGGTGTTGCACTTAAACATACTCTATATCTTTCTGGTAGGTATATAATTCAAATAACATCTCAAGGTGCAATTCTATTGTTTTTTTTTTGTTAGTTTGCCTAAAATAGGTTCTGCAACATACATAGATACATACATAGTCTAGTTACAATCGAAAATGTAAACTATTAAACCCGGATTGTTCATTTATAATGTGGTAGGTAAGTTTGCCATCTACACGGTGACCTGAGATAGCCAATATTTTCAACCATTTTATAAATGCACTAACTTATACATTCATTGAATTAGAGTCTAGTGTGTGATTTATGATCCTGCTAAGGAGATTGAAAGTGTAGAACAGATATAGAAACAAGAGATTGCAGAGTATGGGTATCAATTGCCAGGCGTAGGGGAGGCGCGAGAGATGCGTGGACGTCACTTAATCCTTGGGCTGGGGCTTCACTATCTCACACTTGCCGGGGGTTGACGGGGTCGGGTCCTCGGAGAACAGAGGGTTCTTCACTTCCATCTCGCCGGTCTGTGGATACGTAGCCCGATATTCAGTACAAGGATGAAGGAAGTTGTTCATGATATTTCATTCAAACAAAATGTTCGTGCATGAAAAATAAAGTTTCCTAGAAAGAAAGAGTATTAAAGTGCATTAATTAAACGAACTAGTCTTTTATAAAAGGCTTTGCACTACTCAGCCCGTGACGATCCTTTGGAGGAAGTATCGCGATGACTGGATTCGGGTTGTCTTTTTCCTATATTATTAGAAAAGTCCAGTTATTAATAATTTAATCAATGATGCATTGTTAATCGTTTTTTAGTATTTTGCCTGAGCCTTAGTTTCAGGTATCATTGATAAGCACGCTGCAAACTTCTGGATTCCGTTCGCACTCTTTGTACCTAGAGGGCTGTTTATAACGGATACAACCATGATAGTAGGTATGCTTTTTTGACCTGGCCAAATCAAAGGTACAGAGCGTATTAACTACATAAAACAAATTGGAACAATTACCAGGGTGCTTACTCTGGAATATAATTCCGATAGATCGCCATTGGTCAAACGTCAGTTGGTTGAGTTAAACGTCAGGGATTGGCTAGACTTAGTGAGTCCAGCCAATTGCTGACGTTTGACTGCCAATTCCAATGTCGATCTATCGGAATTATATTCGAGAGTAAGCACACAGATGTTTTCCAGTTATTATTATTCTGTTACGAGTATTTTTGTAGCAGAGCTCCTATAGCCTAGTCTTTTAAGGCTGAGATTCAGAGACAAGAACATAAGACGGGCGAAGACCGCTCTAAGCCAAGTCGTGGCTAAGCGCATCTTAGAAATTTGTATTCAGAGACACAGTCCTCGTCAAACTTACGTCGGTCTTAGCTAAGCTTACACTCTCTTCTCTATGGCCATTTTTAAAAGCAAAATGTTCATCGGTGAGTTACGGTTATTATTATTATTATTATTATCTTCGATATTTTCCATTTTATGATGCTAATACGTAATTTTACAATCTAAAAGAGAAAACACGCTCGAATAAATGTCAACTTTTTCATTGTCGAAATTAGTTACACCTTAGCCCACTTGGTGGCGCTAGTTCCGTCTTAAGTAGTCGATATTGACTACTTGGCTTATCTTAGTTCACGCTAAGTTTAAGACGTGTTCCGAACGTCTCTGAATACAAATTTAAGGGTAAGTCGTTGATTTTGACAGATGGAAGTGTAAGTTCAAGCTTAGACTCGTCTCTGAATCTCAGCCTAAGTTCCTACATCCTATTAATTTATCAATAGCCTTTTAATATCAAAATTATCATCATCACCCACAGCACAGCCCGACTTCACTCACTGCTAGGTATAGGTATAGGCCTCTCTTTGCTTGTGCCAAGCTTCACGTTCTTGTGCCAAGCTTCACGTTCTTGTGCCAAGCTTCACGTTCTTGTGCCAGTCTCATCCAGTATATTCCGGCGATGACAACAATGTCGTCAGCCCATCTCACCGACGACACGGGCTACCAACACTTCTTATTCCAGTCCTTGTACATAATGCCCTTGAGAAATATACCAATAGCCTTTTAAGTTTCTAAAATTCAAACCTTTCAAGTTCCTTTAGGCTTGTAAGTTCGTATGGGCACTTTTTCTAGAATCTGATTTTCGAGCCATTTGAACTCTTAGTTTTGTACAATCCTGTGTTTCGATTCTTATATTCTATTAAAGTTCGTATGGCTTTATAGCGATACGAACTTTTACCGTAAATTATGTTTGTGATGTATTTAGGGTTACGTACCGTGGCAAATCCAGGGCATTCATACACGGTATAATCTCCTTCCTCATTTTCCTCTTCAGATTCGGGGTCAGACACGGAGCCGTTACGGTGCTCACAACCATTCCTGGAAAGTGTTTACGAACTTTTTATGATCATGCTAACAATAAGTATTATAGGAGTTTACCATTAAATAGTGCTACACTTATATATATATTTATAATAATTTATATAAGTAATATATATATATATATATCTCGAGACACGGTGTTTGTGGTCGCACGCCTCCGAAACGGCTCGACCGATTTTTATTTTTTTTATATTTGGTTTTGGTAGTTATGAGAATAGGTCGTAGAGTTTTATATTTTTAGATAAATTAGTAACAAAAGTAATACTATATATCTGTAAAAAATTCTGGTCGCGTGACCAGTCTCAACAGAAACTGCTCAAAGACTGAAGGTCATTTCATACCACACTAGCGGCCCTGGCAGACGTCGTCCTGCCCAGATAGCTACGCCACCTACCAAACCATTCTCGAATTCACTTGAACACACAAAACAAAATCATTCAAATCGGTCCATCAGCCGTTTAGGAGGAGCTCAGTGACATACACACGTACAGAAAAAATTATATATATAAAGATTTGACAAGTAAGTGTGCAAACACACGTTCATTCCTTGCCACGCGGGCAGCAATACTTCCAGATTGAGATGACATCAGGCACTAGATCAATGGCTTTACGCGCTTATCAAAGCGCGGAGGTGTTGCACCACGAACTAAGAAACTTCGAGCTGACTTCTGAGATGTCCTCAAGGGATAACTCAATAATAGACATGTCTGTCTATTGTGTGTGTGACAGAGTAGACAGCCACACAATGCTGTGGCGCTGATGAGACTAACTGAATATTTGACCAAGATTAAGCGCACCAGGTAAGGTGTGACTAATAATAGTTCCTTTAATTCACCAGCGTTTATGCTACCACCTCCGAGTGACAATCGCCTTACGATCTAAATAGCAGCTATTTTATTTAAACTAGTTATGTCATTTAAGTTGTGTACTAATAAGCATTAACTATAATTATTAATCTATGTTCTAGTAACAGCGCAAGCTTTAAAGCACTCTTTTTAAAAGTAAATATGTGTAGTGCAGTATTCACTAACAATAACCGTAAAGACGGAATTCGCAACATTATTCTTCATCATAATAAAATAGTTCATTCTATTGAAACTGAGAATGGCGAACATTTTTTCTAGAACAAACTATTCAAACAGAGCTGTGAGCTTTTTCATTTTGTTCTGAATACACGGCGCTTGTTTATAAAGAGACATAATTTCTGTTATTTAATTAAATGCAAGGGCATTATCTGCAATTTTCCAATTGTTTTATCAAAGCTGAAAAACCGCTGAATAGTTTTTAAATTTAATTACCTTTCCATAGCTATAATTTGTTGTTTTTGGTGCTGGTAGTGGTACATGTGGGCCGAATGTGCCAGTTTCCTGTCGCCAGAAGAATCTATGTTAGGTCCGGTGACTCCGTAGGCAGGGTAGTCCACGTCAGCCGCGGCTTTAGCTTTTTTACTGAGCCTGTGGGGTGATTGCGAGTGATAAATGTCACTAGAATGTGAGAAGTGCAATGTGTGGTGGTGAACATTAACTCACGTATACCATCCGAACGCGAATCCAATGACGGCCATGGCGAGTGCCGTGCCCACTGCAACGATGAGCGCTATACCGTAGATCGAGTCCGCGGGGTCGGCGGTAGACTCCAGCACATGAATGTGGCGAGGCTTATCGGTGCCAGCGGGGTTCTCTTGAGTGCTAAACATTAGCAAAAAAATTAACAACTAAGTTCTCTTCTGTTCATACATAAGCTAAGACTGGCACCGTTTAGCCGTGAAAGGTGCATAATGCATTACTGCTAAATCTACGCTAATAAAAAATCTATATGTTTTATTATGTTTGTAAAAAAAAACGTTTTATGTGGTTAATATGCTTGGTGACTGAGCTAAGCTTACATGGAACACATGCTGGTAGTTCTCGCTTGAGATAGCAAAAAATATGGTAAGGCAATATCATGCTCGTGGTAAGTAATATAACGGATTTGGGCCATTAGTTTATATATTTTGAGTTATATAAAACTGTCAAATGTATGGATAGCGTGTAATCTGAGTTCACGATTATTGCAGGTCAGTTTGTGTCGTTTCTTATGCAGTAGTTTTTTTCTGACATTTTAAAATAAGTAGGTATAAATAACAGACTCCTTAAACGGTTATTAGCTGCTGTTAAAATATTGATTACGTTAATTTCATGTTTTCGCAAAGATGTCTAAGGTTGTCTCGTAAAAAATAACTTTATTTGAGTATGTAATTTCATAACGTAGTAATCTATTCAATGTAAGACTCCTTTTGTTGATTGTCATACATTTGAAACGGTATCCATACATTATAGAATTACTTTAGTAATTTAATTTTGAGAACCGCAAAAACAACAGCTGCTCTTTATTCCTGACATGACGTGATGTGAAAACCTTTATATTATCGTCTAATGGTTATGAATCGACATTGATTTATCGAATTTGCCAATTGGGTTACAAGAGAAATAAATATAACTGTTCAAAATTAAATGATGCTAAAGTCACAAGTCCTTTTAACGCCCGTTTCTTTTTATAGCTGAAAAGATATATTTTGCTGCAGTTGGTTTATAGTTATTATTTCAGCTTCAGCAACATTCCAACCAAGCTAAAAGATTCGATTTCCCATCTGTCAATCAGCTCGCCTTGACCCTGGCCACAACGTCAGCTGCCGTGCCGTGCATCGGATAAAGAATCTGCCAGAGACCGGGTATGTTGTAGCACTCACCAAATAGGATTTAAACGACATGAATAGGACTGTTCTTTAACGTCTACCTAAAATGCCTAAAAATTTGGATACGCTGTCACTCATAAAAATGATGTCACTAATTCAAACATTTGGAACAATATGATCGATTCTAAATGTGTGTGTGTTTAAGGTGCTGTGAGTGTCGTCTGCACGTCATGTGGACTCATTGCTTGCATTCGTAGCTTTGTTTGAGAACACACTCACAATCACAAGTGAAGGCTATCAACAAAAGTGTTCATTGGGACGAACTTCATTTCCATGCGCAACTAAGGACTGGTAGGAGTGGAGGCTAAGGTTCTCTAAGTGTTTAATATATTAGTCTTCACCTCGTCTCCGTCGCATCAGTAGGGTTAACTCTCAACCAGCGCAGGTTGGTTGGCAGTAAGGAGACAGGTATACGGTAGTCCTTATTTGCCCTAAAAAATGTTATATTGTCGATTTTGTAAAAATCGTTACTGTTATCCTCATTACCTAATTGGACTCTAAAAATCGTGGCCTTCCTAAGATCTGATACCATTACAATGAAAGTCATGGATGGCTTCTAACAATATTTAAACTATGATGAAATATTTATAATATACCTATCAATAACTCTCGCAGTGTTCAGTTACTTTATGTAGGAACTAAATATCTCTGGATTCCGTTTATGCGACTCTATGTTATATACATAATATAACTATATATTTCCACTTATCAATATGAACATTGGTTCATACATAATTTTACAAACGAAGTTTAGCTTGAAGTCAACACAACTCAATCCACAAAAAAAAGCAAGACGTGTCTTGTAAATTAACAATTAGCTATAATTTTCTCAGAAACAGTAGGTAGTTAGGTACCTATATCCTCTTTGGAAGATTTAAGTTATTATTTGTAAATAAATGTCACTGACGAATTCTTCAAGAGACGTTTTAATAAAATTTTCTTCGTAGCAAAAGATCACCTAGTAAGCGGGTGGCCATTTAATAAGCTCAATACGACTTTTCACAATAACTGTGGCTCGACTAGTAGCTATTCTAGGTTTAAGGATTGAGAGGCAGACTTGTGACCTTAAAGGGCACAGGGTTCTATGCCCTGCGAGGAGACGGGTAATAAACCTCTGTTGTCTCGGGAATTCGTAGCATTCATATTCACATATTGTAGTTTTAATCTTTAAAAATCAACTCTTGCTGTAATTAGAAAGCATTTATTTGTACAGAGATGCATTTAGTATTTTGTCAATATTCACAAAAAAAAAAACTAAAGATAAACATTATCAGAGGGACTGGACAATATGTTTTACAATCATAGGGCCTAGACAAAGTGCCTTAACATCAGTGATAACGGTCATGGTAAAGTCAAAAGTGAATGAAAGTGACGTCATCATCATAATTTCAGCTCGGAATCACTGTGTGGACTTCCTCTTTCTTCTACCAAACGCCAAGGTCCCTCATCCCCGTTATCCCCCGTCCCCTAAACTGTCTCTCACCTACGCCCTCAGGGTAGATCTTATGACACGTTGCTGATACCTACATAATCATGAGAATTTTACGATTTAACAATCGAAGGTCAACGGTCTAAAACAACTCCGCTCCGACTGGTGTTGATTCCTGTGTTTAAATATTTTACATACCGCTGCCTATGTCAAACTGATATAATGCCAAATATATCCAACCAAGTATGTAATTTAAAAAACGTAAAAAAACACTTCAAGGCACTGTGCAGTTGCTAGATTCAATCGCCTGCGATTATTTTAATTTATTGTAACAATCGCCTGGTAGAATCCTTGACGAATAATTGCATATAATGTGTGACTAAACCACTTTTCACAGAAAAGAAACATCTACGTGTTATCGCTGCAAAAGGTGTAATTCAGATTCCATAATAGGTTTAAAATTGCTTTCCATTTTTCTATCGGCTGCACTGTTCAACTTAATATGGTACAGTTTGAAAGGGTCAGCGATGCACACGCTATCACACGTATTCAGTACTTTTTAATTTTCCTGTCCAGCCTGTAATTTAGAGTGATAGCCTCTAATTTCGCATTATTAACTTTCTTTTATATTACTTTATTTGCTCGAAGTAAGAAATGAGCTTTGCCTTGTAATTATGTTTTAACCCTTGGACGTTTTAGTTCACGAGAATCGAAGCATATGGCAAGTAAAGTTGTCTTGAGTGTCAATGATTGGTATGCCGTCAATCAAACCTTGCTGTAGCTGGTAAACTAATATCAGATATATATATAGATAATAATTATACGTATTCAGGTCAATGCAAATCTTTCTTTTGTTTTTTGAATTTGTCTAGCGCATATCACGGGCCTGGATGTAAAATAATTACGTCTATAATACCAAATAATAACCGTAACAGAAGATGTTTGTTGATCTTAGAGATTTGGCTTGTGGTTACTAAGTATTAAAGCCTTAATATCTTATTTCCTTGTGTGCCATTCAGATGTTACGGTATGGTGTTGTGTCTATTGTGACACAGAAATAGGACCGTTTAATAATGTGTTCAAAAACCGAAAGTTAATAAATTGTGCAATTATAAAAAGCATGAATATCTGCTCTACTATATTATTCACATTATGAGGTACATGTAGGTAGGTGTCCAAGTCATTCAAATAAGACGAGTCCACGTTATGCGACAGCCTATAGTCCTACACGAGGAACCCGGAACAGAATTTTCTACCATAAAAGCCGTTAGACAGTCATAAAATAAAAAAGAAATTTCAATCTAAAAACTTACAGTCCAGTCCGGAGGCGGTCCAAGTTTTCGGCGACCAAATTCTTCGTCCTACCTAGGTTAGGATTCTGTCGGATCTGGCGAGGTTGTTGAAAGGCCATAACGTTTACCGCTTTATGGTGGGTTTTCGAGTCACCACCTTCATGTGGCCCGTCAGATTCTGTAACAATGGCATCGTGGTCAAACAACTGAACTTGATATAAACAACAAAACCAATAAAATGAATTACTATAGACCGTATGTAGTTAATTAACTGAACTGATGCTGATTTGTTTTTGAACGACTTACGTTCCAATGCGCAACATCGTGTAAAATCTGTTGAAAATATAGTTTAAAACTATCGGGAGCAGCAAATTGAAGGAAATAAGTTTTAACCATCTATATTAATAAAAAGAGAAGTCCTGACTGACTGATTGACTGACTCATCAACGCCCAGCCCAAACCCTTGGACCTTGAAAGCTGAAATTTTGCATAGAGGTTCCCTTTATAATGTAGACAAGGAATAAGGAAGGATTTTTTGGACAGTCAACCCCCTAAGGGAGTTAAATAGGGGATGAAAGTTTGTATGAAAAATCGACATTTTCACGCGGGCGAAGCCGCTGGCAAAAGCTAGTTATACCTACGTTGTTTTCAATCAAATGTCAAATAGGTTATATTAATTCCTTTAACGACGTTTTCGTAAACGTTTTCTTGAATAAAGTGCAACTTACTTTGAGTCACGATTCTGTGTTCGGGTTCGTAATATTCCTTATCTAGCGGTGTCAGTGCAAACGTCTTTTTCTTTTCTTCATTGTTAGTTGCTGCCGATGCTGTAGTAGAAGGTGTCTTCCGCTGCCGAATCGCCATCTCCGGTGGAATAATCTCCCTTGGTGGCAGCTGGGGTCGTAAAACTTTAGGTACAGGTGTTACGATCTCAGGTGCATAAGCTGGTTCCCCGGACCTTGCTGGGTCAAATGGTCGCGGCATGTACGGTTCCCGAGCAATCCAACGAGAAAATTCATCTTCGAGTGGTGTTATATCCTCGTCGTCTTCCATTTGGTTAATACGGTCAATTTCCTACCGAAACAAATGAAACGTTAAATGACGAATCAACTTTCGCAAAATAAATCAATTTCAAATGTGTGAGATGTGTGTTCAGAGAACTGCTAAACTCAGGTGTTAATAACTGTCATTGTGTCTTATATATAAAATATCAATACACAATATAATTTCAATTCACAAAAGCCATCATAACTGTACCATAATATAATGTGAATTTGAAATAATTGATAATTCCTCGAATAGCTATAGTGGTATTAAATGGTATACGAGTATTACCGAACGTTTCAGAGGTATTATGATATCATTGTGACCGTTTCAGTTTCCCAGAATGTCTTTGTGTAAATGTGTATGCACTTAAGTTTTACATAATTAAATGACTGCCATCGTTAGTAGATGTGAAATGACGGGAATGTGAAATAATAAATTCGATAATTATAGTGGCATAAACGGCTTGATGTCTTGTTGCCCTGTATTTAGGTTACAAACGACATTCATGTGTATTTGATATGTGTCACTAATAATTAGTGAACAACAACTGGGTGAGGCAGACAAATTTATTAGATGGACAAAAGCTTTTGATTTCCTGTCTTTAAAATTAAAGTTTGTTAGCCATCAGTAAGTCGTAATAAAACTTTTCTATTTTTTTTTTCTTGCGATTGGCCGCATGTTGGCCATTAAGTACCATACGTTACAAGATGACCGTTCGTATTCGACCGTGTGTTGATGATTTCGTTCGACGCTTGGTACTCGTAATCGGATTGGAGTTGTCCACAGACAATTCAAACATTAGTGAACTATTTTGTTTGGAGCGATCTGAGCCTGTAAGCGACAACAAGGGTATGGATTACCTGTTTACTCAGTGTTAATTAAGGATAGGTAGTTACGCACAGAGGCAGGACTACCGTTCATTAGCGTTTAACTAACAGTATCTACACACAAGCAGCATAATATATACCTCTCTGATTTATACAGCTGCATGGATTGATAGCGAACAATCAACTATGGTTTTGATAGTTCTGCATTCGTAAAATCAATTCGACTAGACGGAACTCGAAATCGTTGCCTTAAGTCAGTATTACTAATGGCAAAAAATTAGAAACTGTTATTAAATAAACTACTCAGTTATTCACAAGCTCGTGTCTGTGATTGGGGCTGCAGACAATGAATACGTGCCTACGAGTAACAATACGCGGGGTGCAATACGTACGACGCCGACGTTGTCATTAAAATAATCATAGGTACGACAATTTTCCGGCTTGTTATTGCAATGAAAATTAAAGTCCACTGTTAGTATTATCAGTCAATATTCCCTCCGTCCTAACGAGGTAAGCTATAGTGCGCGTGGAACTAGTTGGCCGCTCCTTAGGTTGCGACAGGGGTGAGGGGGCGGGTTGCCCACAGCTTGCAATGCACAGGAGACTATAATTAGACAGTGATGACCAATCCCGAGATATCGTGAACAATAATTGTTCAATTTATTGAAAATAATACTTAAATAAAAAACAAAAACTTGCATAAGGAGCGGCCAACTAGTTCCGCGCGCACTATAATAATGAACGTTTTCCATTTTAAAATTAAGTGATTTTCTGTTTTGCCCATTTTCAGCTTTCGTTTCGAGCTTTGAAGCTTTTAACGGACTTTTTAATCTATTGCATAGATTCTATCGCGGGCCTTGAGTTGAGCGTGGAGAGCGAATCCAGAGATTTCCTTACAAAAATATTCAGTGTCAAGTTTAAGGGTTGCTATGGTTACGGAAAATAACGAGTCCCTATAATGCCCGTAACAGTAATGCACATACCAGCAATGCACGACATGACAATGTCAACATTGGAATTCAAAACACTTACATTCCTATGTCGCGCGTTCTCGTGTCGTGCATTCCTGTGTTGGGCATTGCTGGTTCACGTTATGACACTTACGTCAGGCTGTCAATACTTTTTCTTTTAAATTTTCTGTCATAGAGTTTCTTACTAGCTTAGTTAGTTTAAGAAGGTTAGTTTTGATTTATATAATGTACATCGCGCGAAATTCGAAGATCAAACTCTTAATAACGTTATTTTTGTTCAAATTTTTTGAATGAATAATTATTTTGGTGTGTAATTACACTATTAATACCTAAATAATTATACCTATTATTGCATAAGTTGATAAAAAATGCTATGCAATAGATTTACCGCGGCAGTCTCCGAGTGCCACACGTTTTTATTCGTATTTTTGCCAATGCTTTGACATAACAGTGCCTGCCTACGAATATCTAATGGATCACACAAAGCTTTTTCTACCCTTCTACTGGTATATTTTGTCTTCTATTTGTTTTTTTGTGTCTACTCTAGTGGTTACTATAGTGTTTTTTATTAAAATAGACTCATCATCTGCATAGCCTTTTCCCAACTGTGTTGAGGTCGGCTTCCAGACTAACCAGATGTAGCTGAATACGAGTATTTTAAATATAGCGACTAGCCCGGCCGAGCGACTAGCCCGGCCGAGCGACTAGCCCGGCCGAGCGACTAGCCCGGCCGAGAGACTAGCCGGGCCGAGCCTATCTGAACTCCACAACCCAGTTAGCACTGAATACTACGATACAGTTTGGTAAAGTGGTTGTTAGACATTTAGCCCACTGACTATTTGTAATGATTGCCAAAGATACTCGTATCTCGTATATATGGCAGCCGGGACCAACGGTTTGACGTGCTTTTCGAGGAACCCATCCACGGACTAACCTAGACAAGCACTGCTTGAATACCACGCTGGAAATAACAATATCAAAAGAAATATAAATATGACGTTATAATTTAATATATCTAATGAAAAAAAATCTTACCGTTTTGAGGGCAGATTAATTATGTCAAAACATAATTATACATTTTGAATCTTATAAATTTTAGATTCGTCATTACTTTTCGCGTGGTTATAATATAATACGTGATAGTTTATAACCTTCCATATTAAATTCATCATCGTAGCGTGTTGAAATTTTATATCGAATTCTCGTAGCGCTCTCGTAGCGGACTACGGAAATTAATTGAAACGTCTTCGTTTTTCGTAGCACTCTTCCGTAGCGATAATTGCTTGCAAACATTATCGTTTCAATTTCTTTATAAAAACGATTTTTTTCTTTATTGGATTCCTTAATTTATTTGGCTTCAATAATATGTGAAGCAGCTTAAATACTCCTTGTGTAAAGAACCTCGTAGAGGGTCTACGAGTTTCACACTTCATTATTTCATTAACTCATTCATGGTATAATTGCCTTATTTTTCAACAAAAATCGTGAAAACTGAAAGTAAATTAACAAAATTGGTTTGTTTTTATTCACTATTATTGCAACGGTGTTAATTTATTTTAAATTTACAATTTTTCTGTCATTGTTCATCTGTTTGACGTAACCTAACCTTAATATTTTCATGTATCAGATCAGGTGTTACCACAATTTGTAAGACGGATATTCTTGCTTCACTTACTAACTGCAATATCGGCTCTATATATTTGGTTTAGTATTGATGCTTTTTTTTGAGTTATTTATCAAGCAAGTGTCCTTAGATATTAAACTTATTATTTTATTTACTAAATGACCTATTTTGCTCTAACTTTAATTTAACTTGCTAGAATTACTAGATAGTTGTGAAGCGCAGCGCTGTGTCGCTTTGTGAACAAGAGATAAACTTTATCAAATGAACGCTCTACTTGAAGTACTCAAGCGATGCACAAATAAGACTAAGAAGTACATCCCGACTCTCTCCTTGGGCTGGCAAATTTACACCAACATTTTTATAAAGGAATTTTCTTCAATTAATCTTGCAACTCAGACATTTATGAAGTAGATTTATTTACTAACAAATCCTACTTTGCGTCTATGAAAAATGATTACAGTGTTCATAATAATTTAATATTCAGAACTTCACTGACAGCTCTTAAAAGTTCTGCCCTTGTCTTGTTTTTTAACATTTATCATTGGTTTTTGGTTCGGCTCACGTCACGTTTAATACTAAACTCTATGGTCGCTGTGTTTACGTACCGGTGAGCCGAGAATGCATGAATCTGTCAACTGTTTATAAGGTCTGGCAACTCAGTACCCACTCAGTTTGCACCCTTTAGGGAAGGAGGGGGTAGGAGGCCGAGGTGGTCAGGCGAACGCATTGAGGGGTGGTGTCACTGTCATGCCGAGATTTTAAGGACTCGTAAAATAAAACCCATAAAATAAACTGAGACCTAACAACATAAGGCTACTAAAAGTTTATTTATAAATCGTATGAATTTTCTCTAAAAGCTAGACTCTAGTCTGTTTGTCGGTAATATGACAACAGGTTTTCTAAAGGTTGTGAAGTGGATATTGATATCAGTGATAAGACTCTTAGTGTGCTTTCAACACACAATAACATCGTATCCTTGTTTACTGTTGAAGTACTTTAAAAATACACAAACAGTATACCTAGCCATACTATGTAACTATTAACATTAAAGTTTTATTACCTACAAAGATATCAGTTGTGAAGTTTTAACGCTAAAATAGTCAAATCGATATAATTTGCCGGCCTGACCTCTCACATCACTCATCCGCTATTGCCCCGCCCTCTAGCCTCTAGCTCTCCAATTGCAGCTACCTTCAGTTGCCAATCTAGAATTTCTAGATTTCGAGAATAGACTTATTACAGAACCTTGGCAACATAATTATGACGGATCTCAGTCGATTATGTGACTGTATAAGATATTTGCCGTCACTTTTCAATTCTATTTATTTTATTTTGTTGTTTTTTATGTATAACTAAAACAAGCATTTTAATTGTATATGGAAATCTTTAAATAAATGAACGAATAAAATAAGTTTATTGACACAAAATACCTTTGTATACAATGGCAGATAATTTAATAAGGAATTTTGGAAATTTGGCAGGTTTTTAACAACCTGTGACTTAAGACTCAGTGTTTATGTATGTTAGTTATAAAATCCATAAAAACCTGTTTTAACAATGAATATAGGTAATGTGTTTAGGGGAAATGACTGTCCGAATGTTATGAGATGTCAGCTGTAGCGTTCGATACTGACGTACTCTTCTTGACAGAGTGCAAAAGGGCAATGTCCTAGATTTTATCGCATATATCACTGCCTAAATAATTATTCTTGGCTAATCATTATCTTAACAAGTGTTATTAAGTAGCATTATCATTTTGTTTTTATTTACCTAGCACTACTAATATTGAATAGGCCATTGGTAATAAATTGTAAATTTAAAATTGCCTAAAGGTAATCTGCACTTCATGAATAGGCGTCCTTAGGGGGAGTTTCCTGTTGGCAGCCATAAAAATTGTATTGCTTCCCAATCAGGCAATACTGAATTGTGTGTGGCGGGATATTATAAACTGAAATCTGAATGATTTTGTATCAGAAACCTTGAAAAATCTCTGATAAGTACCTAAATAATTTATTGAAATAGCTTCCTTCAAGGATAATATGGAATGAAAAAGTATGAAATCTTTATAACATAAAGATCTCTAGAAAAGTGTTAAAGAAAGCTAAATGTTTCTTGTAACCCTCAACACTTCTGGCATTTAATTGATGTAAAAATGAAAAAAACTAAAATTTTTACCTTTATTTTATAAAGTTAAGAGGAAATGCGAGTGCTGTCTCTTTCTACTATCGCTGTCTCTCTCTGTCCTCCTGCCCTCAAATTCGTGCGATAAGGACAACTGTAGAAAAAAGTTAGAATTCGAGGTTTGGCTCTCGCCTATTTCCTCCTCCAATATTGAACCAATTTAAAAGATATTTTAGACAGTGAATAAGGAGGTTATATACTACGCCGCTTTGTTTTTCTTTTTTCGTTAATAGTTGTCAAATTTGTAAACTAGGACTCTGTTAACAGCGATCTAAACAAGCAATTTTGAGCATTTTTTGAGGGTTCTAGTGCTTATAAAAATAATTTATCACCAAAAAGGAAAACGTAGGGGCATAGAAATAGTTAATATTTATTATTCTGTAAAAAACCATTGCTCTAGGGTCATTAACCAAAAAGAAAACAGGCGAGAGCGTTTGTATGGAGAAAAGACCACTCGCGTTTCCTCTTAGCGCTCATTGTCTTGCGTTTAACCTCGCTGTAGATAAATCATTAGAACCAAAACATATATAATTATATAGACTCATACATAAGTATTTAAATTGCTTCGTACTAGTGATTTGTTTTTGTGCTCACACCATAAATTATATTATGATAAGTCTATACGTGGGGATATGTAATTGACTTTTTGGTGACTATGGTTGTCTTTTTTGTTTGTTTTTATTAGCTGTTACTGCGGTACTCAGAGATATTTAATGATTACTTAAGGCATCATTTAGTAAAGATTTGACATACTTTTGTATGACAAAACTGTCAAAACCTCTACTAAGTGATGGCCTAAGTAATCATTAAAGCTTTCTGAGTGCGGCAGTAAGTCCTCCATGCACTAAAATAAACAAATAAACATACCACACCACGTGTTTTATGAGAGTTTCCACCTTTCCACCGTTACCTCTGGGTGCAGTGTCGGCGGGAGGTTTGACGGCGCGACAGTAGATAACCCTAGCATGCCTATTGATCCGGTTCCATCACTGAACACGATCATTGAACATTGAACGTGAGCGCTGGAGCGTTGAGTAATTGTATCCTGAAAACAATGCGTTGTGAGCAGGGCTGGGCAGTATTTGAATTACTTGTAATTAAAATACGTAATTGAAATACAAATACGTATTTTGTATTTGTATTTCAATTACTACCTTAAAATGTAATTTGTAATTCGTATTTCAAATACCTGACGACGAAGTATTTTGTAATTAGTATTTAAAATACTTGAGGCTTCAAAATACATTTTAACAAAAATACATTTATACCTTCATTTAGGGATCGTGAGTGTGAGTGCGAGGCGAGAGTGCAATGATGGTAAAGCAGTTATTAGAGCTAGCAACACTGCACCTGTTTTATACTGAACGATATGACTGTAGGTCAAAATTGGCCAACGAAACGCAAAAAAAATGTACGTTGAATTGTCAATGTCAACTTGTCAAGCTAAGATGGCAAGTCTTAACGGTTTAGTTTTGCACGTGTAAAAAAATTTAGTTGTTGACAAGATTTTGGGTTAAATTTTTGAACAAAAAAGGTTAAAATAAAAACTTTTAAGTTGGTTATTTTGTTTTTAATTCATTTTTGCCACCGACTTCCGAAAGAAAGTTACTTTATACTTTTTTCTGATGGTTTTTGAAGGCGGTTATTTTTTTTGAAAAAGTATTTGTAATTTGTATTTTGTATTTCAATTAAAAATTGCTAAAATACTGTATTTTGTATTTTATATTTTAAATACCTTACTTAAATGTAATTTGTATTTTGTAATTTAATTACTTGCGATACTGTATTTTGTAATTTGTATTTCAATTAAAGCAGAGCATGTATTTTGCCCAGCCCTGGTTGTGAGTCGTGTGCTAATACATGTAGCAAACGACGCAAGGCTACCTATCGTCATCGGTCGCGTGATGTCATTTGATAAACTGCGGTCAAAGATAAAATGGTTGCCTGTGTGTGTAATGTGAATGATTCTTCCGCGTTGTTGCTTCCAACCTCACCCTACTTACAGTGTTTTCTCTGTTTTGTATATTTTTAATTAGTTATAACCTTGGTTATTTCCTTACTTACCTTGCTGAGCCAGTCTTGTTCGGTAGGCAGCACTTCGCGGGGGTTATCTTCATATCCGTATAGTGGGTTGGGCATCAGCATACGAGGCATGATGTAATCGCTGCGGAATGGTCTTGGCTGTCGACCCATTCGGTGCGGCAGCTGCGACATTGATGGTGCAGCTGATGAACCTAAAAGTCTCGAAGATAAGCTCTCTGGGGACTTGTACGCCGGGGATATAGATGGGCGTCACAAGTGGACGGTACAATGCAGCTATTTCTATTCACATGACGAAAGAAACTATTTCATTCAGCTAATTCTGGCTATTGCAAGGTCAGACGCTTTATTGCATTCGCTTTCAGCAGTAGAGAGAATAACCTCGCATTAAAAACAGTGTGTGACGACGGAAAACAAACCGCTAATATTATAACTTAGGAATTAGGAAACATGGTATGTATGTACGTAAGTTTTCCGTCGTCCCAACACAATAAAACTAGGTTGTTACAAACGTGGACGTAACCAGGACTATGAAATTCGTGAGCTTAAACTAAACTTAACTTAGACCTAAATATAATTACCATCTAGAAGACGCTCTAAGTCTTCGAACTTACCGCAATGTAATCTACTCTCGTACCTTAATTATATTTACAAGCTATGATGTGACCAATATGACTTCAAATGGTTCGTGACATTAAGCCTTTCTGATTTCGTTTCAATTAGGTTTCAGACGAAGACAAGTCCAATCGTTGCTCAAACACTCCAACAATTTGTTCAGAAAGCCAAGCAGAATTTCTTAAATGTCTATGTCATGAAAAATGTGATATTGCTCCACTATGTCACATCCAACTAAGAAGTATTTTCGCAAAACCAGGATGATGACAAAGTAGGTATTTGACCTAATTATGTAACGAACCTACGCTCGCTGTAACATATTTAATAAACTATGAGAGACCTTCATAGCACACAGATTCTGGGTCAAATATCTGACAATATGGCAAAACTTTAGTTAAGTTACATAAGTTATGCTTGCTGCCTGTATACCAATAATGCTTTGTAAGCAAGACCCCTCGAGAGAATGCAGTCGCCTTTTACGGTTTTAGGGATACCGACAATTTTCTATAAGAAAAAACCAAATATCCCTTTCTCGGCCCAGAATTTGAACCTGGTATCTCTTAAGCTCTCAGCAGCTAGTTTTGTGACAGACAAGACAGTGACGATACTTTCAAACCAGTTCTCCTTTACCAAACCTAAACCAAACTGATAGCGGTTTGGTTCTGGCGACAATGCATTTTTATGGTAGTCATGACTTGATCCTGCAGCCAGGATCACCTCCTCACCAGATGATATCCCTCAACGAACGACCACGGACTCACATCTTTGTAAGTATGTTCTTGCGTTTATTTATTGTGTGGAAAGTTTAGAGAAAAACCAAGTTTTTTTAAATAAAAGCTTGGTTTTTAAGTTTTTGTTTTTGCCTGAGATTCCTGGTTACGTCTATGTTTTTAAGGATTATTACTCCTCCTATATTTCAGATGCATAATGCTGATCTAATCGTCATGTGAATATGTTGGTATGAACCACATCTATCTAACGTTTATGTTTTTCTTACTACTAAACCTATATTACAATCCTACTATACCTGTATTATAGACTATATTTTTAATTTAGGGTCATTTATATATATTATATTCTCTCAATTAACATCAGGATAAGTACAATACCAATACCTTCTAAGATTATAATATAAGTGTATTCGCAATACATGAATACCCACTTAAATTATCTAAAAATACTTGGGCTAACTGAGTTTTCTTTCGGAAGAAGAAGTTATGACAGGGAAGACGTATTAGGAAACTTGGAATTTGGGAATTTAGTACGAATTTTCATTCAGATTATCCAAGTAACTTACTGATTCTCACTTCCCTTGGTGATTCCAATTATTGATTTACTCACATAACAGAACCTTGGCTTATGTCTTTAGTATACCACTTTTTCACACTCATCATCTGCCTAACCACTCCCCAAACTGTGTTGGGGTGGGCTCCCAGGTCTAACGGATGCCGCTGAATACTCTGAAAGTAGGCTGTAATCCTCCACGCAGTCTCAATGCAGGTTCTCGTTTTTTTTGAGCAGTCATGGCTTCATTCGCTGCCACTCACATTATTTTTGCCCATCGAGTTATCCTTTAGTTTTCTTGCTTTTCGTTTTACACGTTACAGAGTATACTTTCTCTACTGTAGGATACAATAACATGGGTTTTCTTTGATTCGTGACGTCACAGTCATTAAACCTTAACCTTCGTGATTCAAACTCTAATGTACTCGTATTTTTAAAACCTGAGTTTAAAAATACGAGTACATTATGGGTAGCACTTGTTAGCTATTTAAATACATTTAAAAATAGTTTTAAGATATTTACAGTATTTTTATAAATTAGAGAATTGTTTTGTATAAATAAGTTATTTTATTGAGTTGAAATGCTAAAATGGCGCCAACGGTTATTGGAATGACAGTTAACTATTGCAGTCTGTAGTACAGACGGTTATAAAAGGTCCAAGGCGCCATTTTAACGGGACATTCTTGTCTGAACCATGAAAGTGAGAAGAGCTCTAAAATACCTGTGTAAGTACTGTGAATTTTATAAAAAACTTGTAATGTTATGCTGTAGCTATTTATTCTGTACCTACTTATTTTGATGTGTTTGATGTGCTGTAGCTATTTATTCTGTACTTATTTTGATGTGTGCTCAGTCTGACCCCCTTTGAATTAAAACATGATTGTCTGTTCAAATAGAAGATTATTATTTATTTTCCTTCTGCTCTGGCTAGTCTTACACACTGAAATATCGATAGTGAATTAAATTAATTTCATAAATGATAATTATTATAATGTGCCGTAAAGACCTTTAGACCTTCAACCACATATCAAAATATGTAAATTAATGTAGCGGTTTTGCAATAATTGTAATTGTAATGTATTGAAACCGCTTCTGGCTCTGAAATTTCAGGTAGCAATTAGCGTGTCCAACCGGTCGAGCGAAGTGTTACTTTGTAATTGACATATTAACGGATGGCCAGCTCGAATGGACTTTATAATCTATCTATTTAGATAAAAAGAGAAGTCCTGACTGACTGACTGACTCATCAACGCCCAGCCCAAACCCTTGGACATAGAAACCTGAAATTTCGCACAGAGGTTTCCGTTATAATGTAGACAAGGAATAAGGAAGGATTTTTCGAAATTCAACCCCTAAGGGAATAAGGGATGAAAGTTTGTATGGAAAATTGTCATTTTCACGCGGGCGACGCCGCTGGCAAAAGCTAGTTAAATATATGTGCCTTTTAGATATAGCCGTTTTGCTGCTAACGCTTTTAATGCATTAACAACTAAATTGTATCTATCTACGTTCACTTCATATGTTTGGTTTCCGTTACTGTTCAGTTCAGAGTAGTTCAGTAGTTATCCAAAGTTATTCTAAGGATCTTGAAAGGTATTGAAAAACTAGCGCCTACACTGTGTTTTGCTATGGCTATAGTCTGTTTTAGTATTTGGTAGGTACCACATTTGCACTCAATGTTTGTTAGAGATTTCGTCTAACTATAGAGGGCCGAGATAAGAGGCAGCCGCTGCTCAAAGGTTTTGTATTTCTGGGGTACCATCTCATCATCAGCCTATCATGTTCCCACTGCAGGGACTCAGGCCTCCTCTCTAGGAGAGGGATGGGCTATAATCTACCAAGCGGGCCCAGTGCGGATTGGTAGATGTCACATATCTTCGTATTTTTTGGTTCTAAGACATGCCGGTTTCCTCACGATGTTTTCCTTCACCGTTTTGAGAACAGTGGGTACCATCTATCTGGCAGAAATTTGATGCTCCGAAATTTATTTGGCATAACACACTTGGCATATTCTTCTTTGAACGAATGGCATAACAATTATTTAAAAGAATTATCGTTTCGCAGAATGTACAAATGGCCGATTTTTCAATGGCATACTTTTAAGATGGCAGAATTTTATAAGGCATATTGCCAATTCTATTACAATATTTTTGAACTAATTTAAAATTAAAACCTAAGCTACAAAAGTTAGTGACAGAAACAAATCGCTGCAAAACCGACTCCACGTAGTCTCTTCTGCCCGACCCCGAGAGTGTAATGTAAGCCCGCGTAGGCGCGGAGGGGCGAGGCGGCCCGCAAGTTGAGGAGCAGGTGGCTTAAACGCGCGCCACCGCGGCTGAGGCTGGACGGCCGAGCCGGCCAGCAAGCCTAAGCTGCGGTGGTGTGTGTTAAAATTAAAACCATCTGCGACGATAAACTTGCGTGGGACCCCCGCGCCGGAGCACCGCAGCGCCGGAGGCGTGACAGAAGCCATGTCTGCTGCATGTTACACTTATGTATCAAAAAGAAATGTATGCCAAAAGACGATTCTGATTGGGAACTTTCGGCAATATGATGGTTCTGGAAATGAAGTTTATGCTCAAAGATGATTCTGACTTACAAAATTATGCGTTTTGAATTTATGGTAAATGAGTGTACGCCAAATGATTTTCTGCGAAATGAAGATTCTGCCATCCACTGCTATGCAAAATAAAAATCGGATATAAAAAGTTCTACTAAAAAAGGTAGACCCGTATTTTTGCAATAACTTATAGTGAGATTGAGCTTGCGGTTATTAGGTTAAGTATTTATGTCAGTCACATTTTTACATACTTTTTCATTTGTCATTAATACACAAGTTTTTCGTGTAATAATTTGAGTCAAGACTTTTGACTCAAATTATCAGAGAGATGTATGTGTTGTATGATCTCGCAGTTCCAGGAGGAAAATCAGAAAGTCCCGTGTTTTCTAATTCGAGAAATATTAAGTAACTTTACGTTTACTTCGTTGTTTTCAAGCTAGTTTGTATACCTATTCGTTTAGCTTTACTTATTTCTCAGTTTTTTGGCGGCATTGTTTAGTTGGCCAACAGTTTGCGTAATTGAAAAAGTACAGGTTCAATGGTTATAAACCCTACCACTTAGTGCATGTTTACGTACAGCGTCGCGCGGCGCGTGCTGCGTTTTTAATTCAAACACATGGCGATGTATGAAAAAGTTAACGATTTCAAACGTCGATTTTACGATAAGCTATTTTTGCTCATTAGTTTAAAATCCCGTCTCTCAGTAAATTAAAGAAATAAACACGAGACTTACCTTCTGCACCCGCCGCGCGACGCCCCGCGTTTCCGTAAACGAGCCCTAACTGTGGTTACTTATTATTTTCGAGGTTTTTTTATTAGATAACTTAATAATTTCAACTGCCTTATTTCACTTAAATGTGTTACAAATACCCCATTAGTTTATAGGTTAACCTGGCCAAATCTTATTTATTGGCTGCCAGTGAACGTATCTCTAACCAACTGCGTTGGGGTTAGCTATCCAGTTACACCTCAATAACAGTATTTTATATGGAGCGACTGTCTATCTGATCTCCAACACCCCAATTAGTATTGGGTAACATGATATACGTTGATAAGACTGGTTGTCACACTTTCAGGCCACTAACACAC
Source organism: Diarsia mendica (assembly GCA_949316265.1). Classification (NCBI taxonomy): domain Eukaryota; kingdom Metazoa; phylum Arthropoda; class Insecta; order Lepidoptera; family Noctuidae; genus Diarsia; species Diarsia mendica. The sequence continues at coordinate 14,528,105 of OX438886.1, read as the reverse complement.
CTGTAGAAACTGCCAAAGATCATCTAATGACAGCTGGGACCCATGGTTTATGGTGCTTTCCGAGTCACGGAAGAAACTTGGTATGTCACCCATCCACGGACCAACTAAGGCTAGCACGTCTTAACCTTTATCATATTTTCTGTAAATGTATGCCTACATAAACGAGTGGAAATCTTATTATGTATCTCAAAACTAAAAGTTTTTCAGTAAAAAACTATTTTGTGTTACAAGTAGAAAAAAAAAATTATAATGATTTTGAAACATAATCCTTTGTTAATAAAACTTTAATAATGTGTGTAAAGTTACGTGTGTACACAGATAGGTACATACTTTTTTTTTTTGGTGGCTTCTGACTTCTACTGACTAAAAACCGAACCTATGTTCCTTCTTTGCCCTTGCGCCGAGGCCACGTCATCTAGTACAAAAATCCGCGGCCAGATAGGTACATACTTACAGACACACCCACGCTTTTTCCACACAGGGCATAGGCATCTTTGGTAATATTGCACTATGGCCGGCCCCGATCGGAAAACTTTAATATAACTTTATTTTGTAAGTTCTAGAAGTATTTGAACGTAACGTGACGCAGTACAGTTTGTCAAAATCATTTGGAATGCCTTGCGTAACAGGAGGCTGGTTAATTCTCGGAAACAAAGAAGGGGAACTCTGTATTGAGTTCCAGACCCTTCCTGTTCCCCTTCAGCCCTCCCCCACGATCTTGTTTACACGCAAAAAAGATTTACTAAATTCCCTTTTTATTATATTGCATTGACCGTGAACAAACAATTACTCTGGTATTAAGAACCTGTGCAAAGTATAAACAACCTACACAAGTATGTCCACAACTGTTTTCTCATTTCTTTGAGTGAGATTAATTTTCTGCAATCCGTCCTGCTGATCCGTCTTTATCTCTTGAAAGAAATACTTTCATATTTTATGTAGCATTAAAAATTTTACTATTATTTTGTATTTTCCGTTTACCCCAGCATTTAAGAAAGAACCCGTGGAAAGGATAAACCACCATCCAGTTTTTAATTTGCAGAAAATACTGGTAACTTGATATTTTCATGTACCCTTGCAAATATTGGAACGTGCTTGAGTAGGTACTCACAGGGACACAGTTAGTATGTATGTTTATACCACACATGTATGCCTTCATTAAATCTTGACGGCAAGATAAATATTTGGATACAATATCGGTCCCGAAATTACGCCATAATACAATGAACTCTCCCTTGTAGGAAAAGTAGTTGGCACTAGGTATAAGGGATGCCCGAGTTCTAACGAGATGAAATTGTGGTTGCGATTGCAAACTAAGTAGCTTACCAAGTAAACCGTCTCGCTTAAATTAAATGTAACTTAGTAATTTATCCCGGGAAAGCGCTTCCATTTGTGCCAATCAGCGTAATAAGTTAGCGCGCCCTTCCCTCTGCACTGAGTGGATAATATGTTTTTTATTTATCATTTCATTGATGTGAAACTGTTTATTTCCACACCTTGCATTGCCTCAACCAGACAACGCATAATTCGAACACTCATATTTTTTTTTTTTTTAATAATAATTTAATTTATTCAATAAAAAGTTTTGCAATGTTCTTAGACTAATTTTATACTTTTACAAAAGAATTTACCATCTGTAACCGAACTAGGCAAGAGCCTGTATTTCGGCTATCAGCGCCAATCCCCTCAAATATTAATAATTAATGGTAGCCATCAAATAGACATGTTAACCTCCAGTAGGTTTACAACAAAAATTCAGCAACACAAATTATAGTTTGATAATTGATATCGTTATAGTAGTACAAAATTTAAATTAATTATAAAATCATAGAAACAAAAAAAAATAATATAAATCATTCACAATTTTTCTCTAGATAATTGATTAAATAAAAATTAAAGAAGTATAAATAAAGAATAAAATCGGAAGTCCATCTTAATCATTCCATAATATTAAAACACTAAAAATAAAGCAAATCAATAAATAAAATCTTTGATATAAATAATAATAAAACCATTACAATAACATCATTTAGATTCAATAGTACAATTCCTAAGATAAAAACAGATTTTAGAGTTTGCCAATAAATAAAAATAAAAGAATTTGGGTGGTGTGTGTAAGTATGTAGTTAGTCCTCTCTTTGTGTGATATGATTATGTAAGTGAGTGAGTGTGAGTGAGGGTGTGTATCTGTGGCAAGCAGTCAATCACTTTGGTATATGTAGAAGCAGTTCAGTCTCATCGTAGGTAAGTTTTTGTAAGTATTCAGTTACCTTTTTCTTACATTGCGTTTTTGTCAAGGGATAGATGTTAACGGCTTTGTTTATCTTGTTATAGATGTAGGGGCCAGTGAAGTTAGCAAATCTAGTGCTGAAACTAGTATTTGTGGCATCTTTCCTGACACAGACCCTATCTTTTCTTCGCTTTTGTAGGGTTAGGGGATTAAATATTTGTTTGCTATGTTGTAGAAGAGTAATACTCAACAAATAAAGCTGCCTCACGGTCAGGACCTCACAGTTCTTGTACAATTGAGTGGTAGTGAAGAAAATGCGCTTAAAAGTACTAACTTTTAGCACTGCACGTTGGGCGATCTCAAGACGCTTCATCGTTGTCTTAAAGGAGCCAACCCAGGAGGATATACAGTATGTCAAGAGCGACTGACAGAGAGCATAATATATCTGTTTCAGCAGTTGTGGATCAACGACATGGCGTAAATTTTTAAAAACAAATATTAATTTACGTATCCTTCCACATACAAGTTTTATATGTTCCTTGAAATTAAGGTTGCTGTCAATTATTACGCCTAGGTATTTAATCGCCTGCACACGCTCAAGGGTAGGACAAGTGCATGTTGATTTTGATTGACAGTCGTGTGAGACGATTTTCAAGGTACTAGCCACTCCACTTACATTCCTAATGCCGAAACAGACACATTTAGTCTTATCCACATTTAAAGTAAGAATGTTACTCCGCAGCCACCCCTGAACCATGTTAAAACCAAGCTGGGCAGCACCGAAAACCTCTCCCCAAGTATCGGCAGTAAAACAGAGGGCAGTATCATCTGCGAAGGAGATTATTTCGCCATGGGATAGTTTGAGATCTGTGAGCAGGTTGATATATACCAGAAATAATGTAGGGCCCAAGATGCTGCCCTGCGGTACTCCGTGTGTGATTGGGAGGTCATCACTCCTATGCGTATCAAGACGAACACATTGAGATCGCCCAGACAGATAGCTTTTGAAAAGCTCATGCTGAACGCCTCTAATCCCCAACCTTTCCAGCTTACTCAGGAGGATGGAGACAGAAATCGTATCAAAGCCTTTGCCAGGTCGAGGAAGATAGTGAGACATTTTTTTCTGTTATCTAAGTTAGAGCTTATGTAGTTTGTCAGTTTATTGACAGCTTGCTCAGTCGACTTACCCTGGCGAAAACCGAATTGATTGGAAGATAAGAAATTATTTTTTTCCAAGTAGTCTACCAGTCTTGAATTAATCACTCTTTCAAGAATCTTTGACAGTGCTGGCAAGATAGATATTGGCCTATAGTTATTGATACGATCTCTATCTCCACTCTTATGAATGGGAACAATCTCTGCCTTCTTTAGACAATCAGGGAACACTCCCGACTGAAGACATCTGTTGAATATTTTAGTTAAGGGAGGTACAAGAATGTTTTTATGAGTTTTCAAAATTTCAGCACTAATATTATCAGACCCACTGGCACAGTTTGATTTTAGTCCAAGGATGTGGCGCTCAACCTCCGCTTCAGTGGTGTCCATCAATACAAATGAATTGACTGGGTCTGCGTCAGTACTTGTAGTTGGTGCAATACTGTTTGACGTTTTGTTATTTTTTTCGTAAATTTTGTCTGCCAATGTACTTCCCACGTTAACAAAGTAGCTGTTAACCTCATTGAGTGAATTTTCAGGATTTGCTGATATGGTGAGTAGCTCCTTTGCAGTATCAGACTTTTTTGATGTGTTTGTGATATCTTTGATTGCTTTCCACAGTTTTTTGTTATCCCCTTTTGCAGATCGAAGTTGGTCTTTCTCATATGCTCTTTTTACTTTCCTTAATATGCTAGTGCAAAAGTTTCTATATCGACTATATGTAATTTTTATAATATCGTTGTCCGGATCCTGTTTTAACTTTTTATGCAATCTATCCCTATGCCTAACACAACGAAGCAACCCTTCTGTCATCCACGGTTTTATAATCTTGTTTCGTTTAGGTATAGTTATCTCTATTGTGTTCTTATGAATTGCTTGTTGTATAGATTGCGTCAGGTAGTCAAGGGAGGCATTTGGATCTAATAAATAATTAATTGGTTCGAAGTCCGTGTTTATTAGATCTTGTAGCAGACCAGCTTTGTTTGTTTTAAATGCTTTCGAAAAAGCGTAATGTCTTGTCTTCTCCCAATTAATGTTTAACAAAACGGGGTAATGGTCAGTTAAGGTAGTTTCAGGTACAATGGTGGTGCAAGAATAGTTTGTTTTTACTAGTGCGTGATCAAGACAAGTGTCACTTTTACTACGAGTAATCAAAGTATGAGCCGGTAAAAGGCCATGAGAAGCTGCTAGAGTTAAATATCGTTCCCCGTTTTGGTTGATTTTTTTGGGGTTTATATCGATATTGATGTCTCCCATCAGTATAACATGTTCAATAAGACACAACATGTCTTTATTTTGATTCTTTTAATTATTTTTGTTTCACTTTTTATTTTATTTGTTTTTTTATCGTTCATTGTTGTTATTATTTGTCAATGTTCTCAAATTAAAGGCCTACGAAAGAATCTACGTTTTCGCTTTTAGTTTATATAACGTTGTCCGTCAGATATGAAATTGCAGTTTTGAACAGCTTTTTAATTGGAATACAATCTTACTATTATTTTTTTATTATGTGATTTTTTTAATAGTTCTTGTGGAATAAGTCCAACCGATTTTTTCAGTGTATTTAACTTTAATATTTTTTTCTGGTGGATAATAGGTTTGCGGTTTTAAAAGGTTTTTAATCGGTCTCACTATTCTTTGCTTGAGTACGGTAGTTTTTTTTTTTAAATCTGTGTATATTTTTGAATGTTTGCATGTTTATCGAATATTTTGTTTTTAAAGTCAATTTTTTTGATAATTTAACGTAGCTGTTAACATCTTTTACCAATTTTTATTCATAATATTAGTTTTTATTGGTGTGTGTCATGATAATCATTACAAAATATGGGAGTAAAGATTCTTTATACCCTTTTTTATTAGATGTGTCCGTGACGTCATAATTACCTACGTCAGTAGTTCCCTATATTTCTTTCACTGTCAAGCTTAAATTTTACTTTAAAGACCATTTAAAGTAATCAAATGATTCAAAAACTTTTTTGCAAAAAAAACAACCGACTTCAAAAACACCAAAAAGAGAAAAATAAACTTCAGAAGAAAAATCAGCTTCTGAAGTCGGTGACATTCAGAAGCTGATTTTTCTTCTGAAGTTTATTTTTCTCTTTTTGGTGTTTTTGAAGTCGGTTGTTTTTTTTGCAAAAAAGTTTTTTTTTATTTTTCCATTTTTAGTTGTAAGTACCTATAATATCCTATACAAATATTTACTATGCATTTAACATTCAACCAAGAAACCTAACCCTTAACCTTCAAGATTCCCCCATTTTTGCTTTCAACTCTTAACCGTTGAGGAGTAGTAAAAAAAACCAAGAATGACCATCGGGAGCTGAACATTGCAAAACTAGTTCATTTAATGGCAGCCCCCGACGGACATTCTTGGTTTTTTTTAAAGGTGGGTGTTTTATGTTATTTTATCCTTTTTTCAATTAATTTTTAACAGTCGTGGGTTTTTTCAAAAAATTTTAACATTTGCTTTTTTAAAGTGTTATATTGTTGAAAACTTTAAGCATAATAGGTATTATTTTTTGCATGACAGGTTTTCTTTTAATTTTAATTTTCCTGGCCTATTTCAGCAAACTGCGAATACGTATGTTATTTATTTATTTATGAGTTTAACCTAGAGGTAAATTCTGTAGTTTTATACCCTAGAGTTGACACTATATGTAACTTAATATATCTCATAATATATGCTGAAGATTTTGTTTTATGTATTTTAATCTTCAAATATTTTTCATCACTGTGCTTACTTATTTATGATTATAAACTTTAATGTCAACCCATTGGCCCATTAGACTGACTGCTTAACAAAAATGAAAACTTTTAAGAATACATTTCATACATAAATAACACAAATAGATACCCATCTAAACAATAAATAAAAATTTAAAATAACGAACAATTAAATATCTTTAAATCAAACAAAAGATGATTAAACTGACGACACGGTTGGCGCAGTGGCTCAAGCAATGGACTGCTGCGCTGCGTATCGCGGGTTCGATCCCCGCACGGAACAAATATTTGTATGATCTACAGATAGTTGTTTCGGGTCTGGGTATTTGTGTATGTTAGTTTAAATGTTTGTGAACGCACCCACGATACAGGAGAAAATCGTAGTGTGGGGCAACGTTTTTAATACAAAAAAAAAAAAAAACTACAACCAAGTATCTAACTAATCACAACAGATATCTAGGTAATATTTATTTAAAACAATAATAGCTACGGCCAGGAAGTTGCGACGGCGATATCGTTGCTATATAACATTACAAATAGATATCGCACATCTCAATTCCCGGTAATTCTAACTACAGTTCTACCTAAGGTTGCAATAATAAGCGAACATCAAATGATATTTGATGTCCCTTTATTTGAAACGTTTGCGAAACCCTGTAAGAGGCTTTTGCATACATTATTAATTCACAACATCAATTTGGGATGGACACAACACATAATTTAGGCTGAGCGCCAACTCTACCCCACGCGGAAGCGACATTTTGAATGCAACAATTAAGCGTTGACTAACTCCTAACAAATAATCAAAACACTGAATAAATTCACGCACTAACTAGCACCCATTTGTAATTTTAAACTAACTATGTGACCGTTGACGGTAAAACTACACGTTGATTTACGAAGAAGATTCAAAATATCGAAGTAAAAAATAAATAGAAGGCCTATAGACATAAAAAGCACAATAATTTTACTAACATCAATTACGCATTTCATTCGCGGCTTTAACACAAAAATATACCGGAAGTATTTATCAGCGGCAGATAATAATGCTGGAAGTACTCGAGATTAATGAGAATAATATCAGTTTAAGTTATAATTTAGTTGTAAACTTACCGAGGGGGCGAGGTACAGCGCACGCCGCGGCGGCAAGCAGCAGCAGAAAGATGATCGTGTTCATCCCGAGGCAGCGTGTGACTGATAATGCTCTTCGCTGACGGCGTGCTTTCTGTTTACTGCCTGGAGCCGTGGCCGCGCACGCGTTCGGCGCCGATCGATACCCCGCCCACATCCAAACTTCTTATCACCATGAACAAAACGCCGTAACTTCAGTGTTTGAAATGACTACTTAATCCCTTGTGGAACAAGTGTTAGGGCGCATAGGGCCCATCTTACGTTATCTTTGTTCAATTTTAATTCATGTGCTGCTCGGAATAGAGTCGATTTCCTAAAGTTTTACCTGTAAAAGCCAATCAAATCAATGTAGTTATAGTTTTAAATTGTTCTTTGTCTGGCACCTTTCGATGACGTTCCTGATGAGTACATGCTTGCTTTATCATGAGTATTATCGCCTGTTTATCTAGTTCAGTCGTTCAGCTATTCCCTATATTTATTGTTTGAGAGTTTGAAACTCTGCTCGGCTTTGGTTCTTGTGATTTAATAGTATTTAAATGATAACTGTGTACATAATATTCCTATTGGTTTTTGGGTTTGCAAACAAATTTATTCTTTGGTAGAACTTACCTAAGTTATTACTAAGTAGTCTAATAAACATAAACAAAACTTTAAAAAAGTTTTGACATCGCGGACAGTTTAAAATAATGAAACAACTTTGAATAAAGTTTTTGGTATTTATCTGTTAGGATTCTGTTAAATTTCTGTGATTAACTAATTACGAATGGCATCATTGCAGTCCTTGTTATAATAATGCATTAAAAAAATCTATAAATCTGTGTTAGTAGTTTGGTGTTAGGTGTTAGTGGCGGCACTTGAACATAATTGTAGGTTGTATTAGCCTATTGAATTAAGCCCCGCTTTTCAACAGGTGGGTGCTGCGAAAAACGACTCCTTCACTCTTTTGCTAAGTGCTTTCTTGTGTATAATATTACAATTATGATACTATTGCTTTCAGTTTTCTAATATATCCATTACCTGCACTTAAACTGGAGCAAAATATAACTTAATTTATTGTTAGAATGCATTTTGGCTTTCAAACCTAGGACATAAGCACTTTCGCCCCTTCGTGGGGAGATCTTTTGTAAGGTGCGCCGCAAAGAGAGGCGCTTTTATGAAATCTTTGTCAAACATCCGATAAAGAATATTAGTACTCGTATCACTACTCAAAGGGATTGTAAAGCCGCGCTATGCAAACTTAATACGCTGTTCTCCAGATTTAAAATATTCATTAGTGTAGCTTAGCTTTTTATAATACCTTACGTATTATTAAATTGTTCGACTATTCGGATTTTATGTAAATGTTTTAGGGACTTGACCACGTGACTGGTGATCTCTTTATTAATCACTAGCGGACGTCCCGCGGTTTCATCCGCGTAGATCTCGTTCCCGTGGGAATACAGGGATAAAAAGTAGCCTATGACACTCAGCAATAATGTAGCTTTCTATTGATGAAAGAATTTTTAAAATCGGTTCAGTAGATCCCGAGATTACCCCTTACAATTTAACAAATATACAAACACACAAACTTTACCTCTTTATAATATTAGTATAGAAGTATAGATTAGTCTTAAAATATGTGGAATGATCTATAAAAACGAAGAAAAAAAATACTGGAGATAAAACGTAGGTAACAAAAAGTTTTTACAAATTATTAGAGACCAGACGGCCTATGGAGAGTAGATTGCTACTCTCCATAGGCTATCAGCGCTTTTCAATAGTTTTTTCATTCAGGGTTACCCCTGATATGATGTCACTCTATTTAGGGACTCTTTCCAATGCATATCGTATTTCTCCAACAACCTCGAACAGTTTTGACGCAGGCATCAAAACATGTCAATCAAATGATATGCCAATACCTGTAGTTTTCCATCAGCTGATAGAATGTCTGCTGTGAGGTACAATCTCTCTTTTATTTATTTTTTGTTAGCCATACGTTTGCATTTCACACAAAGAGATTTCAAAGACTTAAAGCGGATACTGGGAGTATTTTCGTACCAAAATTTTGATCTCGAACATTTTCTGAATGCTACCTGACAAGCGGGCGTAAGACACTAGATAGAGCGATTAAGACGATGACAATAGCTATTGACTTCTGATGTTTCAGTATTTTTGGACACGCCCACAATTTTTCCGATACCCTAGCGCCATACTACCAAGTAAGAAACAAATAGTCCAGGATCCGCGGTCCATTTTTGCACTTGATTACTATCAAGCTAATTTTGATGAGACGGCGAGACGCCCAACAATTTCCTGCACGAAACTCTCGAATTCTCGATTGTGGTAAGTAATAGGGGTAGCAGGGATAAAATATGTTGGTTTGATGATTCTCAAAAGTGTTAAGTACAAACACTTTTGAGAATCATCAGCTGGGTTTTTTTTGTTAAATCTGATGATAATTATCTAAATTATTTGAAAAAATATTTGTCCTACAAAATGTATGGTTTGATCAAAGAGTCCCCTTCCTTCCTTCCAATATGTATCGATAACGAAGTCATTAAAAATGATTACTTACTAACTGGGTTTTGGGGATTGGATATTTTCTATTAAACCCACTCTTTACAACAAGATTCTAAAAATTATATTAAGTGTTTGGCAATTACTCCACGCACCATCAATACTTACTCCTGTACATCATAAACAACAGGCTAATACACTTTCTGGAGCCACAAATTCCAGAAGAGCAAGCAGGTTTTGTTAAAGGCAAAGACACGCGGGAACAAATCCTGAACGTTCGCCAAATTATAGAGAAAAGCCGGGAATTTAACAGCCCTGTATTGATATGTTTCATAGATTATACCAAAGCATTTGATTGCGTGGAGTGGGGCAAGCTGTGAGGGGTTCTTAAAGACATGGGAACGCCTCAACATCTTATTGACATAGTCCGATGCCTCTACCTACACATCAACAACCGCTCTTTCGTCAAAATAGACACCGACTGTTCAAATGCGTTAGGCAGGGATGCATCCTCTCACCTCTGCTCTTCAATATGTATGAAGAGTAATATCATTCAAGACTCTTTAGGGCTGGGACAAGGGGTTTACTGTTGGTGGAAAGTGGATTTCCAATCTGAGGTACACTGATGACACCGTTCTCCTTGCTACAACATTTGGCAACATGAAAGAGATACGGCACAGATTGGAAGTGGAAAGTGGCAAAGTAGGGTTTGCAATAAATAGGCAGAAAACCAAGCTTATGGTGGTAGATCGTGCGGGAAAGCTATCGGGCGCCTATAACATCTAAGGCATCTATACTGTGGACAGCTTCGATTAACTGGGCTCCAATATAAGTAATGAAGGTAGCTGCGTCACAGAAATAAAACGGCGGATAGCCATTGCTAAAGATGCTATATTACGCCCCCGGAACATCTGGGAAAAACGTGGTATAAGTTTTAAAACGAAGGCCCGTTTGGTCAGAGCACTAGTTTTCCTGATTTTCCTCCATAGAGTTAATAATAATAATAATAATATTTATTTATTTTCAGGCTACTTTGGCCCATAGATAAATACCTTACAGAATAACATACATACGATATAATTGACAGCTTGTGTTAGTAAACAAAACCTTAAAACTATATTAGTATCACTACACTTGCACTACGTCACTGTGCGATCATGTCACGAAACCATCATCAGCCTGGATCGGTTCCTTTTCAGGCACAGGCTTCTCGGAAGGAGCATTTTTCCCCACAAGTTAAGACATGGACAATCCAAACAAGAGTAAGACAGAGGATAGACGCATTCGAAATGTGGTGTTTTAGGCGGATTCTCCGAATTCCATGGACGGCCAAACGCACAAATGTGTCTATCCTTTACCAACTCGATATCAAGACTCGATTGTCAACAGTTTGCCTACAGCGTATTTTGTCTTATTTCGGCCACATAATGCAAAGAGGAGATAGCAGCCTTGAAAAGCTGGTCATTGTTGGCAATACCGAAGGCAAGCGACCGCGAGGCCGGTCGCCATTTTACCAATTTGGAAGTGTCTGTCTTCCAAACGATTGGCTTTGAGAAAAAATTGTTTGTGGAACCTCAATGTCATTTTTAAAGACCTGTCTAATGTCTATAGACACCCCACACGTAGGTATAGGTTAGATGAAAAAAAAAATATAGTTTCAGTTCCATGTATGGGGCGACCCCTAAATCCTTTTTTTCATTTTTGTATAAAAATCGTAAAGCGGTTCACAGAATACTTGTAGAGTTTCAACTGTGTAGTCTCAATAGTTTCCGAATGAAGTGGCTGTGACATACGGGTGGACAGACGGACAAACAGACATGACGAATCTATAAGGGTTCCGTTTTTTGCCATTCGGCTACGGACCCCTAAAAAACAGCTGGTTTGTAGTAATTTTTGATGAGCTCGTTATCAATACATGTTGGATTTAGATAATGATCATCAGATAAAAATAAAATAGTTAGTAATAGATTTTTGAAAATCATCAAATAAATAATTATAATAATTATAATCAATATATATTTTATCCCTGCTGCCCCTATTACCTACCACAATCGAGAGTTTTCGTATAGGGTAATGTTGGCGTCTCATCAAAATGCAGCTGCTCACGGAAAATTACCTTGATAGTAATCAAGTGAAAAAATGTACCGTGGATCCTGGACTAACATTGTGACGCGGTCAATAATAATTTATAGATGAACGGATAGCTGTCAGTGGGGCGCAAAGTGACATACGTCCGTCTAGCACCGCGCCTAAGCGCTCACTGTCGGATTGCTTAGGTAAGAAAGAGAGCGCGATGACGCAACGCTCGAACTTCTTACAAACCATATAATGATTAATTACATCAAAATAATTTATTAAATAATCAAAAATTAAAAACAACCAAATTTTGTATTTAAATATGGTACGTTATTGTTATAAATTTTACCAACGTACGTTGATCAGTAATACAGATATTTTTGTTGGAAGATCATTTTAAGAGGTTAGTTTACCATTTTTTTGTATCGAGAAAACTTTTCAAAAACGTGTTTTGAAAACAACGAAATTATCAGAAATATGTTCAAGATTAACATATATTTTTTCCGCCGTGTCAAACTGTATAGATTTGGCTAAAAAATTGTTCAATACAAGCCTATTTGGCTCTTGTCATCGCCTTAAGTTACTCGTTACTAAGTAGATACATTTCCTATTTATCGCGTTTTCGCAAGTAACGATTTATTTTAGATATTTCTGCAAAAGAACTGTTATCACCTTTTTATAACTGACCTACATTTATGTTGTATTTACCTCTGAATATATTTTTATTGAGGCAGTTGAAAACATAAAGCAGAAAATAGTTTAATCTGCATCGCGTGGGCGCTGCTTCTTCTGCGGGTGAACCATTAATCATTGAATAAAATACTAGCTTTCGTGATGCAGTGGTTTAGGTGTTTGCCTTGTGAGCCAGTGGTCGTGGGTTCGATTCTGAAACATACTTTGTAAAGATGTTTCCACTTTCCAGTTTGGCTAGGACATTCCAGGCTTGAATCACCTGATTGTCTGACGAAAAGATGATTCCGTGCTTCGGAAGGCACCTATAAGCCGGTGGTCCAGGCCGTCAAATGGTGGTCGACAAACCATGTCGGAGGCCCTTGAGACGGTTTAGTAACTCTGACACTATGGTGTGTGGGGTCGTTTCGCTTTACTACCCACACGATAAGAAGAAGACCAGTATTACTTTACAGAAGATTGCAGTTTTTGTCACTGCAAATAAAATCTTAGAGCTGATGCCTTGTGCCCGCCTTCAGCGGAAGTTGTACATACAAGTTTTATCGACCAACATTTCGCTCTCTTGCTAAACTTAAAATGCCATCCATGGAATGGAACAACTTTCGAACTAGCTTCAAATAAACGGATTTCGTCAAAGATGGATCTTACTATCCTGACGCGGGGGTGGATGTGGTATATTAATATTCTTTTGGTTTATTGTGTTTTCTTAGCCATTAACTTTTCAGATCATTCTCTGTTACTGTGTCGTATCATCTGCTTAATTGTTAATGTAATAAAACCAATATTATTAATTTATTTTTCCTATTTAAAGCGTCTTTGTGTGTAACAGTCAGTTTCTCTCCTGTACATACCACGGGTGAATCAATAAAGAAAAACGTTCGTTTCATCTCGCAGACGGAGGTGTCTGTTAAGCGTCCTAGCAACTTGCCTCGACCTAGTTTGAGTCCTGTTTTGCATATTTATATATTTAGCTCGTAACTGGGTAGACGGAACGAATTATAACTGTACCTTACTAGTATTACGAGAAGTCGCGACAATTTTGGTAACGATAAACTAAATGATCTATTATGGGTTGATATGATAAAGAGCAATTAACCCTTTCATGCCAAATTTGTAGTAGTAGGCCGACATACTGTCCTGCAGTTTAGCAGAAGATCTTGTCTATTACCCACTCATGTAACTTTGTTGAAATTAATAATTAAACAAAAAAAAAATGCGTATCTGCCTACGAGAAGTGTTTATGAGTGAATATGGAGGTTGAAAAAATTTATAAGTTAAAATATATAAAAAACATCATGTAAATGCGGCTGAATTTGACTCAGAATTCAGTACTACTTGCTCCCACATGAATAACAACAAATTCAGTCAAGTCTTTACCAAAAATGAAATAAATTAATGAAACGGGAGCACGCGCCACGGTGGGAAGCTCAGTGTTTACAAATCTCATTCACCTACCGATGAGCTGTGAGAGAACCGAGATAACCTTGCGAAGGAAATATTTCTCGTAGCGTAATTTCCGGGAAACCACTATAAGCTACAAGGAACTGAACAGTTTATTTTAACTCGACTTTACAAACTCTTAACTTAATCTATTTAGGTGTGTTCTGTAACCACTTTTGATTTTTATTTTTTGATTACATTTTAAGTATGTATCTACACGTTTGAGAGCAAGTTTTGCCAATGACACTGAACGCGATCATCAGAACGGCGTTCAAGAGCTGCCATTCCATAGCAATTATAAGTGAGCTTTTGAACGCGGTTCAAATAATCCTTATCGCGGTCAGTGTCTTACTTCATTGGTGAAGTCCGCCATAACCCAGTGCACAGCGAATATTTCCGACCTCATTCACGTAATAGAAAAAACTAGAGAACTGAAATAACGTTAAAGAGAAGATATAAACCAGCTGCGCATATGTAGAGCGTGACGGAATTGCTTAGGTGTTACATCCAAATTTTTTGTAGTTTCCGCGCTGCTGTAGCTGAAGCGCGTCCTAGAAATAGGTCAAAACGTAAATAAAAAAATTAAATGAAACTGGATATTTGAAAGAGTCAAAGTTCTACTCAAACCAATTAATTCATTTTTTTTATTTAAAGGTTATTTTTGCTCTGTTTTCATATTGTTGTACGCAACATTTCAACTGAATCCGCGGGGAATGGTTTAAACTACCAACTAACAAACCAAGTTGTTGTGAAATTTTAACGTTCAATAAATAAACTACTTAATTTAATTTACCAGCTCAGTTAATTCATTGGAAGTTATGCTACGTTCCGTTTAGTTATTGTTTGAGAGTGCCGGCGACGTTTCCGTTTCATTTGTTTCCGCCGGTCTTGCGGCTCACAGTTGTTTATTCAACTCGAGAAGACTATGCCACTACACAACAACAACAACAAGGCCAAAACTATGACAATTTAACAATTAGTTGGGTGAGGACTATGAGGGATTTTTTACATCACTTTTTAGTTTATATAGATAGCCTACCCAAAGGACTCTTTGGTGTTGTTCGTCGTGACGTTGAGCTCTTTGGGTTATGAATACAAATATCACGATCACTGACAAATGATTGCATTTACTGGACAGGTCCAATCAAATCTGTGTGGTTTTTTCTTCAAAATACCATCTGCATGGTCTATCAGACACCGTCGGGGCTGCGGGTTATCGAAAGAGATAACGCGGCCTCGGCACAAGGGCGAAGAAGGAACATGGGTAGTTTTTAGTCAATAGAAGTCTGACATTGACTTCCGCTCTGCCCAAGCCCGGGGGGGGGGGGGGGGTTATTTTATGATTTTCCAACCACAAAAAAAAAATGGTCACATGGCTTTACCAATGTCTGCATGGACCGTAAAGGAAACAGTGCCTTCTGAGTTGGTTTCGGCTGTTTCTTCTCAGAGTATTCAAATACGAAACACCAGCCCCATCTGTAACGTGACGTGTAAAAGAAAGAGTTTTGTAAATGATTTAAATATTTGGGGAAAGAGGTATTCGCTGGAAAGAAGATTCCAATGTGTCCTACACAAAACACTATCTATCCTAGTGCAACTGACAAAACGTATCCTAAGCGTGTATCCAACATTGTTGTCATCCTTACATACCTCCTATATACGGGAGCACATAGTACCCATCTAAACTTGGTAACAGGAATTTTATTGGACATACACGCGCGAGCAACTGAATCGACTAAGCACAGAGTGTTTTTTTTCGAAAACTATATTATTTAGCTTTTAATACAAAAATTTAGGTATATATAATTACCGAGTATTCTTATTTTTATCTGAAAGCCGTAATAAGTTAGTTCTATAATTGAAATCATGACATTTACCAAAAATCTGGACAAACTGTACTAAACATGAGCAAAAAAAATGCTGAAACATCAGTAGTGATTAGTGTGCAACCCCAAACGTAATGGGTAAAAAAAATTGTGGATTGGCTTTAGAATCTCCCATTCATTTATCTCAAAGTTCTAATTCCAGAATGTGGACGTCATCGATATGTTTATACTTTTTACATTTCTTTAATTGGATATTGTTCACGTCAGTAATAATAAGGGAAATATTGACGTAAAAAAGAGGTTTTTACTTGTTTTTCAGCTCCCACACATTATTTTTTGTACAACAACGTTTCCATTTTAATTGTTTCAGCGCAAATACCTGCAAAAGGCGTAATTGCCTGTTACGTGGAACTCATTGATTTCGTTTGTGAACGCGCTGCTGTCAATATTTTTAAAGTACAATTAAAATAACTGAAGTAATCAAAACAAAACTGTCCATTGAAAAATGACGATAACTAGTCTTGATACAATCTGTAAATGAAATAATGAACTTTATCATCAGTGGAAGGATAGAACCAAATACAAGACACAGTAGTTGTAAACAGAATTTAGACGTTACTACGGGGATGGTCGTCATACTCTGGAGTTTTCACATTTAACGAATTTTGATAAACAAGTGTACTTTTTTATGCTTTTTATCATATTGTAAGGTAAATAAAGTTGATCGTTGTAAAGTAGATGATGTTGTAAAGAAGTAGGTAGTGTCAATGCCTATGTATAACACACCTATAACATACCTATGCCTATGTACCTATGTATGTGCATAGGCATTAACACTACCTACTAGTAACGTTTTAACGGTATTTGAACATTTATCTAATGTACAAGACTGAGGCAACATTCCTACGTAACTACATTCGATATATCCCATAGAGCCACTCACGTTCAACTGCAGAGCAATATAGCTGAAGCATGTACGCGTATGCGGATGCTCTTCATACTGTACGGTTCAATTAACCCAATCATGCAGCGAAGGCAATTCTTGACCTGGCAAATATGATATATCGGAAAAATCGGAAACGAGAACGGGCGGTTCAAGTCCCAGTGCTGTATCAAGTTATCGATTGTGAGTAATTTTGATAATATGGTAAGACGCCAAACATATTGTGCAGGAAAAAACTGAATAGTGAATGTCTCAGCTGCTAATGAAAATCAGATTTCCGTGGTTTTTCCGCCGTCATCCGTCGAAATCAAATAGGTACAAAAGGTCGTTTATTGCCCGTGGTCCACCCGCCTAGTCCACCTGGGTGTACTACGGGCAATTATTTTTGCCCGTGGTCCACCTCCATGTCCATATGTTTCTATCGTAGTATAACGAAAGAATAATAGTGATAATAAATTGTAAAACCAAGCCAGTGTGAAAATGTTTTAACTTTTATTTTTTAATATATTTATCTACCCAAATATCATAAACCCTCTCTAATGCGTTCAAAAACCATAGGCAATGACCAGCATTACCAACCAGCAGAAATTAACAGAACTGTAATGAGCTCATAACCTACTGAAAACAGTAGGTTATGAGTTTTAAATTTGGAACAGGTGTCAAATTCAAGTGAGTGTGCTATTCTATAGTGCGCGCGGAACTAGTTGGCCGCGCCTTAGGTGGCGACAGGGGTGAGGGGGCGGGTTGCCTACAGCTCGCAATGCACAGGAGACTATAATTAGACAGTGATGACCAATCTCGAGATATCGTGAACAATAATTTGTTCAATTTATTGAAAAGAATACAAATAAAAAACAAAAACATGCCTAAGGCGCGGCCAACTAGTTCCGCGCGCACGTATCTACATTAAAACAGATACCTATCGATACGAAACCCCAATTCAGTATGATTTTAATTATAAATCGCACGACATTTTGATCTCGAGTGACACAAGAATAGTGACTTTGGTCGTTTGCCTATGATTTAAAAAAAATGACAGATATCCGAAACGCCGCCATTTCGAGCTGTCATTTGTTCGTTAGCTTTTTATTCCCTTTCATTGAGTAGACAAATTTTCTGTTAATTCTTTATTTCTGTCGAAAATGAGTGATAGTGACTCAGAAATTAACATGAACACTCCGCCAGATATCGTAAATGCAGCGACGAATGCAACTAATAACCTGTTTATTTTTTATTGCATTACACTGGTAACAATGCTGGTCATTTCCCTATGGTTCCTGAACCCATCATAGAGCCCTTATGATATTCGGGTAGATAAATTAGTGTATGCAACTATACATAATTAGACATTACAACACTCGTGTGATGCTATTAAGAAACTCGCCTTCGGCTCGTTTCTTAAACCCACACTTGTGTTGTAATGCCCTTCATTATGCACAGTCGCATAAACTACTATTATTGGTACCTCATTATACGTTAGACATAAAAGAATATAAACGAAATGAATTATATTATAATTATATAAAAAAGACAGAGGCATAGAGAGCAGCGGTGGCCCAGTGGTGTCGGCCCCGACTTACGAACAGTAGGTCGTGGGTTCGAACCCAGGCAGGCGCACTACTTTGTGTAATTTATTTCATCACCGCTGCTCTCAAAACGGTGAAGGAAAACATCGTGAGGAAACCGGCATGTCGTAGAACCAAAAAATTCGAAGACATGTGACATCTGCCAATCCGCACTGGGCCCGCGTGGTGGATTATGGCCCATCCCTCTCCTAGAGAGGAGGCCTGACTCCTGCAGTGGGAACATTATAGGCTGATGATGATGGTGATGATAAAAAAAGAATTGTTAATAAATTAAGGGATTTGGTTTCCGCACTTAGACCTTAAAGTGGACCATTATACATGACCCATGGCGGCCGTTACTTCAACCAGCCCACCTTCCTCCAGAAGCTGATCAAACTTCCCAGTCTTCTCAGGGCATCCGCAACGGATCTCGGTGTTCTAACAGTTTCCTTGTGGATCAGAATTTTGAGCTACAAGCTTACTGAAATTGTCTTGTGGGAATTAACCCAGCAAAAGTACTAGGCTAGCATAGGTTCCAGGTGGTATGTATTTAAATTATTTTGGTTCACCTACCCAGAATATTTTAAATAGATACTGCTTGTAACCTATGCTAGCCTAGTACTTTTGTGCTAATACCAGGATTAAAGTACCTTCACCTTTTATTTTAAGGTTATCATATTATCACCCAGGTGAACCACGGGTAAAAATTCTTTCCCATGGTACACCCAGGTGGACCACGGGCAAAAATAATTTCCCGTGGAACACCTAGGTGGACCACGGGCAAAAATAATTGCCCGTGGTACACCCAGGTGGACTACGCAGGTGGACCACGGGCAATAAACGCAAAAGGTGTAAACGAACCCTTCATGAGGGGTCCGTAAGGCAATAATATGTATGTCATGTACTTGGCTAAGTTCAAACGCGAAGCTCTCGTGATATAACGATTGCAACTTTGAGATATGACCTACTTTCTATATTTATTTAATCGTTGCTTCTTAACGTTGGTAAGTTTATACAGATGGCCGCTGACTCCATAAAGTAACCCTACGCAAAAAATATACTGGGAAACGACTTCTTTTAGGTGAAAAATCATGTTTCACGGTAAGTCGTAGGTTTCAATGTAACGCCCTCAAAACATTATGCTGATGGATGCACAGGGGTCAATTAGAGTTAAAACATTAAAACCTATAAGTGTTTAAAACATCTTGAGAAAAGGCTGAAAACTTGACCCCAATCTCTCCGTAAGTTGAAGATGAACCGCACTGACGGAGAAACAAGTGCCTCTCGGCTTAGCCAAGGCTTTATTTACACCCATTATATAGAAGCATGAGTTTGACATTGATAAGAGTGTTCTGACACTATTTTTTTTTTGAACTTTGATCATTTCTCTGTATATTTATATAGTAGTCTATGATAATCATTTTAAGGCATGTCACTCACGGGGCCACATGGCAATAAAAATGAAGTCGCGATGGAGTAACCAAGTCAAGTTTGAAACAATATTGTTCATGACTCGCTAACAATTCCCAGCTCTGGCTAATAAACATGCATGGTTCCGTCATAAATCTGTGTACATTTAATTAATTGAAGCATCACATATGTTACGAGAGTGCGGTATGGCGGACGCGAAGTTATGAGGACACGACAGCCAGCGCAGCGTAGCATAGTGATTGCATAACGTTTCCATATTAATATTATTAAACTCCTACAGACAAAGTTCTACGTCGTTTGAAATAGTAAGTGATAACAAACGATATGCATTATTAATTAAAAAATATTAAATAAACTAAGAAGAAACTAAAAACTGGCCAAGTGCAAGTCAGACTTGCACATGAAGGGTTCCGTACTATTGCCCCCTTTAATTTGTAAACTTAAACTTATCAAAAATGTGTATCTGTTGCCGCTTTAACAAGAAATAATACAAATTAAAGGGGACTTCTTCCCTACTATGATGGTATGGAACCCTTCATGTGTAAGGCAGACTTGTACTTGGCCACCTTTTTTTCACTTTCCTCGCACAAACTCCTGCATAGATTCGGATGAAATTGGCATATTTATATGTAGTATAACCTGGATTTATTGGAATACTCCGATCACGTGTCGCCTACATTTTGCGCTGTTGGCCATTTTGCTACTTACCAAACCCCACGTTGACGAAGCCGTATGCCGTACGAACAAAAAGTTAGAAATGGTAAACAAATATCAAAAAACTATCAAAGAAAATGTTATATAAAAACAACTTCGTAAACAAGTAAGTACAAAGGAAACATTTCGTTCCTTGAAAACAGCAAGCAAACATTTTCGAGAAAAATGAAGCAAACAATTTTAAACTCTGGGAAGCTTTGAATAAAATTGTTTATATATTTTAATAAAGAATTTTACTTTGTAAAGACCTCAGATATTCTCAGAGTGCAATTTCTTGGTTCTGCTTGAGCTCTGGAATGTTCGTACCACAAACAATAATAATTTTCATTACTCATACTCTGAAAGTAGGTCATAACGTGCCTGCGGAGCGGGTTGAAAGTACTACTTTTCAGCCCTAGGGAGAATCGCTTTCTAGTGACAGCTGTCAAATTATTTGATGTAATTGGGAGCAAGCGTATTGCCATCAACCAATGTAATTAGGAGCAAGCCTATTGCCACCAACTGATGTGATTAGGTGCAAGCCTATTGCCATCAACCAATGTAATTAGGAGCAAGCCTATTGCCACCAACTGATGTGATTAGGTGCAAGCCTATTGCCATCAACAAATGTAATTAGGAGCAAGCCCAATGCCATCAACTGATGTGATTAGGAGCAAGCCTAATGCCACCAACTGATGTGATTAGGTGCAAGCCTATTGCCATCAACCAATGCAATTAGGAGCAAGCCCATTGCCATCAACTGATGTAATTGGGACCAAGCCTATTGCCATCAACCAATGTAATTAGGAGCAAGCCTATTACCATTAACTGATATAATTGGGGGCAAGCCTATTACCATCAACCGATGTAATTAGGAGCAAGCCTATTGCCATCAACCAATTTAATTAGTAGCAAGCCTATTGCCATCAACCAATCTAATTAGGAGCAAGCCTATTGCCATCAACCGATGTAGTTAGGAGCACACCTATTTCCATCAAGAAATCTAATTAGGAGAAAGCCTATTGCCATCAACCGATGTAATTAGGAGCAAGCCTATTGCCATCCAACGATTCGGGTAATTGGGGGCAAGCCTATTGCCCCCAACCGATGTAATTAGGAGCAAGACTATTGCCATCAACCAATCTACTTATGAGCAATCCTATTGCCATCAACCGATGTAATTAGGAGCAAGCCTATTGCTATCCACCGAAGTGTTTCTCTTATGTTTACTTTTATATATTTTTTGTCAATTTGTTTTGTCCTGTGTGAAACCAAAAAATACTTTTTATTTCTTCTTTCTTTCGATTTAGGTAATTGGGCGCAAGCCTATTCCCATCAACTTTCCTTGTATTCGTAATGAAAAGCACAGTGTTTACCTCGGGTTAAAGACTTACTTTCACCCCTAAGGTAACAATGTACTATTAGTTGAGTCTGAAGGGACAAGATCGAAAGACACTACCTGCCACTTCCGCTCGATTGAACAGACTGGATTCTACACAATTCCCATTGTAAAATAATCCTTGGTAAGGAAATCCGTTTTCAAATCAATTGGATAAAGATCACATACTTGAAAACTTTCGCTAGATGTAATTTTCTCGTTATTGAAGAATTCTTGGCTCAGTGTTTGCGGAAGTTCTCTAAGTTTAAAGTTTAATTATAGTCTCGGGAATGCTAACAACCTGACCACGGAAATTCGGCATTGTAGTTTTTTTTTAACTAAATGAGTTTGTGTTTTACGCAACGGGCCTGACGTGAAATGAAGTTGCGTCCTGGGGTGCAGCTTACCTAGAAAAAAACTATTCACATTGATTTGAATAGTCTAAATATAGAAAAGTAGAGCTTTGTGCTGGTCCGTGGAACTTCATTCATATAACGAAGCCTTTAGCATCGCCACAAATTTCCCAGAACTATGTGGCGATGCTATAAGGCTTTGCAACCACGCACAGCGGTGAGTAGCGGCACGTGCCATCATTAGCCATACATTTCTATACTATGAAGCTGCTACCATTAAGTTGTCCTTTGACAGTATTTGTTCTTTAACAAGTAGATTGCAAGGATATTTATATTATGGATTCATACACCAATGGCGGGTCACCAAGTATTTTTTCTGGGGTCATGTAGTCTACTCCACAACTGCTTTTAAAAAAAAAATATATGAACGAGATGTCATTCGGTTCGGAATAGCGAGTATGTATTTTTTTTTAATTCCATAGCCCCATGTAAAAAAGCAAATGCTATAAACAATTAACTAAAACAAAAAATGGAGTTTGGTTCGTAATAAAAGAGTCTGATTTCCGGAACTTTAGATCCAATATTTATTATTATAAGTACGACTGGAAACGAGAACTCTGGCGTACGTATGTTTCGCTTAATCTCGACCTTTCATAAATAAATACTTTTTGAACTGATTAAATATGAAAGTTAAGCACCTGCCCCCGTGCCCCCCCCCCCCCTTGATCCACCCTTTCGTTATATAAATATATCGATTGTGGCTTTATCATTGGTTCATGTACTGGTAGTATCTTACCTAAATAAACCATTTTCTTTATTTATCTCTTACGTAATATCATTAAAATATTAATAGAAACAAACCTGAGTGTTCATTGTTAAGGTTTAAAATATCATGTCACGGATATGTGACTGAAATTAATTTAAAAAGCATTACTACGACTTTTCGTAGCAAGGTGCTACGGACGTCTACGTCAAGAAGTGCGATAGAAATTAATTTAAAAAGCATTGCTACGACTTTTCGTAGCAAGGTGCTACGGACGTCTACGTCAAGAAGTGCGATAGAAATTAATTTAAAAAGCATTGCTACGACTTTTCGTAGCAAGGTGCTACGGACGTCTACGTCAAGAAGTGCGATAGAAATTAATTTAAAAAGCATTGTTACGATTTTTCGTAGCAAGGTGCTACGGACGTCTACGTCAAAAAGTGCGATAGAAATTAATTTAAAAAGCATTGATACGACTTTTTGTAGCAAGGTGCTACGGACGTCTACGTCAAGAAGTGCGATAGAAATTAATTTAAAAAGCATTGCTACGACTTTTCGTAGCAAGGTGCTACGGACGTCTACGTCAAGAAGTGCGATAGAAATTAATTTAAAAAGCATTGTTACGATTTTTCGTAGCAAGGTGCTACGGACGTCTACGTCAAAAAGTGCGATAGAAATTAATTTAAAAAGCATTGCTACGACTTTTTGTAGCAAGGTGCTACGGACGTCTACGTCAAGAAGTGCGATAGAAATGAATTTAAAAAGCATTACTACGACTTTTCGTAGCAAGGTGCTACGGACGTCTACGTCAAGAAGTGCGATAGAAATTAATTTAAAAAGCATTGCTACGACTTTTCGTAGCAAGGTGCTACGGACGTCTACGTCAAGAAGTGCGATAGAAATTAATTTAAAAAGCATTGTTACGATTTTTCGTAGCAAGGTGCTACGGACGTCTACGTCAAAAAGTGCGATAGAAATTAATTTAAAAAGCATTGCTACGACTTTTTGTAGCAAGGTGCTACGGACGTCTACGTCAAGAAGTGCGATAGAAATGAATTAAAAACCATTACTACGACTTTTCGTAGCAAGGTGCTACGGACGTCTACGTCAAGAAGTGCGATAGAAATTAATTTAAAAAGCAAGGCTACGACTTTTCGTAGCAAGGTGCTACGGACGTCTACGTCATGAAGGACGATAGAAATTAATTTAAAAAGCATTGCTACGACTTTTCGTAACAAGGTGCTACGGACGTCTATGTCAAGAAGTGCGATAGAAATTAAATTAAAAAGCATTGCTACGACTTTTCGTAGCATGGGGCTACGGACGTCTACGTCAAGAAGTGCGATAGAAATTAATTTAAAAAGCATTGCTACGACTTTTCGTAGCAAGGTGCTACGGACGTCTACGTCAAGAAGTGCGATAGAAATTAATTTAAAAAGCATTGCTACGACTTTTCGTAGCAAGGTGCTACGGACGTCTACGTTAAAAAGTGCGATAGAAATTATTAATTTAAAAAGCATTGCTACGACTTTTCGTAGCAAGGGGCTTAGAACGTCTATTTTAACATGGAGTTATTACTTTCAGAACTATATAATACTTTTAATGTTGCCCATCACATCATAGTATACTTTTACCGTTAGTGACAATATAAAATGATTTTTATTTCAAACAACACTGCTACGGCTTTGTGAGCAAGGTACGATCCGTGCATCAATCTGGTATGATTCGTGATTGCGACTGTCTACAATCACATCATAATCACGGATTACAGGATTATGAATATAAAAGCATTTTTCTCGAAACATTTCTACTTAAGGCGTAGCAAGGTTCGTAGCAAAGTGCTACGAAGGTCTACGGTATTAAGATCTAATAGGGTGTCGACACACCAATCGTTTGACATACTAATATGAGTTGTCAAAATGCGATTGTTCTAGATTTTGTATAGTAATAGCCGCCTGGGTTGGGACGTCACTAATTTGTCAAATACGGAGAAGTGTGTATGACGGTTCCTACGATGGTCCATTCGATGTCCACCGCGCACAGTATGCATGAAAACCAGCCGTATATATGCTTTCAATTATTATTTGGCAAAAACATGAACAAAAGAGTAAATAAACTACGAATAAGTAAACGTATTAACTTTATTACTCATTGATTTCAAGGCCAATAATTATTATTTTTTACTGTTAACTGAAAGCAAATTTGGTTTTAAGATTAAAGTTAACCCGCAAACACGATTTGTGTGTGTTTTGCAAAATATGTCCTAGTTTTGCACACCCCGACCGACATTGCTATCGACATTGACCGAGCCTTATATTTACTACTAACTCAATGAACCAATTATCAACGGTGGCGATGCCATAGCAACGATAATTAGATTCTCACGCCCGGAGGTGGCGCAATGATCTACATAATGTTGCAAATTTGCAACGTATATTTGCATTTACCTTGAGCTCGAATTAAAATATACATATAAACATTTTTCACGTGCTGCTGCGATCATTACATAAGCATTTTGCTTCCTTCACATTCATACATCAGGGCATACACACACGCCAGTTTCGAGCACACCTTACCAATACCGTCAGTGTATTTTGAGGGCATCCCCTCGAATTAAACACTTTCATAATTTCAAACATATTTGCTACGACTTTTCGTAGCAAAGTGCTACGGATGTCTACGAAGTATGGTCATCACAAGAACATTTCATCGGGTACATTTTCTTTCGTTTTCTATTATACTGCATTAATAACATCACGTCTGCTTCATAAGATTTTCCATTTACGTGTAGAGATGTGATGCAAGCACACACGATGTCTTCTATCCATGATATACCTTAGAGAATACTTCAGTGAGTATTCTTTTATGTAATATAAAAGCCTTCTAAATAATGTTCGCCAGGCGAGCTCCATGACTTTTGAATAGATTAATGGCGGCACTAAGTTAGCCCTGGTTGTTGTCGATAAGTTATAGTTTATAATAATAATAATATTCCACAACTATCACACAACGCCATCTAGTCCCAAGCTAAGCAGAGCTTGTGTTATGGGTACTAGACAACTGATAAACATACTTATATATTTCTAAATACATACATATTATAGATAAATTACACCCAGACACAGAACAAATGATCGTGCTCATCACACAAACATTTGTCCTGGGTGGGAATCGAACCCACGACCTCCGGCATAGCAGTTAGGGTCACTAACCACTAGACCAACAGGCCAGTCAATTTAATGCATTTCGTCGCCTTCCTAAGCCCGTAACTTACTGCCTAGGTTGGGTCTACAATAATACTAGATTTCTTGATAGTGTAACATCTACATGTTGTTTTGTATTTTGCATGAGTGAACTATTTAGTAGTTTAACAAACGTTGATATGATTATGAAAACTGTCTTAGATAAAAACCGTTTTTTTAAATGAACAGTTTGGTCAGACTTATTTTTTTCGGTTAAATTATATTAACTTGATACTGCAACCTGCACTATCAAGTTAATAATTTTTACATAAGAATGAGTACAATTTATATTTTATTATACTAATCGACTAAGTTTCATGTGTATAATTATGAACATATTTTGATTTTTGTAACTCTATTTATATTTCGCATATACTGTGCATAGTAATGAAAATAAATAAATGACAAGATTGGTGTGTCAATAAATAAATAAATATCTTTTAAATCTTTTCATGTTACGGATATACAGCATTACTGGTAACTCAACGTATTCCTTGCATAACGATTCATAAATATTTAGAAAAAAAAATGAAATTAAATAAATATTTATTTATTTAAACTTCATGCACAAGAGTGGTACATAGGCGGACTTAATGCCACAAGGCATTCTCTACCAGTCAACCTTAGGGTCAAATAGGACAGCACTGTGGTAGAGTACAAAAAAAAAAATATAATAAGGAAAAATCATTTTGTGATATAAATTGATATAATTATATAAGTAGGTACATCATCATAATTATATTATTATATTATCATCAGGTACATAATTACTATAGATACAGATAGAATATAATAAACTAATATATATAATACTAGCTGTTCCCGGCAAACGTTGTTTTGCCATATAAATAATTTCAGAAAAAAAAAAAAAAAAGATGAAAAATAGATGTTGGCCGATTCTCATAGATACCGGATACGCACAAAAAATTTCATCAAAATCGGTCAAGCCGTTTCGGAGGAGTTTGGCATCGAAAACTGTGACACGAGAATTTTATATATTAGAAGAGAAGATTATAATACATACATACAAAACAGCCTAAAACACGAGAAACCTTATAATAACCACTGTGACCAGAGATTTGATTATTAACAATTTAGTCCGATTAAGTACTTCCGAACTGCTCTTTTGAAAGCCATTTTGCTTTCGGCCTTTTTAATCCCAAGCGGTAGCGCGTTCCAGAGCTTTAGTTGAGACACAGCGTAAGGAGAGGACATAAATCCAGTACGGTGTGAGGGAATTTCAAGCAATATGTTCTTGGACGCTCGAAGGTAACGACTGTGTGAACTGCCCAACACATTGAAATATGTATTTAAAAAATTTCCTTTAAATTAATCTGGCTAAAATACAAAATACTTTTCTTTCTATTGTTTTATTTATACGAAAGTGTATTGATCGACGTTTGATATTACGTTATCACTGGGTACCGAAAATGTTACCAACCACATCCCAGCCCAGTGTAGGTTTTCACTTGGGTATATCGACGACAAATTAATTGAACCATATTAAATAACTCGAATACTAATTGGAGATTTTTTGAAATAGCTGACCTGTGGCTATTTCAAAAACTGGAACAACTTGTGACCTACCTATGAAAATATACAATTCCGTGATTAGACCCGTCGTACTCTATGGATCCGAATGCTGGGCTGTGAAGAAAATGGATGAAGGAAGATTGCTGTAGCTGAGATGAGAATGTGCACTAGTCAACATTTTTGATAAAATGGTGGCGCGAATTTTGTGAATAATACATTAAATTTTATTGTAATGATTAATTAGTGATCTTTGCCAAAGTTGTTGACATTTTGGAGCTTTTAATTATTAACAAAGGCATCACATAATTATGATTTAACTTCAGTTTCGGTACTGTCTGATTCTGTCTGACACTTATTTAATCTTGGAAATTCATTAAAAACACAATACTTATGATAATTCCATGCATTTATGACGTACTGCAAAGAATATGTCGGGTTTACCAGTGACCCTGTATAATTTCAATGGTTAAATGTGTCTCAGATATCCAAATCTGTCTCATGGGACCCCAGTATGAGTTCCAGTTATAGAGGTTTCTCACTTATCCAAGTCCCAGTTAACCAAGTTTCACTGTAGTAAAGTAAAGTAAATTTTGACTTTTCGAAAAGTGCTGATTATCAGCCTAGTTTGAATAAATGAATTTTGATTTTGATTTTCGGAAACAAATCTGCACAACAGAAGTAGGTCAAAACATCAAAAAATATTTCGTTTATGTTTCTCAGCGAAAAGAAAATACGTACCCACTTATATATATTACACTCCCACTAATGACAGACCGCGTATTGTTTAGTTCCAGGAAAGGTCAATTGATGAATTACGAGAAGAATTTTAGCGGTTTTCTGTGATAATCGCAAGGGTTGCCAGACTTTTCCGAAACATTTGGTATGGCTTCTTTCATTGTTTTATTTGTATAAGTATCATGTAAGCATGGGGGCGGGTGGCGGGATTTAATGTGTCCCTCAATTATACTACCATACTGTATAACATTTGCCCTGTGGGCTCAGAACAAACTAGTGACACAGAGGAAGTATAATTAACAACAAACATGGAGTCTGGTAAACTCTCAACTTCAAACACTCATTCTTGGAACCGGATGTATACAGAACGTAATAAGGTTATTGGAAGCAAGTAACAAAAATGTTTCCTTAACTGTAGCACACCTCCGCTGCGAAACAAGCGAGTTTCGCTGTACAACAGTGCTACGGTCAACTAGCGGAGATGTAGACGGCTCCTGAGCAAACGAGCGAAATCGTGTTAGAAAGTGACAACATCATAGTCAGTTTTGTACGTTAGAGCAGGGAATTTCGCTTCTGTTTCGCCGCCAAAGAACTCGCAACTCACAGCGAAACAATTGCGGTTTCGCTCTTTGAGTTTCGCAGCGGTCTCTATTCCTATTAAGTGCAGATATATTCAAGTGATATGTTAGGTAGATGATGTTTTGTTTTTAATCCTATCTGTGCCGTTCTTCAGAAAGGACAGGTGCGTAGTACTCGTAGCCGGCGGCGTGCGTGTATGACCAGACGTATGAATGTGAACGAGGCAAAAAGAGTATGTAAGGATCGTAGCAAGTGGCGTTCTGTCACAGTTCTGTCGTTCGTTCCCCTACGGGAAAAGGGTGTGCGTTTATGTAGGTATGTATGTTTGGTAGATCCGCCATCAGGAAATCTGCTCAAACATGTTTTGGCGTTAGTTTACCATTATTGTTATTTTCCGATTCGCGTAAGACTATCTTAAACCTTTGATTGACGCAGTTTAGAATACGGAAATAGTAGTTTATGCGACTGTGCATAATGAAGGGCATTACAACACAAGTGTGGGTTTAAGAAACGAGCCGAAGGCGAGTTTCTTAATAGCATCACACGAGTGTTGTAATGCCTAATTATGTATAGTTGCATACACTAATTTATCTACCCGAATATCATAAGGGCTCTATGATGGGCTCAGGAACCATAGGGAAATGACCAGCATTGTTACCAGTGTAATGCAATAAAAAATAAACAGGTTATTAGTTGCATTCGTCGCTGCATTTACGATATCTGGCGGAGTGTTCATGTTAATTTCTGAGTCACAATCACTCATTTTCGACAGAAATAAAGAACTTATCAGAAAATTTGTCTACTCAATGAAAGGGAATAAAAAGCTAACGAACAAATGACAGCTGGAAATGGCGGCGTTTCGGATATCTGTCATTTTTTTTAAATCATAGGCAAACGAACAAAGTCACTATTCTTGTGTCACTCGAGATCAAAATGTCGTGCGATTTATAATTAAAATCATACTGAATTGGGGTTTCGTATCGATAGGTATCTGTTTTAATGTAGATACTAGAATAGCACACTCACTTGAATTTGACACCTGTTCCAAATTTAAACTCATAACCTACTGTTTTCAGTAGGTTATGAGCTCATTACAGTTCTGTTAATTTCTGCTGGTTGGTAATGCTGGTCATTGCCTATGGTTTTTGAACGCATTAGAGAGGGTTTATGATATTTGGGTAGATAAAGTATATTAATTTAGTTTATGATTCATTAATTTCTTTCTGTCTTTTCCTCTGATTTTTAACCGACTTCTCAAAAAGGAGGAGGTTCTCAATTCGATTGTCCTCTAGCGATAATATTTTAACTTTCTTTTCGTAAACCGTGTTCCAAAATCATTTGTTGTAAATGATAAGTTTATAGTTGACTTAATATCATTATCATCATCAGCCTATAATGTTCCCACTGCAGGGACCCACGACTTACTGTTCGTAAGTCGGAGCCGCCACCACAGGGCCACCACTGCTCATAAGGACTTAACTTAGTAGATATTATTGCACAAAGTATTTAATTGGATAATAAATAATACAGTAATAGGAGCTCATGGCTTAATAATAACTGCCACTCGGGTCGATCTTTAGGTTAAGCCATGCTTGCTTAGGTTTGTCTGTGGATGGGTGACTACATACCGAGTTTCCTCCGTGCTTTAGAAACACGTTTACCTGTAGGTCCCGTCTTTTTTTATTTTTTTTTTATTTTTTTTTTTGGTGGGTGGAAAATCATCGAATAACCCCCCCCGCTCTTGGGCAGAGCGAAGGGGAGTGTCAGACTTCTACTGACTAAAAACCAACCCATGTTCCCTCTTCCTCGCCCTTGTGTCGGAGCCGCGGTAACTTTTCGATATCCGCAGCCCCGACGGGCGTCGGCCCTTGCGGGCCCCTCCTTGCTGACATCTCTTTGAGGCGCGCGTGGAACACGTACGCGCCGCCGACACGGTCTGTTGCCGTCATGACGACGGCCGGACGGCGAGCTAGCCCGTTACTCACCGTCCACAGGCCCGCGTCTACGGTGGCCGGAGGTCATCGCGTGACCCCCGACGCCCGGAGCGCCTTCCGCGGCGGCTGGGACGTTGAGAGGTTCTCTCCCTCTCTCGTTCCGCCACCTCCTTCGCTAGCATCACTGCTTCGCAGAAGGAGGCGACGGCGTCCCATTCCTCCTCGCTCCGGACCATGGCTTGCACCAGGGCCGGACGCGAGAGGTCACCGCCGCCTATCGCCGCTACGAGAACACGGCGGGGCTCCGCCCAAGCAGGGCACACCTCCACAGTGTGCTCCACCGTGTCCTCCGGTCGATCCTCGCAGTGGAAGCATCCGGGCGTTTCGAAAGGTAAAAAGTAAAAACTTTACTGTGGGTTATCGTTGGGAGATAGGCATATGTATGTTATAATTATATACCATAGTGGACTTTTTAAGATATAAAATCCGTATTTCGATCCATTTCGTAGGGTTTAGCCAGCGTTTTCAATGCAAGCGCACAACATTTTTTTTCGATATCACGTCATGACAAATCTTTGAAATTCTCGGTTTTTCTGATAAATAATATACAGGTACCTATTATGCTTATAAATGTTTTCTTAAATCACACTGTTTATTAATGAAAACCTCATTTAGTTTTTAAGTAAAGTAGCTTACAGACGGTAGATAAAAATAGAATCTATAAATGTACTGCTATACGCTTTATTATTTCCTTTCAAAGTGCGTTGGAATTTTTTCAATGCACCTTTTACTCAGAATAAAATGACGAGCTAAAACTGTGTCAAATGTCGAGCAACGACAACCTCCACAACTTAAGAGGCGTGAGTTCCATGAATTCCGCTGGAAAAGTCAGGGATTTCCTCCGCCTTATATAATGCTTTAGTAAAATGAAAATCTTAAAGCAAGAACTACTTTAGGTAACATGATCTTTTTATAAATAATTTCATACAGAAGTAATAATAACCAATTAATATCTGAGCTTCAAAATAAATCCGTCGTTAATGAAACGTAAAGTTGGTTCGTGGTTAAGCAGCAGTTCGCAATTTCGATATCGTTAGTGCTTCTTCCCAAACAGATAATTTGAGTCTGATTGTAGTCTTTGAGGCGAAAAGTATGCGGACGGCTCGAGGGCTGAACCACAAGGCTGAACTCAATGAGCCGAACACAACCCCTACCTGCGTAACACATTTGCAATCACATTACGAACGATTTGATGGAAATGCCTAATACATTGAATATTAAATCAGTTGTCAAAATAAAATACATTGCAAGTGACTTGTTTGGGTTGTCTCGGTTGTCCCATTTATTTTGTGAATGAACATTATTTGCAATATAACATTTTATATTTTATAGGACGTCAAAAAATGTAATCAAAATGCTAGCATTCTAGTCTCGTTAAAAGGCAATGTTGTGTTGATTCTTTGTCCTGTAAATTTAGCAGTCCTTCCTCACGTGTACGGTCACGTGAAGAGTAGAACAACCGTTTGGTATCCTGAATGACTAGGTAGGCACTCGGGCCCCATGGCAGTAGTGTTTCAACCCCAAACAGTTCAAACACCTACATGGGGTTCCCTACTTGTGTTCGAAAGTTGATGGTTCGATTTTTATTATATCGAACACGGTGTGTCGATAATTCAGTTGTACGATGTTTTATTCCATCGATGCTTTATTGGTGCGATGTAACGTTAGTGCGAAAAATCCTGTTTCGAAAAACCCTACAGCGATTGCTCATTAGTTCGATAGTATGTCGGTTCGAAACGCCTACTGCTGCCCGTGATATTTAGTTAATTAATTAGTAATCTTTTATTCTTACTAAATAATAATTAATTAGGTAACTATTAATAATTAATAAATAAATAATAATAATTAATTATTATTATTAATAATTATAATAAATATAATAATTAAATAATAATAATTAAATAATAATAATATTATTATTAATAATAATAATTAATTAACTATTAATAATTAATAAATAAATAATAATAATTAATTATTATTATATATAATTAAATAATAATAATAATATTATTATTAATAATAATAATTAATAATTATACATTAATTATAATAATAATAATTAATAATAATAAATTAATTATAATAATAATAATTAATAATTATAAATTAATTATAATAATAATAATTAATTATTATTATTTAATTAATTATGAATATATATATATATATATAATATATGCCTATGTTAAGCAGTGGACGTCTTTTGGCTGAAATGATATATATAATAATAATTAATAATTAATTATTATTTATTTATTAATTATTAATTAATTATTATTTAGTAAGAATAAAAGATTACTAATTAATTAACTAAATATCACGGGCAGCAGTAGGCGTTTCGAACCGACATACTATCGAACTAATGAGCAATCGCTGTAGGGTTTTTCGAAACAGGATTTTTCGCACTAACGTTACATCGCACCAATAAAGCATCGATGTAATAAAACATCGTACTACTGAATTATCGACACACCGTGTTCGATATAATAAAAATCGAACCATCAACTTTCGAACACAAGTAGGGAACCCCCTACATGTGTATGGTTGAATAAGATTGCAAAAAGATTGTGTTGTATTTTTTTATACAGTATTCAGGGTCAAAACAGTTTTTACCGAACTGTAATAAGATAGTTGTAACATTATAATTATACAAAAAATTTAGCGAACTAGGTTGCAGGCAGATTTTTGCACTAGCAGCGTTCAATATAGGGAGAGTGGCCTCGTTTACTGTTTTTTTATTTACCTACATAAATGTAATTTTTTAGAGATCATGCTTTTTGTTTTGAGTTTGTAATGTTGTTTGAATAAAATACAACATTGCTATTGTGTTCAACATTTGTAGTAACATAGATAGAAGGTTGAAAAAATAATTACCTGATTACTTCACTTAACTTTTGTTGATCAAACATTTACTCAAGTTGGACATTCCTGTTTATTTTATTTATTTAAAATAGGCACACCAACAGTCATACATTCCACAATTAATAATTGAAAAAATATACAGGTTGGGGTTGTTTATTTGATATTGTCGGATATGTGTTGGCAAAAAGCTAATAGCATAGCCAATACGCTACGCTAAAAGCTACGTAACGTGAAACTTAATTTATCTACGCTCGGATCCGGCTACCCTAAAAACTCATATTATTGCAACCGGTTATACTTTTCATACCTGTTTTTGACTGTTACGCCCGCACAAGCTTCATCAGTGTGAGCAAGATAGAAAATATGCGGACGCAGACGGGCTCTTTCGCACGATGGTTTCAAAAGCATTACAACTGAAGAGTACTAAGCACTTTTAGACTTCACTCAAAATGAGTGTTAGTACGAGAATTCAACTTGAACTATTTTTGTAACAACGGTGTTTACTTTTCAGCACAAAGACAGACACGGGATACTTACGATGTTCCCCTTTCTTATTATGTTGTAGTAGGTACCCCTCAAGTATTCTCTTTCGGGATGGCATGACACGTAGCCATTGTAATTATTCGCGATTGTATTTTTGTAAGTACCAAACAAACAAATTTAAAAACTCCTAGACCGATTTGAAAAATTGTTTTAAAGTTGGGAAGGTACAGTATCCCCGGTTGACATAGGCTACTTTTATCCCTGTATTTCCACGGGAACAAGAACTGCGCGGGTGAAGCCGCGTTAAGTCCGCTAGATTTTAATATTTTTGCAGAATAATGTTAAAATATCAATTTTATAGACTAGACATCTATATACCTTTCTTATCTTTATATATATATAATTCTAATGTACGTGTGTTTGTCACTGAACTCCTCCTAAACGGCTAGACGGATTTTGATGAAATTGTTTGTGTGTGTTCCATTGGATTCGAGAATGGTTTAGATCAGAAATACTGTTTTGCGGCCCGCGGGCCGCATGCGGCCCATTGGTCCTTTTGTATGTGGCCCGAGCCACGGGCCACGGCATGGCGGCATAGCCCAGTATTTAATTTTTTTTAAATAAGGGTTAATAATAAAGTAATTATTAATTCACTCATTTACTCTTATTTTCTCTCTTACCATTCAGAACACTGTTAGGTACTACGGGTACTACCTATTCCTAATATGTGGCTAGTAGGGCTTACTGCAGGGGTTAGTTTTATTTTCGCATATTCGAATAATCCCCACTTCCTTACTAATAATTTAACTGCGAAAGAAAATCTGTGCAGTATGTGCCTGTCTGATATGGACAGTTATGGTGGCACCACACTTGGCGTACCTATTGTACGAATATTGGCGATATCTACGAGTACAAAAATGAACCTTTTTTCATTCAACTTACAGTGTATTTGGGCAAATACGCTTTGTCGGCTATACCACTGAATCGATTTTGATGAAATTTGGTACATAGATAGACTAGTAGAGCTTGGAAAAGGACTTAGGCTTAGGCTACTTTGTGACCGACTTTCAAAAAAAATATAGGTTTGTGACTATGCGCGATAACCAACAGCCGCGCGCCGGGCGGAGCCCTAGTTTTACATTTTAGGTAGGTAGGATTATTGCGGCCCGCAAGATTAAACAGTAGAAATTATGTAGCCCAAGGTAAAAAAAAAATAGTTAAAAAACTAAAAAACCCGACTGAAAAAACGGAAAAGCAAAAAACAAGCACATTTTAAATTAAACAAAATTTGGAAGCAGGCGGGGTCAATAATGTTTTTTTTTTTTTTTTTTTAATAATGTTTTGGCAAAACGATTTTTCGTATTAACGTTCTTCGGCGAACCATGCTTTCTGTAGACAATTAGATCGATCAAGTGTAATTCTGTTTACCGTACGGGACTCCCTCTATTTGGTCCCCAAAATCCGCAATTTTTCTTCGTTTTTTAATTTTAATTTTGCCTATAGCACTCGCGGCATCAAGACGAATCTAACGACGTAGGTATATTTTATTCAAATTCCTTTATCCGCTTAGGAGTTATGAGGGAACAAAGAAACGGACATACATACACGTCAAACACATGACCCTCCTTTTGGGCTTCGCCGCAGTCGGGTAAAAAAAGTTGAGTAATATGGCTGGTTTAGATTGACAATTGGAGCCGGTAGGTAGCGCTGATGTCCGGGCAGGATGACTACTGCCCGGTCCGCTAAGTCAGAAAAAGTTACTGTGCGATAATGTAGGTACAGTAACTTTTATAGTATAGATTAATTAAATTACTCTCGTAATTTTTCATTACGAATTATCTGTCAAAAAATAATAAAAACTACACACAGGGCTTCGAAAACAAACATGTTCACGACCTTTGTGAAGTACCTACCGGAAAACTATAAAAAATATTACAAATGGTTAAGAAATCATCTTTCGAGTTACAGATAAACGCCGATAGTGAGCCTTACTCAAATGTCAACATTGGAGATACAACATACGTTGGTTATCTCGGTCCCAGGGCCTTTAGAGAGCGTATCTTATTCCCTTCCGTTCCCTCATCGTGACGCCTGAGTCCGCCGTCCGCAACGTAAGCTAACTAATTAAGGCCGAACAGGATGCGCGCTAACATGGCGTCATATCCTCATGTTATTAAATATAATTATATGTTACGGCTAAAGGTGGGTGTGAACTTAAACTTAAGATTAGCCGGCTAAACTTAGGTTTATCTTCGAGAAGCAGCTAAAGTCGATATCATGTTTGTTTGTGTCGTGATATTCCATCTTTACCCCATTTATCTCTTTTTGCTAATTTTAGTTCTGTAAATTGTAGTTTGTAAATATTGTAAATAAGTCGAAGATAGTTGTTGCAATGCAAGCGTCCAAACAGGTGACCCGGGCATTTACACTAACGTGAAGTTTGGGCGCCAATTTCACGGTATTCAATATAGAGCATTCTATAACTGAAAACCTGCGCAGACAGTTTCACAATTAAGATAGATTGCAGCCATGACGCTCGTAAAACTATGTTTTTAAGTGAATAGTAGGTGTTTCTAACAGTGTCTTAGGTTCCTAAACATCAAGGATGGGCTCCTGGTACTCTCGAGTCAGGTTAGTTTGTGTTTGTTATCGTTTACGCGAAATAGGCTTTAGGGTTCAATTTCGTGTGATTTTGGTTGACATCTCTAGATATTTATTTACATAAAGATTTTTTAGTATAGCCGTGTTTATCGTTAGGAAATTGCTTTCATTTGTTGTTAGTGGATGTTTGGCACCTTGTAGCTTTATCTAAGGGATTAGGGAAAACATTAGGTCAACGTATGTTGGTGCGTTTCCGTAAATAACATTCACGGGCGACGATCGATTGTTGCGGATTCTGTGGTAAGTACCAACATTTGATTATGCAAGCCAATGACTGAGTGTTATCAGCTGCAGTACTGCCAACTCAAACCCGGCAACTACGGCCATTGGTTACTTGTGACGTGAGTCCTTGTAGCATTCGGCACTCGTCCTTCAGGTAAGGTAAGATTCTTTCAGATAAGATTCCTTGCAAATTGTATTTTTCTAATTGTAGCGCATTTAATTATTTCGAATATAGATATTGACTTATATATTTCATGGATTTTCCAAAATGTGCTGTGATATCCGAATTTTCTGTTTTAGAATTATTAACGTGACCTGTTGAACCTCTGTGGTGTTCTAGTGTGCTTGTTTTAATATTTTATTCGATGTCATCGCGCGTTTATTACGCATGTGCTTCATGGGGAATAGGATGGGTCAATTTATTATTGGTACAACAAATAATAATATGACACGTAGAGCAGTCTACGAAGATTTTCGATTTTTCACGAGGAACGTTATCTGTTGGGTTCTTCTTAAATACCAACCACATTCGAATCTAAGCCTTGCTCTGTGCAGCTTCATTTTAAAACATTAATTAATTTTTTGAACCGTTTTCTATTGTACCAAGTTACTAAATTCATATTGCAATGAACCATTTAATATTGGAAAAACCAAGAAAGCTCATTTTGAAATTCACAACCACTATTGAAGGCGAACGCGCCTAACGCCTAAATGAACAATGAACATACTTTCGTTATAGTATAAATGCTGAATTTTGTATAAGTATGTTGCTTGGGGACCTATTAAAATATAATGTTACCTCAATAGCCGGACAGTTTCAATGGTTTTGACATCTTGTCGGACACATTGAAAGTTCGCCACGGCCACTTTAATCCATAACTATTATGACTTCACAATTTAAACTAGTTATGTACCTAGATGTATTCTTGAATCACTTTACGATTCTTATACAATAACAAAAATAATGTTAAAGATTAAGGGGGTCTCCCCATCCCATCGGGGCTGCGGGTTGTCGCAAGAGATACCGCGACCTCGACATAATGGGCTAAGAAGGAACATGGGTGGTTTTTAGTCAGTAGAAGTCTGACATTCCCTTTCGCTCTGCCCAAGAGCGAAAGGGATGATTTCCCAAAAGCCAAAAAAAAGGGGGTCTCCCCATAGGTACATGGAACTGAAACAATTTTGTTTTAGTTCCATGTACCTATGGGGAGACCCCACTTAAGGGTTTACCATAGGGGAGACTGGGTACACTTGATACCTCTGGGACACATGGTACATTTATTTTATAAACCAACCACGCTTGCTACTCGTAAACTATATAATATCTGGTATGACTTGTGATACCGTACCATAGACAAACAGGGTTGCTAGTTTTGAATAGTCTAGCAAGCGTGGTTGGTTTATAAAATAAATATGTACCATGTGTCACAGAGGTATCAAGTGTACCCAGTCTCCCCTACCATGTCTATAGATAGGTCTTTAAAAATGAAATTGAGGTTTCTAAAATCATTTGTCCTCAAAGTCAATCGTTTGAAAGATAGACACTTACGAAGTGGTAAAATGTGTCTGGCAGGGGGTTGCAACTGGCAGAAGTGTCCGGAAATGGATGACGAGATTTCTTAAGA
Source organism: Diarsia mendica (assembly GCA_949316265.1). Classification (NCBI taxonomy): domain Eukaryota; kingdom Metazoa; phylum Arthropoda; class Insecta; order Lepidoptera; family Noctuidae; genus Diarsia; species Diarsia mendica. The sequence goes on along the minus strand of OX438886.1, from coordinate 14,489,272 downwards.
TATCCAGAAGATATCCCGAAAAAATTGAGCTTTATACTATAACGAAAGTAAGGTACTATTTTATACACCTTTGCTACCTGTTAAAGTACCACAGCCCAAACTCTATTCGCTGGTTGTTCCTATAGTCCAGTAGTTTTAGGCATTTTTAACTCTAATCCGGGGAAAAATTCCTAGTGAGCTGAATTGTTGTATATAATTACCCTTATTATGGCATTGTAATGAAGATGTGAAAAATGGACATTGATATCGTGTCGGTTAAAGAAGTTATCAAGGTCAAAAGGTCACGAAAAACAGTTTTTCGCAAATATCTCGCGACCTTTAATTACTTTAATTACTCGGAAGTCAATAGCGGCCACCCATTGATATATTACATCAATGCGGCCACCACAACAACTACCATCATACTTTGACTTAAACTAAACAAGCGATCCATTATGTGAAATAACAAAATATCAGTTTAAAATCGAACAAAAAACGAATTACATCCGTTTAAATGTCGGTCCAAATGAGAACGCAAATATTATAGGAGATAATTATCACGATATATGTCACGGTGTATTTATGACATCGAATCCTGTTATACTTATGTATGTAATTTACCTACTAATAAAATTATACTATCATAAATTAACGTTTTTATTATTGTGCTTTTATTTATTTATTATTTATTTATTTAAACTTCATGCACAATAGTGATACATAGGCGGACTTAATGCCACAAGGCATTCTCTACCAGTCAACCTTAGGGTTAAATAAGACAACATTGTGGTAGCTTTTACCTATTATTCAAAAAATAAAAATAAAACAAATGTTTTCCAATACACTTATGTATTGGAAAACGTCGTTTGATAGAACGTGGGCTGTTGTTCTTGGCTACATAAAACAATAAAGATGAATTATGCCTCGTCTGCAATGACAAAGATTTTTTTATGTCCCCAGGGAGGGTTGCGAGGCTTAGGGCCAAGTTTGAGAAGATACTGCCCGAGGATGCAGGGCGCTGCCCAGTGCCTGCATCCATAAGGCCGGCTAAAAGAATACCACATTACAAAATCGTAAGTACCGTTTTATTCTTTTGAAGGAAATATTATTATTATTCTACAACTAACTAAACAAAATATTAACAAACAAAATAAAGATATTATATCGCATGTAAGCATAGAATGTGCATAAAAATAAGTATTTACAAAAACAATTCCAAGCTCAGTCTTTGTATCTACCTATCGCTTTGTCCAATTAAATGTACCAAAACCTTAGCTTTTTAATTGAGCAAATTAAAAAGCTAAGGATTCAATGATAACATAAATTCACGCAGAATTATTGGAGTGAAAAGGGCGAATGCGTCATTTAGGCGCGCGCTGCTCGGAAATTTTGCCGACAGAGAACGATCCCCGAGAACTTGTTCGGAAAACTGCGGCGACGCGACGACGCCGCCCGTCGGACGACACATTTCCGCATTAGGACTCTACACAAGTATCGAAATTAAATGTTTTGGGCCGATCTCCCCGAATTTAGTAAAAACACACTCACTAAAATAAAACACTTGTAAAAAATAAATACGTATTATTTTAATTCCTGGATAAGCTGGGAGGTTTGACCTAGCAGTTATTCTATTATTTTATCGGGTTGGAATTTGGCCGGCGGAGGCTCATTCACGTTCGCGTGCTCAAAGGAGCTTGGGTATACTGTGTTCGTGAGTTCGTTAGCTACTCGGTTTGGGGCGATAATGTTGTGGTTCGCATGGCAAGCGATACGAATAATAAGTAGGTATCGTTGGATTACGACGATCAACGAATTCCAAAATTCAGCTTTACATAGATGCTGCAAAACAACCGTTAGTGCACCTAACTCATAACTATGTCACGTAAATCGCACTTTCATCTCAATGTTCACAGCCTCATCTATCACGCTTTCATCTGCGTCACTAGGCGTCACACAGGCGTGGCTGATTTACTTACTTAACCTGGTTATCATTAACTACTTATGCAGATTTAAATTCTGAAATTATCACACACATGACACAGTTGTAGCTATGTGCATGTGGATTGAGTGATCCTCTCTTCAATCTTAACGAAAATCGAGGTGGATTTTGTTAAAAATTGTAGAAACACTAAGACCAAGTTAAAAAATTTGTTAAACCCGAGATAAAAATTATATTATGGTCAATAAAGAGGATCACTCACACCGCATGCTTTGAGAAAACGTCATATTGATATCTCAGAATATATTGCCTTTGTAATTCTTATTTCGACATTGAAAAATTGTAAAAAATTGTTAGAAACTATTAACAATAGGGTAGTCGACAAAAAAAAACTAATTAGTCCGTCAGATAGATTTCCAAAAAATATTGAACACGTATTTTTTCTTTTTTCACGTAAACAAAAAATGAAGACGATACAGTGCTTCGAAAAGTCGTGAAACGTCACAGCTTGGTCCAATTTTACCTAACTATGACGTCAAACGCCCCCTCTCCATGGTCTTTGACAAGCTTTATTTTCGTCAATTTTTATTAATTTGATAAAACAAAAAACACGTATCCAATATTTTTCAATAATCTGACTGACGGACTAAACAGAATCATATTTTTTTTAGTCGGTCGACTACCCTATTTGAGAATTCAGTTGCAAGTCCCGTTTCAAAGTTATTACGATTAATTTGGATCACTCACACCGCATGCTTTTTCAAAACGTCATAATGTAAATCTCAGAATATATCGTCCCCGTAGAGGGAAAATTAAATAACTCCGATTTTGGCGATATTGACTTTTTCCTATTTTCAAAACACCTAAAACATGCCGCATATTTTAGCCTTACAGGCATTTTCGTATCTTATTCCGTTCCAAAAATATAGTCATTTTTGTCGGAAAGATGGAATAATAAATATCTTCAGACAAACACTATTTTTTTGAAGGAAAAATAAATAACTCAGTAAATAAATCAATAACTGTGGTCAGTGGTAATTTGAATGTCAAATAAATTAAATAACATGAGTTGTTGAATTTTTTCTCAACTTAAAAATTCTTTCACAAAGATAACTAAGTTCTAGGAAAACTAAATAACTCTACTTATTTAATTCTGCTATTCAGAATTCTGATATAACGTACCTAATTTATAAATACTTGATGTTATCTATTTCTTCTACAACTAGATAATGATTAATTATAAGATGCTAGGCAAATAAAATTAATTAAATTAAGTTGTTTATAATTACCATAACACAAAATGCACCTGAGAAACGTTGATAACTCTTCTGCTTTCATTTGAATTTTGACTCTTACGTTGAAGTATTAAGGTTACTTTTAGCTTGTCACACAAATTGTTTTTTGTTAGGTATTTTCGTTAATCATTTTTTTAATAGTGAAACCACATACGGTACGTTAAAATCAATTAGCGAATAATTTTCTGTAGTACCTAATAGTGTAATTTTCAATTCTGCAGGGTTAAGTCCCTCGCCGCGGTGGTCCTCATGGAGTTGTATTTTGTATTTCTTATCGAATACGTACTGTTTGGGTAGGTACTCGATCGTTAACAGCTTTCACCAGGGGGACTTTGGATTCCTTCTAGTGCTACAGTATGCTGCGTGTACTTTTTACCCCAGAGTCTTAGCGTATTGAGGCGCACCGCCGTCATCGTTGCTTCCAGCAAAATGAACAGGGAGCGGCGGAATCCCCAGGATGGCTTCGAGGGCTGCGGTCGGAGTAATACTCATGCAACGTGTGATCGCCATGCAGGCGAGCCTTTGCATACGTTGCAGCTTGTTTATGGCTGTTATTAAGTTGGTGCGGGACCACCAGACCACTGCCCCGTAGGTGATCATGGGTCGAATTAACACGCAGTAAAGCCAGAGTATAATTTTAGGGGATAGGCCCCACTTCTTACCAATCATCCTCCTGCACTGCCAAAAGGTGATGCAGGCCCTCTTTAGCTTTTTATCAAGATACACACATACATACATAAACTCACGCCCTTTTCCCATGGTGGTAAGATGGCTGCTCTAATTTAACTTATTGTCCTGGATAGCTCCCAGGTATTTGACCTCGTTGGTTACCTGGAGCTCAGTATCGAATAGCTTACGTAGGCGATGAGGGCCTAGCATTCGTTTTCGGGTAAACATGACAAGGTCAGTTTTTGTGGAGTTCGCTGAGAGGTCGAACTCAGCACACCATCGCTCAACTATGCGTAGCGCCTGCTAAGTGGTTGCAGATTCTCCCTGTCACCTTTTCCGAGATGAGGATGGCGAGATCGTCTGCGTACCCAATAGTGTAAAAGTGGTTAGCATTGAGCTTCGCGATTAGGTCATTAATCACCAGATTCCAGAGGAGGGGCGACAGCACTCCTCGTTGGAGAAAGCCCCTGGCTATCACTGCTGACTGCTGCTTTGCACCAAGGCGGACGACTCGTTTGCTAAGCATAATTATTGGTAATCTAGTCTATCAGTACCCGTTCTACCCCGTGTCGGGAGAGAGCGGCGCTGATGCTGGGGAAGTTTGTTTTGCCGAAGGCTCCTTCGATATCTATGAAAGTACCCAGACAGGTGCCCTCTGATGTATCGCTTTTTCTATCCGGCCAACCACTACATGAAGAGCGGATTCAGTGGATTTACACGCGCTGTATGCGTGTTGATTTGCGTGAAAAGGTATTGCTTTTAAAACGCCATCCCTCAGCTCTCTCTCGCATTTATCTTCTCCATAGCTTTCAGGAGAAAGGAGGTCAGGCTGATCTGGCTTAGGGATGAATATGACTTTCACTTGTCTCCATCCTTTCGGGATGTGCCGAAAGGCCAGGCACGCCCACAATATGGGCACCAGTCTTTCAGCAACGGAGAGCACACCCCTGCATTGTAGTAATGCAGGGAACACCCCGTTCGGACTGGACGCCTTGAAAGGATGGAAGCACCCGATCGCCCACTGGAATTCCTCCAGCGTGATCATCATGGTGAGCATAATTCCAGTCGTTTCCTGTTGAAGTTTGGTTTACCTCAGTCCAGTCAATTGTGGGTGTGAACACGCAACCTGGGAAGTGAGTATCAATAAGGACGCGCATCGCCTCTTCTGGAGTAGTGGTAAGCGTGTTGTCAGGTTTTCGGAGCACTGCAGGTCCAGCAGAGTTCTGCTGTGCTAGTATTTTCCTTACCCTGTTTGCTTGTTGGCAGGATTCTTTTTTGAGTTTTATTTAAATTGTATTTTACCTACCTTATTACGAAATATTTTTAGTTGAATTGAGTCGTTTTAAAGTTTTATAATGATTGTTGTACCTTTGTTTTGCTGTTCATTTTTTGGTTGAGTACTGACCTATGGCTTAGGTGCAAACAATCTTAATTTTTTGAGTTTTAACACAGAATTATAGTACTGTTTTAATTATGCTTTGATTTGATACAAACTTATATTTTTATGTTATTATTTGGGTTCAAATTATTTTCTGTTTTGATTTGAAAGACTACTTTAAGTTAATTTGTTTCCACTTGTTATAATTGGTGTAATTTTGTTTATTTTTTTAAGTTTGTGGTAAGATAAGTATCTGATTACAATACACTTTTGCTTAATTTTATTCTACTTTTCAATTTCTTCCTTAAAATAACTTTATTATTAACATAATACAGCTTTTATTTTATATGAGACCAATAATAGTTAAAAAAATATCAAAGTAATAATAACGTACAAAGCCACAAAATTTTACATTTTAAAATATTTAGAGTTTGATAAATTCAATAACTGCATTTATTTCTCCAAATTTTACTCTACCAATATATTTAGCTTGTAGGAAAACTAAATAAATAGCCGAAATAAGTAGCTAACTGTAGTTACGTTATAAATAACAGTTGTGGGAAAATTAAACAACTTGATTTTTTTGTTAAATTATAGTTAAAGAAGGATTTCACTTCGTTAAAGCATAATATAAAAGGTAATCAGGTCCACCAAATATAAAATTACCCACACTAAAATTGTCTCACATTTTTTAACAAATGTACATTAACTGAAAAAAAAACACTAAATCGCGTTTATCTCAAAACTACAAAATCAGAGTTATTTAATTTTCCCTCTACGGGGACGATATAGCCTTTGCAGTATTTATTTCGTTATTGATAAATTGAGGAAAATTGTTAGGAGCTACTAACAATTTAAGAATTCAATTGCAAGTCCCGTTTTAAAGTTATTAACCTTTTTATTTTCCTCCAATATGCCGTCTGAGTGATCCATACTTCGACCTCTATCTACTTTTATATACATCGTAGGCAAACTGTGATTGTATCCAAAATTGTTAATTGTTTTCTTCTAAAACTTTGCATACTTATCTTCTGCTTTTATAAGGGTCATACTTTAAGATATAGCATGGTTCGTTCATTCCTAAAGGAACTGACTGAGTAGGGTACATATGATTTTTGATTTTGCGAGACTGTAAAAGTAAAAAAAAAAAATCCAAACACGTTCTTCGAGTACATTGTGTGAAAAAAAATATATGCATTACATAACAGTGCTAATGAATGCTATAAAGTCAATTTAAGCGCTGTCCTTGTGGAGCAGGACCGGCATTGAACCAAACATTTTTATCAATGATTTAATTGTCCAAATTGTAATGTGCTTCCTTACACACAGTGTGCATGTTTTAAATTTCGTCTCATTCAGATCCAGTATACTTTGAGAAATTTTATTATAGCGTCTCAAACAGTACCTACCCCATGCAAGATAACTGACGATGTCTACTTCAGCAAATCTGAAGCCTGGCTGAACTTATTGGTCAATATTTCTAGTACGAGTATTATAATTGTGTCTATGACATCTTTATTGCACTTTTTGAATTTGGAACATCTTAGTGTTCAGCGCCAAAGAAATCGAACGCAAATATTGTTTGAATAAAGACTGGTGTAGTACGAAGGCCCATTCGCACCGCCGCGAGAAATCGAATTTGAAACACGGCAGCTACAGCCCACGTTTTTGTCAATTTTCACAGATTTCTAGAAATTCATGGTTTTGTTTTGAAAAATGAATTCTTCAAGTGACAGTGAAAGTATAGAATTAACTCCTGAAAGTATGTGAACAGACCTGCAAAATCGCGGGAGAAATATAATTATGAAAGCCTATGCTAATTTTATTGAATGGAGAAAATGTAAGAGGCACCAAGAATTTTTCAGAATCTGCGTTTTTGGCCTACTTTCATTATATAGCCAAAACTAAACAACCTTTTACTCTTTGGAGTACCAACTCAATGCTAAAAACAGTCAGCTAATAACAACGTAAAACTGGACACATATTCGTAATTAATAGCGTATCAGCAGGGCTATTGCGTATCTTTTAATGACAGTGACTAACGTAAAGTGTCCATAGATTAACTGTAAATTGGTTATGGTTTAATACATTTTTTTCTTAAAAACTCACCATTTGACAGTTATTTGATAGACACTATAGGTTATCCACTGTCATTAAAAGATACGCAATAGCCCTGCTGAAGAGGATGTCTGATGGATATATACGTGTCGTTACTCATGTTTTATTAAATAATAATATTACAATATAATATGAGGCGCCTTTTATTTTCTCATGAGTTATGAAAAGTAGAGTGTATCACTCGGGCGTAAAATATATTTTTGGCTCGGGCGACGTACTTTGAATCCCTCGCTACGTTCAGGATTCTACTACAGAATCCCTCACTACGTGTGTTTCTAACGTTAAAAAATAACAATTCATGAGGGCAGTTCTGTTGTGGAGCAACTACCCTCATCAATTCTTACTTTTACAGTATCGCAAAATCAAAAATCATATGTACCCTACTCAGTCAGTTCCTTTAGGAATGAACGAACCATGCTATATCTTAAAGTATGGCCCTTATAAAAGCAGAAGATAAGTATGCAAAGTTTTAGAAGAAAACAATTAACAATTTTGGATACAATCACAGTTTGCCTACGATGTATATAAAAGTAGATAGAGGTCGAAGTATGGATCACTCAGACGGCATATTGGAGGAAAATAAAAAGGTTAATAACTTTAAAACGGGACTTGCAATTGAATTCTTAAATTGTTAGTAGCTCCTAACAATTTTCCTCAATTTATCAATAACGAAATAAATACTGCAAAGGCTATATATTCTGAGATTTACATTATGACGTTTTGAAAAAGCATGCGGTGTAAGTGATCCAAATTAATCGTAATAACTTCGAAACGGGACTTGCAACTGAATTCTCAAATTGTTAATAGTTTCTAACAATTTTTTTCAATTTTTCAATGTCTAAATAAGAATTACAAAGGCAATATATTCTGAGATATCAATATGACGTTTTCTCAAAGCATGCGGTGTGAGTGATCCTCTATAATGACCATATCATTTTTATCTCGGGTTTAACAATTTTTTTAACTTGGTCATAATGTTTCTACAATTTTTAACAAAATCCACCTCGATTTTCCACATGCACATGTTGTAGCTCAGTAGTAACGAATTATCACAGGTCAACTCTAGTTTTGGTGCCGAGTTACTGTTTCTTTTTATGTTAGGGCCGTATATTCTTATCTATTATATTCATACCAAAATTTTTGACTTCCTACGTGTAGTTTTATTAAAAAAACAAATTTTCAAAGAAAATCAGTATTGTTTTAATTATTATGTGGACAAAAACTTTCTTTTTCGCGACTTTCGTGAATAGACAGTCACGTATTGCATACCCCAGCAGTAGTCAGCCATCATATGCCTATCCCATCGGTCTGGTCTTGGGACCTCTCCTCTATCATTTTTAGGTCCTTGTGAATCCGCTCCCCTTGTTCTTCGCTATAGGGTTCAAGATTCTCTGGAAATTGATCAAGATGACTGGAGGTATTTGGTTATTTCGAGGATAAAAGCCTTGCACATCCCAACAAAAAATTATATCATTTTCTGAATGAAATAAAGGCAGCAGGTCCTCCCGTCGGGGCCGCGGATTATAGAGCGAGATGACGTGGCCTCGGCACAAGGGCAAAGAAGGAACATGGGTTCGGTTTTTAGTCAGTAGAAGTCTGACACTCCCCTTCGCTCTGCCCAAGAGTGGAGGGGGTCATTTGATGATTTTCCACCCATGCCAAAAAAAAAGGCAGCAGGTCCTTGCTCTCTTGTACGATAGGACGTCACTTTTGTACTTCTGTGTCCGAGTTTTCTTTTTTTATTTTAATCTCGAAGCCATTGCTTTAGCAGACTTTTTAGGTACTGAAGTACCTACCTAAAGAGTCAAGAGTCAGGTTCTTGAACGAAAAGTTTTGGTTCTGTAGACGCTATGCAGCGAAATCACTGTCGCTACTCATTTCGTCAAATGATTGTTCACATATCGGATAAAATGTTGGAACAGGTACTTCCTCTGAATGTGGCAACGGTTTTCCAGGCGATTTTATCTCTGGATAAACTGAGGGATAAACTATTTTTTAACGTTATCGCCACGCAAATCAACACTGCAGAAAAAACAGTCATCGAAGTGATCTTTTTTGTTCCTTCCATTACATAGGCACTCCGAATTTCATACGGCTTCTTTGACCACTGTCTCAAGTGTTCACAGCACATTTTACAATCAATTTGAGGTATCCACGGCTTGTATTCATTTACAATTCTTGACTTAATGTAAAGAAAACTGAAAACTTTTTGTAAAATTTGTGGGATTTCTATATTATGTTTTATGTGTATTCACCACAAATGTAACAAAACACACATTTGGCACATTGAGACAATTTCCTCGCGATGAATACATGACATGATTTTAAAATGGGTCGATATTATTTTGATCCTCTAAAAACTAATTGATCTAGTTTATATGAGCACTTTAAAAAGTAAATGATATGTTTTCATTGACTTATATGAAAAGTAGAAGGACTGGGTAAGGACTGGGCGGACCGCATGATAAAATGACGCCTCGAATTTGGCCCCAAATGGGTCTTAACTAAACCGAAGTTTAAAAGAAAATGAAAATGAAAAATTTAAATTTAACTTTTTTTTTTGTATTAACATTTTAATGAAAGCTTTATTTAATTTGTTTTTCTTAGCCTGCTCTGTCACACTCCTGGGCAAAGGCCTCCCTCCACTCCTTCCATTTTTCACGAACCCGCGCGTCTTCCTTCCAGCTTTGACGGAACCTGTCTAGTTCGTCCCGCCATCTCCTTCGTGGCCTGCCGCGACCTCGTCTCACTGTGTCAGGGCACCAGTTTCCCGCGACTTTGGCCCACAGTTCGTCTGGCATACGGCAGATATGTCCAGCCCAGTCCCATTTAATTTCTTTATACCTCGATAATACCACGCCACGCCGCTCATACAAGGTTACGTTTACGAGCAGCCTGATTAGTTCCTAAAGATGACGTTAGTGTTTCTCTATACCTACGGGGAACGCATCGAGCAAAATGTTCGGACGACCGTATCTTTAGTTTTTATATCAATGTGTGTTATGTTATGTTTAATCTATAGATTAATTATTGCGTCTTTAACAGTTGATATACGAATAAATTATAAATGAACTTCGTTTAAGGTAACATAATACTCTTGTCGGGGCTGCGGGTTGTTCAAAAGATAACGCGGCCTCGATTTAATTTTTAATCAATTTTAGTATTTAATCCTCTTGAATGACGTTTTGTCAGTGTATCAGTTCCCTTTTCATACATTGATTTAATGATAAAAAATAAATGACATACATTTTTTATTTAAAAACCTCAAAACGAGTTTACTTAATAAACCTATACGGATGTTTCAATTGTATTAATAAAATATAATTCCAATTTCTTAAAAATAAATGTTTTATACAAATTCGTGAGTTGATTTTTAATCTGGGGTTCCATAAAATAAAATATTTGTTTGGTGTTCCGATATCTTGAAAGTTTAAGAACCCCTGATCTAGGCGAGCTGATTATGGAAGGCCTACAACTCCTCAACGTTAGGTAAGGAGTTGAAATTAGGTAATAAGAAGGGAATCTTGAAGATTAGGGTTAGGTTTCTTGGTTGAATGTTAAATAAGTACATAGTGAATATTTGTTTATGGCTCTCTCTAATAGACTATTTTTCACGTTACACAAGCCAGTACGGAGTTACATATCGTCGTTGATACTCCTAAACCGCGTAACTAACACTGTTAAATACCGCGTATGTGCAAAAAAATCAAAATTGAGATTTCGCAGCTGTAGGTAGCTGATTGTGATTGGCATCGAAGCGCATGACAAATTTTTGAATCGACCAATAGGAAGACGAGTAATTGAAAAGCAACGAAACCGCGAGTCTATCGTCGAACAAGTTTCAACCTGAATTCCGCGTATCTGCGCAGATTACTAATAGTGCGACAGGATTTGTGTGGCGCTCCGGCAGAAAATAGTTTTTTTAATAGATTTAGTGGATTATTGTTTTTGTAAGTACGATATACTTATTTTATATTACATAATAAATGGAATTGTGATGTTTTTTGTTTTCAAATTGTAGAATTTCAAATCTAAAAGTTAAAATAATGTTTACGTTGTACTTACGCGGTTTTGATAAAATTTTGTCTTGGTCTAGTTTTGCACTTCCGCGGTTTTGTAATAAGTACTTTTTAGTGCGCTTTCACAATACGACGACAAGCAAGAATAGCACCCACCCATTTCATCCCGAGGGTGTCGTAGAAGGCGACTAAGGAAAAAATCCAGAAGTCGGGCAGCAGCGGCTTCTGTGTACTTAACAACTTCACTGCGATCCCCAAGACATTGAATTGGGAATTGCCATAAAATGTCAGACAGACAAAGCACACGGCCCCCATTCCCCGGCGGCTCCACTATTCCTGGCCTCGGTAGCGGGTCAGGTAACGGGGGAGCAGGGGGTACTAAGAATCCCCGGCAGATGTCCCGCTACCACCCCCAACGGACTTTGGCCCTGGCAACACACAACCTCCGCACATTGCGGACCAACGAAAAGATTGTCGAGCTGGAGGAGGAATTGAGCAAGTTGCGATAGGACATACTGGGATTGAGTGAAATAAGACGAGAGGGTCAGGACACGATAATCCTGGATTCCGGCAACATGTTCTTCTTCCGGGAAGGAGACCGAAAATCCCAGGGTGGTGTTGGGTTTCTCGTCCGTAAGCCCCTCGTTAATAACGTAGTAAAGGTCGATAGTGTGTCGAGCAGGGTAGCATACCTTATAATCAGAATCACCGATCGGTATTCGCTGAAGGTTATACAGGTATTTGCGCCGACCTCGACATACCCTGACGATGAAGTGGAGGCTATGTATGAGGATATATGGAAAGCCATGCATACCTCCAAATCATACTTTACAGTTGTGATGGGGGACTTCAATGCAAAGGTGGGCACACGGAATGGTGATGAGTTGAGCTTGAGAGTGGGGAAATATGGTCATGGACAGCGGAATCAGAGGGGCCAGAGGCTGGTTGACTTCATGGAAAAGGAGAGACTCTATTCGATGAACTCTTTTTTCCAGAAGCGCCCGACTAAAACGTGGACCTGGATAAGCCCTGATGGTTCCATTAAAAATGAGATCGACTTCATCATGACGATCAAGAAGCAAATATTCAATGATGTCTCCGTGATCTGCAGGGTGAAAACTGGTAGCGATCACCGTATTGTCAGAGGCACATTGAATATCGATGTTAAGCTTGAGAGGTAACGTCTGGTGAAGTCCACGCTCCGTCCTAATCCTGCCCAGATCCTAAATCCCGAAAGCTTTCAACTCGAACTGCAATCGCTTCCAATGCCTAACCGAATGCGAAACAGTGGGCGAGCTAAACAACGAGTTGGTGGAAACTGTCCATGCAGTGGGGTTTATGTTCTTCAATATCCCACGCCGAAAAAAGCCTCAAAAGCTCTCGGCAAACACAATCCAGTTGATGGAAGACCGGTCTGAGATGAGACTGCAATCTTCAGTAGATATGTCGGAATATGGCAAACTCAATAGGCGCATCTCAAAGTCCATGCGACACGACTTGCGGTCCTATAATACTCAATGTATTAAGACCGCAATTGAGCGAAACCAGGGCTCCAAAGTGTTCGCGAAGAATGCGTCTATTGGGCAAAGCAAAATGACAAAACTGAAGATCGAGGACGGCAGTATCATCTCATCGAAGCCAGAGATACCGGAAGAGCTTGAGAGGTTTTATGGACAGTTGTACACCTCGACCCGACACCTACCACCGACCTCGGCCCGTTGTCAGTTCAGCTCAGGACACCAGAGCGAAACTGACCCGACACTACACTGAAGATATCCCAGACGTCAGCCTGTATGAGATTAGAATGGCCCTCCAACAGCTTAAGAACAACAAGGCTCCGGGGATGACGGAATCACGACAGAACTTCTGCGAGCGGGTGGAAAACCAGTACTTTTAATTCTCCAGAAGCTGTTTGACTCCGTCATACTCGAAGGTATTACGCCAGAAGCATGGCACAGGAGTGTGGTGGTGCTCTTCTTCAAAAAAGGTGACAACACCCTATTGAAGAATTATAGACCCATCTCACTCCTGAGCCATGTGTACAAGCTGAAGAAATTACTTTTTGACTGAGTTTTGGTCGTTCTGTTTATTTTTTTTTGTAGTGGTGGAATGATTATGATGAAAATGGTTAATGTGCAATGATTGGAATACTTAATAATACTAAATAAATGGTTGATTGAGTGTAGAGCATTATTTTATTTTATTAACAATTCCGCGTAAGTACAGATACCGACCCCATTCCGAACCGGAACCGTTAGAAAAATACAGCGTAAGTGAATTTGTAAACAAACTAATAGCAATATTAACTTTAAAATTAGTGCATTAGGTAAAGGAGACCGAAATGGTTCTAAAACACAAGTTCTTTCGAAATTCGGCTGATTCGTTGTTTAGAAAATTAGTTTTTTGGCCCTACTGTAAAGTTGCAAAGATGTAGTTACGCGGTATTTAACAATTTTAGTTACGCGGTTTCGGAGTATCAACGACGATATAAAAAGTAAACATCGTTGAGCATAAACAAAACAAAGTTAAAAGAAAACAGAAAAACAAAGCAGTTAAAATTAAAGAAAGTTAAAATAAACTTCATAAGATTAAAAAAAAAGTACCTGAACTGAGTAACTGAAAAGCAAAAAACAAGCACATTTTAAATCAAACAAAACTTGGAAGCAGGCATTTGAATATTAAATTATGAAATGATGAAAATAGAATGGACCCCCCTTGAATGGAAAATAGACTGCACGATTGGCGCAGTGGCTGAGCGATCGGACTGCTGCGCCGCGTGCCGCGGGTTCGATCCCCGCACGGAACAAGTATTTGTATGTCCTACAGATAGTTGTTCCGGGTCTGGGTAGGTATTTGTATACGTGAGTTTAAATGTTTGTAAACGCACCCACGATACAGGAGAAATTCCAAGTGTGGGGCAACGTTTTTTTTAAAAAAAAAAAAGTTTTTTTAGTCGTGCTTTTTTAGTTTTTTAACTACTTTTTTTTATTTCCAACTTTTTAATTCTTTTGTGTTTGTTCTTTCGTTGGTCGCGTAAAATTCTTCGCAGGATGATTTAACTTTTGTGCTGGTTTATAGGATTTGTCACTTTGAATTTCTTTTTAAATGCATTTAAGTGTCGCGGAGTTCAAAAAAAGTTTTTGAACTCCGCGATTTTGCCCCCAAAATCCGCATTTTTTTATTTTGATTTGCCCAGTGTCACTGTTACAGTAAATACGAATCTAACGGCACCTCTCAAGCTAAATCCATCGAGCCATTCAGGCTGCAGGGCGTGCCGAACATTTGACTTTGGCGCCAAAAATCCGCCATTTTTTTATTTTTTTATTTTGATATACCCAATGTCACTCTCACAGTAAATACGAATCTAACGACACCTCTCAATAGTCCGGTCAATTTAGACATTCGAAGTTACATATAAAATCTCAACAAGCTGAATTTCTGTGAAATTGTTCAAAACCTAATTATAAACAATGTCTAGAAGTTCCCCATCATTCCCGTTTAAGGAAAAAAAAATATTCGGGGTCAAAGGTCAAAATTTGAGATTTTTTGATTTCTTCTCGAAAACGGTAAGTTTTATCAAAAAAATCGTCAATCCAAAGTTGTAGATCTTAAAATTCTCTACAAAAATGCCTTTCATTATTATTTTCTAAGAGTTACCATTCCTGAGATATCGCGATTCTAAGAGCCTTTATATAAAAGCAAAAGGTAACTCACTCCTCACGAAATCTCGAAAACCGCTGGACGTATAAATATGATTTTTTGGCAAGGAGGTAGTTTATAGTTAGTAGACGTCCGCTAAGAACGGATTTTGCGATAGGGCCGGATTAGGGTGGTCTAAGGGCCCACGCAAGTTTGTATGAATCAGAATTTGCAAAAGCTCATAGACCACCCTAATCCAGCCCTGTCAGAAAATTAATGCATAGCAGACGTCTACTGACTATAAACCACGTCTCTGCCAAAAATCAAGATTGTAGCACAAAAAATGAAGTACTTTCATACAAACTTGCGAGGGCCCTAAGATCACCCTAATACGGCCCTGTCGCAAAATCCATTCTTAGCGGACGTTTACTAACTATAAACTACCTCCTGTCCAAAAATCATCTTTATGCGTCCAGCGGTTTTCGAGATCTCGTGAGGAGTGAGTTACCTTTCGCTTTTATACATAACTAGCGACCCGCCCCGGCTTCGCACGGGTGCAAATGGATGTTATTATACATATAAACCTTCCTCTTGAATCACTCTATCTATTTAAAAAAACCGCATCAAAATCCGTTGCGTAGTTTTAAAGATTTAAGCATACAAAGGGACATAGGGACCGAGAAAGCGACTTTGTAGTGAAGAATAATGTGACTGTTAGAATCGCGATATCTCAGGAATGGTAACTCTTAGAAAATAATAATGTAGAACATTTTTATAGATAATTTTATGATCTACAAATTTTGTCTGAGGTACTTTTATGATAAAACTTACCGTTTTGCTGAAAATCGCGAAAAACTCATTTTTGTTACCTTTGACCTTGAATATTTTTTTTTCCTTAAACGGGAATGATGGGGGTTTTTAATTATGTTTTGAACAATTTCACAGAAATTCAGCTTGTTGGGACTTTATGTAACTTCACTCTCATTTTTTGGTCTAAATTGACCGGACTACAAGTTAAAATCCATCGACCTGTTCAGGCCACAGAGCGTGCCAAACAATTATACATACATACATACATTATAATAAACTCTCGAAAAACATAACCCTCCTTCTGCTGCAGTCGGGTAAAAATAAGAAAAAAGCAATAAAGCAGATAGCCTCATTTTACACTTATAAAAGTTTGTATAAGTGTGAAGTACGTTCGTGTACATTATACCTCAACGCCAGAACTTTGGTAAACAGCAATACTAAAAAACCGCCCCTAAGACGACCCACTGACCAAATAAACGCCACAAAATTAATCCAAACCAAGTTATAAATTTGTTTTTGTTTTAGTACAGGCACAGTAGTTAATCTGGGATTTTTCTGACGAAAAATCTAAATAACTCAGAAACTACTGAATTTCGGGGGAACATATTAAAGTGGCTTTTGTTGCATTTTAAACCTACTGTGGTGTTCTGCAAGGAAAACATCGAGTTACCAGTAACCCTGTATATTTACACGGCTGATTTGAGAACCTCCTCCTTTTCGTCGGTTAAAAAGCAACAGAACTTGTTTTATTTTTCATTTTCTTGCAACACTCATCATTGCTACTTTGCTCAAACAGCAAGTATTCCGTTCGTAACTAAACCCGGGGCTCTGAAAAATCTAGGCATGTCATGCCTGAGAAAATCAATATGATATTTTTCTTGTGTTATTTTTCGATTCTACGTGATATTTTATGTTTTTCAAATAACGAGTGATAATGAGTGCGACCGGAGTTAATTCATTTTACAAAATATTAAGTTTGGCTAGTTTCTGTTCACTCGAAGTTGTTGTAAATGTGCGATCATAAAACTAATTAACGCATAAATGGGTGCTACTTTTTGTTCGTTAGGTTCGTGTAAATAATGTGAATAGTAAAGTACATCAAAGTAAGATTTTAAACCGAAATAATGTACAGAAAGATTTTAAATTACTATAAAGGCTGTGCATAGTTTAATGTATATAGAAAACGATGAGGTTTCATAGAAGGTGCGGCGACCGGGTCACACTCTTGAATGAAAACTCTACAGCTGTTAGAAATTTTGTAGAATTTAACCATGGCTTGATTTTAAGCTCGGAGCCTCTGAAGGATGATGTTATATTTGAAGTATCTGTTGATAGAAAGGTAAGTTAAAAAACAAAGAAAATTAATTTTAATAAATAATTTTTCTTTCTTCTAAAACCCTTAGGTTCAAACAAATCACTTTTTTTTACAAAGCTTTTCATTTTGTTCTAAGTATATTTTATTTTAGAGTTTTTTACCAGTCATATTTTGACCAATTTTTATCAATTTAAATCAAATATGAATTCCTCATGATTAGGAATTCATAAACTTTATAAAATGGACACTTTGTTCCACTTGCAAATGCTTACATAAACACCATCCAGAACCTGACTCTGACCTACAACCACACCGCTGTGTAATACTTTTCCTCATATTTTCCAATTCATCCAATTGTGACATCTTTATTCTATTTGTGATGAGTTTTGATCATGGCTTGACAAACAATCTTTTTATGCAACATGGAGCACTGACTATTTGATAATACGGCAACACCCCACATGGATTCATCCCTCTGAAGTAATGTACAGGGTGAGGTGTGTAGATCTCCTTATTTATAAAAAAGTGGCCACCTCGCTCGCCACATTGAGCATTTTAATGTTCTAAACTGAAATTTCTCAGTTGACAAATAGACAGAAGAATGTGGAATTATTGTTACTGCTTCTTTGATCTAATGTGCCTCTCTTTTCTTTCTAACAAAAAAGACAAACATGGTTATTAAAGATATCAAAGAGGAGTTAATTTCTTCATTATTTACAAATATTATGTTAAACTACACTCTGGGAAAATTTACTTATTAGTAGAACCAATCATGTTAATCATTGCTTCTCTACCTGCCACTACTATCTGCACCTTGGTATCTGCTGCCAATCAGATATCTGATGGAAATCACCATATCTTCAATATATATATCCAGTTTTACTAGTACAACAACTTCTTAATTTATATATTTTTGTTTAGGTTAATGTCTGGAATGGCAGCCTGGAAATAGGTGTTACAACGTTAGATCCGGAGTTTATGGAACTTCCTGCTACGGCAACTAAACTCAGGAATACAGCATGGGTATGTTTCATTCATATTTTCAGTATATTGTTAGGAAATAGAAATCTCATCATTACATCAGTCACTTGTAAACAAAAACATTGATGATGTGCTTTAGTTTGTCCCAAAGATGTTGCTTTGTTGTTGGTTTATGTTTGGAACAAGACCAACGAAATATGGTTGATGTGTTTTCTAGATTATGTCAGGCAGCTCTATTGTGAAAGATGGTGTCACTTTGGTCAATGCTTATGGACCCGAGTTGGATACGCTGCGAGAAGGAGACTGCATTGGTGTTATGAGAACTAGTAAGGTAGTTATCAGAAAAGAATTTCTCCATTAAGTCATGGTTGAGTACCTATTATTATGACTTATTTCATTAATTTTTTTGCGGTCGTCTTTCTACATGACTGGTAAAACCCAAAATGAGGGTTGTGTTTGACCTGTGTGTCTTCACTGACACACTTCTAACATTTTCTTAAAATATAAATTTTTTTGATGTTCATTGTTTTGTCTTGCTTGATTAAGGTCTTGATTCCTACTTGTTGATATCCTTCATAACTTTCCGGTCTCTATTCCCAGGGAGAGTTAACGTTGTATCTGAATGGTCGTTGTCTTGGTATAGCTGCGACAGATCTACCTTCGAGATTGTTTGCTGTAATTGACTTGTACGGTCAGTGTGTTCAAGTGTCCATATTGCGCACCAATGAAATAAGAGCCATCATGGACAGTAGCATGGATCAGGTTTGCTATTATTATACTAAGAGTTGTAAAATAGT
Organism: Diarsia mendica; assembly: GCA_949316265.1. NCBI lineage: Eukaryota > Metazoa > Arthropoda > Insecta > Lepidoptera > Noctuidae > Diarsia > Diarsia mendica. Next base: position 14,470,333 of record OX438886.1, on the reverse strand, counting down.
ACTTTGAAATTAAGTAGGTAGAGATTATCAAAAGTCAAAATTATTTATTTGCAGCAAATACAAATACAAATACAAATACAAATCATTTATTTGCATAAAACAGGTAGTGAGGATGTTACAAACGTTTTTATGGTTCACTGTATTATAACCATACGAGGTGTGCAAATATAATTGTTAAGAATTTATGACAGAATCAAAATCAGATTTTATTAAATTACTATGTCATTCAAAATATAAATAGTCTATTGATTGTTTAAATTGGATTCGAAATAGTAATGTTAAATAATAATTAATGAAAGTAAATGTCATGGAAATTAATAATGTCATAGTAATTTTAATATTCGTCACATTTAGTCAATTTACAAATAAATTCTATAATTAAAATACAATGTCGGTATCTTCTAAATATTCTTTTACATTATAATAACACTTTTTTATTAGGAAAGTGTGTAATTTCTTTTTAAATAAAGTACAAATGTGGTACAAAAGATGGTAAAATAATATCAGTATAAGAGGATATGTATGTATCTATCTTAGTTTAATATTGTTTATGTTGGTATTTACTATTTGCACCAACAACAGCCCCATTTTATATCGTAATAAATCACTGTCCATCCTAAGGTTGCCTGGAAGAGATCGCGGAAAGCGATAAGGCCGCCCATTGTATGTTTTGTAGTGTATAATAATATTATGTTTTCTTTTGTTATGTATTTTTGTGGTGTACAATAAAGTATATATAAATAAATAAAATAAATCAGTATTAAAATTTTAGATTGAAGAGGATCCAAACAATGATGATACACTTGAGTCCAGTGAATTGGACGGAGCTGGTCTTCCACCCGAGTCAAGCCAAAACCCAAAAGAGACTCGTAATGTTTACATTCCAATGACTTCCGAAGGTGCTTGTGCGCTTGGTTAGTATTAAGCACTCAGTTTACATATCCAATTAGTTTATAGTCAGTAACTGCCACAACTAAGAGTAACTAGTAAGTTAAGTTAAGATTTTTTTTTACTTTTTTCTACCTAGCTGTAAGTTTTCCAAAAATAATAAAATAAATAAATAAAATAAACTATTTCTTTGACAGTCGTACAAGACCGCTTGCGTTTTCATCCAAGGTGTGGGATCCTGGTGAAACTGTCAAGTAACAACAAGTAAGTATTGTTTTGGATTAACTTATATTTGTTAATTTCCATCTAATAAATAGGTTTGATGAAGTCAAATAATTACGTTGGTCTTGCCTGTCAGTCTATATTATGGAAATTATGTACAACCTTACGCCTCGGTCGATTTCCAGTCAAGTCCGTATTCAAACGTGTCTATTTGTGGTATGATGTGATAGGTAAACATGTTATTTAAGTATGGTATGAGAGGGGGCTTTTTTCTTGAGTGAGATGCAAAAGGACTCGTGTTATTATTGTTTTTTTGTGCCTTAGGACTGCAGAGCGTGCTCGTCCTTTAGACGACTACAACAATGGCGTGGTGATGACACATCGTCCGCTCTACGATAACGAGTTATTTGAGATACGTATAGACAGACTCGTGGACAAGTGGAGCGGCAGCATCGAGGTGGGGCTCTTACATACACTATAACTATTTTTTTACTGACTGACCAAGTTACATAACCAACTGACTCGTGCTGTAACATCATTCGAACTTCAAAGATTCTCTGACGAACACAGAGAGTTGTTATGCCAGCTGGTGAGGCTTGGGCGAGTAGAAAATTCTGTTATATGTGATTTATTCTTTCTGACTTACACACACTTGACTTAATACAGGTGGGTGTAACAACACACAACCCAGCCATCATACGTTTCCCATCCACGATGACCAACATGGACTCCGGCACTATCATGATGTCCGGATGCAAGGTGCTACTCAACGGGCATGGCACTTGCATTGAGTATGGCAACTTCAACCTCGATGAACTTAGGGTAAGCTGCTTACTTACTTCATCATCAGCCTATAATGTTCCCACTGCAGGGACTCAGGCCTTCTCTTTAGGTGAGGGATGGGCTATAATCTACCACGCGGACCCAGTGCGGGTTGGTAGACCATGACTTCGATTTTGTGGTTTTAAGACATGCCGGTTTCCTCTTCCGCTTACTTACTTACCCAGAAAAATTTACATAATTTGTCAATTTCATGAAAAAAATAGGCTACTATTTGTGTCTCTTAAATAGGCGAATATCATGTATGTTTTATTACAGGAAGGCGACACCGTAGGCATGATGAGGAAGAGCAATGGTAAATTGCACTATTACATCAATGGTGTCGACCAAGGAGTTGCTACTGATAAAGTAGACCAGCAAGTCTGGGGAGTGGTGGATTTGTACGGCATGACCGTCAAAGTTAGTGTTTTATTCATTTACTCCTTTTTCTACATGCCATCTAATAATCACTTGTCATCATGTCATATTTGTGATTTTGGTCATCAATTTCTGGCGATCTTTTCAACATTGGAGGATAATATATTGTTAACAGAGCATAGACAGTTGCGTTATATCAACTTTCGATTTACTAGGTGTCAATAGTGGATCCGTGCGAAGATATTGACAGCAACATCAACAATCCACCGCTCGTGCTCGCTTCGCCTGACATCCCTGCTCCTAGTAAGTGCCATCTTCAACGATAACCCCGGAAACATATCACTTGTATGTTAGGTTAACGTCTTATCTTATCTTCTCGTGTTTCCAGGCAGGTTTAGACCAAGAATAGACGAAGAGAGCCTTTTATTTCATACGCTGCGTGATTCGAATGTTATTATTATTAATGATGGTAAGACTGCTCATAGGCCTAAGTAAGTATCATCATCACTTTTATATTTTTGTCTTAAGTCATTTTTCAGCAAACTTTTACAATGAAGTGTAAATTTTCAGTGCTTTCAAGTACTTCAACAACGGAATCGTGATGACTAACCGTACTCTGAGAACCAACGAACTGTTCCAAGTACGTCTCGATCTCGTTATTCCGAAGTGGGCTGGAAGCATTGAAATTGGAGTCACGCAGCATTCTTCTAATGAAATTAAAGTTCCATTCAAAATGAGCAATGCAAAGTAAGTACCTCTTCCCTTCTTTAATTTTCCCTGTAATCTTAAGAACTCGGAATCCTAATAAGCATATTCTTAATCCCTAGATCCGGCACGTGGGCTGTGACCGGAGAAGATGTCATCCGCGACGGTTCCATCATAATTCCACAGTACGTCAGAAACCTTAATAGGCTTGTGGTAAGTACCATTAACCTTTCAAAATGACAAGGTCTTTTATATACCGGTTATGTGTTTAGCTATACATTTGTACTTTATAGGAAGGAGACACCGTGGCTGTTATGCGCAAAGAGCTGGGCATACTACATTTTTTTGTTAATGGCGTGGATCAGGGGCCGGCCGCGTTTAATGTTCCTGAACACGTGTTTGGCGTTATAGGTGAGTTAACATATTTATTTTTGATTTTTGTTACTCTCGCGAAAATTGAGCGGGAGTTTCAGTTTTGACGACATTTAAGTCAATCTTAAATTTAATTAACTGTCTAGCCTTTTAATAATACGTTTTTGTCTGCTTAGATTTGTACGGGCGCGCGGCACAAGCGACAATCGTAGATGAGTATACACCTCCGCCAATATATTCTCCCGAATCGCCACTATCTACGGAATCCAATGCTACTATATTTCCGTGAGTAATCCGAATTATTCTACTAAAATATTCCCAATCTTGTCCAAAAATTGTAACAAAAATGCCTTAAGTGTTGATCAAATGTGATCCTTATTGATGTAAAAGTGCTAGAAATTTAATAATAATCGTCTGTCTGTCCAGAGAGATGTGCTTCCACCGCGTCCACGGTCGCAACGCGCGCCTCAGCCGCAATCGTCTTACGGCTTGGCGCGCCACCGTCTACTCCGAGTTCAATGACGCCGTGCTCTTCAGTTCACGACCTCTGCGTGAATGTGACATGTTCGAGCTACGTATCGACAAAATGGTGGATTGCTGGATTGGGAGCCTTGAGATAGGTACCTACACCTTTTTTTGTAACTTATGTCTTTAAGCCTTGATTTAAGCCTTGATTTAAGCCTTGATTTGACTTGTGGTTGTTTACAACGCTATTAAGAGGAAATGCGAGTGCTGTCTCTTTCTACTATCGCTGTCTCTCTCCGTCCTCCTGCCCTCAAATTCGTGCGATAAGGACAACTATAGAAAAAAGTTAGAATTCGAGGTTTGGCTCTCGCCTATTTCCTCCTCCAATATTGAACCAATTTAAAAGATATTTTAGAAAATGAATAAGGAGGTTATATACTACGCCGCTATTTTTTTCTTTTTTCGTTAATAGTTGTCAAATTTGTACACTAGGACTCTGTTAACAGCGATCTAAACAAGCAATTTTGAGCATTTTCTGAGGGTTCTAGTGCTTATAAAAATAATTTATCACCAAAAAGGAAAACATAGGGGCATAGAAATAGTTAATATTTATTATTCTGTAAAAAACCATTGCTCTACGGTCATTAACCAAAAAGAAAACAGGCGAGAGCGTTTGTATGGAGAAAAGACCACTCGCGTTTCCTCTTAATCTTTTAAACTCCTGGTCGTTAGACGCATGGCGCACCGGGGCACGCCAGGGCACAAAAATCTACGTAAAATATTATTTTATATTATGTGACACTATTTTGTAATATACAGCAGATAAAGGTTAAAAAAAAATTACGGTTTTTGTCGCCTATAGACGTCGGTGGCGTATTGGACACGTTTTCATTTGTCGTCTTACAGGACCGTGTCGTTCAAAAGGTTAATGGCATTATCAGTAGGTACGTCTTCTTATTACTTAGTCGCCAGCAGTTTTCACTCGCTACGTATTAGAAGTTTTAGTATGTTCTTGGATAAAAAAAGGTTCTGAGGCTTTTTATCAGAATTCATTCAGCTGCTTTAACATCATCGAGTAGGTAACAATATTCTTCATCACAAATAATACAGAAAAAATCTGCCTTGGACATTTTCTTGGTTAACGTTAGCTCATTGTTCAGGTGTGACAGCTATCCGTCCTGATGACTTGGAGGCTAGCGGGGGTGTGGGCGCTATCGCAGGAACAGCTACCGACCTTAACTGGGACACCTACATCCTCAGCGGGGCGGCTATGATGAAAGATGGCGAGTGCGTGCGCAGCGGGTACCCGCTTGATCTGGACACACTGACTGTTGGAAGCCGTGTTGGTAAGTTTTCTTATACTTGGAGATAAGATTCTGACCGAATGGTGGCCAATGTTTGGTCAGAGAAACCATTTCCATCCAAAAGCGCGTTGGGTCGACGATATTGTCAGGTCAGGAGCACGGGAAGCGGATGGATGAGGGAGGCACAGATCAGAAGGGAGTGGCAGAAAAAAATGGGAGGCTTATACCCAACAGTGGGTGATTCCGGGCTGAAATGATGATGACAGGAAGGCTATTCGACAATGAGTATGTGTATGAGGTTTAAATGATATTTCCACCGTCGACATGGTAAGTCTTACCATCTTTTTTTTTTTTTTTTTTTGGTGGGTGGAAAATCATCGAATAACCCCCCCCGCTCTTGGGCAGAGCGAAGGGGAGTGTCAGACTTCTACTGACTAAAAACCAAACCCATGTTCCTTCTTCACCCTTGTGTCGAAGCCGCGTTATCCTTTCGACAAGCCACAGCCCCGACGGGAAGTCTTACCATCTTAGTTTCTCTTATCCCTCATTATTTTGGGGTAGGATATGTTAGAACGCCGGGCCGTTCTAAATGCGCGTTGGGTAACATTTTGTTTTGTGACATGTTGATCTCATCCGTCCGACGTATGGAATCGGCGGAAGAAAGTATAGCAGAAGAAAGGGTACGCCTCTATGAAGTAATGGGTGATTACGTACGAGTTTATAAGATGATGATATCTTGATATTATTATTTTTCTAATATCTCAATCAGAGGGCAAATCATTGCCAAAGTAGCCTGAAAATAAATATCTGTTATGATGATGTTTTTATTCATAAACATTGCACATTTCTTCTTTTCTTCGTTCCATTTTTCGACCGTGGCGTTTATGACCAATACTCTTGTCTAAAGTGAAGGCAGGCGATCTGCGGCCTTGTCTTAGTTTCAGTCGCTCGTGATGTTTTAAATTCGGCACTAAAACGAGATACTTGTCTCCAGGTATGATGTGGCATGCTGATCGCAGCCTGCATTACTATCTGGACGGAATGGACATGGGCAAGGCTTGGTATGTGCCTCATCTTAACATCTACGCTGTTGTCGATCTTTACGGGCAGTGCACACAGGTATGACATCGAAATCATTCATTATTTTAACATAACAACTTTTAGCCTGTTATTCTTTAGTCCCGTGGGAACAAGTCAAGACTACTGGCTCGTCGAAACTAGAACAACAAACCAGTCATTTTATTATCAAGTCGTCATTATTTCTAAAGTGAATTTGCGTTATCACAGGTGACCATATTGCAAAATGAAGAAAGAGCGTTCAATTACAATGGTTGTACTAATTCGGACAACTCTATGCTGGGCAACCCGAGGGCTTTGTTACCATCACCTCCACCATATTGGTAAGTGAGAACCCTTCTGTAGTCAGACATCGCACGCATAGTTTAACAGACAGATGTGTTGCTGGGGATTTGTTGCGTGGATTTTTATTCCTAGCTAGGAAGTAGTGGTAGTGCGTAGGGTGGTAGTAGGTGGGGCGTAGAGTGGTAGTAGGTGGGGCGTAGAGTGGTAGTAGGTGGGGCGTCTTGCAGGAATGCTTGCTGAATGACATTTAAATAAACTTACTTTTGATTTTGCTGACACGCATGAGCTTTGTTTACTCTAAACACGCTTGTTTTATTTTGTAGGAGTTTCTCTGAGTATTGTGGCGACAACGTATGTTTGATGCACGAGTACTCGTTCGCGCGCCGCCTGACTGCTGACCCGATGGCTGCGCTGGTCTTCAGTTCCGCACATCTCGCCATGGAGGAGTTGTTTGAGGTAGTTCAAGAGTTAGCAACTTCACACGAAACGTTAAAACAAATATATTCATGTTCTGAAACAAATTACCTAATAACAATTCGTTTGGCAGATAAAAATCATCGATTGTAAAACAGCTCACGCAGGCAGTTTCCGCATAGGGATAACGGACATCAACATATTGAACGCGCACGTGAACCGCAGTCTGCCCCCCAGCGTCGCCAACTTGCCGCATTTCACCGCGTACATAGACGGTAACATTTCAGTCGTTGTTAACATGTTGTGACTTGTGACGTGCTAGCTCGGTGACACTAGTCGGAGTCTTACGCTGTTTACCTATTATTTTGCGTGGCAACGAACGCTCTTAAGAAAACCACTTTATATTACTTATGAACCTCAGACAGAATGACACATAAGTACGGCCTCAAGCTTGTTTAACGCGATGAATACCTGCGGCCATGAACTGTGTTCCTACTTCACTTTATGATCTATTATGTTGTGAGTATCATGTTTATATTATTTTTTCAGGGCGTTACATGAAATATTCGCAGCCGAGCTCACGGAAACAGGAGTTGGTCTCGTTTGTTCCTTCATTCGAGTGGCTGCGTCCCGGAGACAGGATCGGTCTCAAGAAAGTCAGCGACTCGCGCGTTATCGTCTACTACAACTCTGAACAACTCGACACGGCTTTCGAGAAAGTTCCCGACGTTAGTATTTATGAGTCGGGAATTAATACACGTTTCTCCTGTAATGTAACCCAGAAGGCCTAGGGTTGGGTGCCAGTTTGAGCATTAGAAATTATGTAATACTTGACATTGTATCCGCTTTGTAGATTCGTAGTTGTTGTCTTTGAAATTATAAAATCATTCAATCAATTTACTCACTTATAAAATGTATTTGAAATATTTAATGGAAATAAATGTTTGAAGTCAAGTAAAACAACAGAGGGGTGTAAAGGAATCTGTCCGAAAGCCAACCTCACCTGCACGCGGTGCACCCTGCAAATACCAACGAGGCCCATGGCGACCGACGGGTGGCGGGATAACCAACCCTCGCACCTAGACCCGGGAGGTGCCGTGCGCCATACTACGGCGCCATCCTGAGTCTAGCAGTGGCAGCATGCAAACACCGCGATTACTGACATTCAACCTGGCCGGTGATTCAAATACTAACTGCCTTCTACTACTAACCCTCTTGCAACTTTGCGAACTTGTTTTATTTTTGCCGTGGTGGGAACTCGTGAAATATGTAGGTATGCGAATAGGTGCGAGATATAAAGGGCTATTATATATTGGTTTAGAAGACTAACCTAACAAAATATATCTTCTTAACCAAATCAAGAATGCGGTAGACATTCGAAGGTGTTTCGCTAACGAAATAAGCGATATTATTTAGAGTGATATAAAATCAAATATTTGTTACACACATATTATAATATATAATGTACATATTTTATATATAAACAACCTATTTCTCATATGTCTCAGTATGTATTTATGTAATATACCGATAAAATATGTGTTATTTTTGAATTTTAAACTAGATATAGATCACGGCAAATACAGAACATGCTGACCAGACTTAAAATACTCGATAATTCTTACTAACAATGTTTTTAAAATAGATTGAAATATCAAAGGTTCATAAAAAAAGTAAAATACATAATGCGTAAAACGTAATGTATTGAAATTAAAACAAGAAAATCTTGCTTTCATGTCAATGAGAAGAGCTTTTGTTACCAAGGTTTTAAATAACCTGGACTTGATTCAATTCGATTTTGGATGCTGGAGTAGCACTTTAATTAAAAAACTACACCCACTTCCTTGAAATCTTTATAAATAGCTGATGACGATGACTGTCAAAATCCCATAATTAGTTTGGTGTTTTACGGAGCAAATGCCTAAAACCAGCTTCTTGCCTAATTATTTGGCAACTCATGGACCATAGGTGGGAATATTTGTTGTAAGATGTCGCCTTCAGTGACTTAGGTGGCTGACTTTTTCGGTGGTTTGCAGACTTATCGCATGCTTCTACGATCCTTATGCTTTTACGCTGTATACTGATCACCCTGCCGCTTCGGGGCTATACCATGACGCAAACATTCCAGCCATCATGTTCCAGAACGGTTTACGCGCTCATAAAGAATGTAGATGCTGATTCGAAAATGAATTCAATCAAAACATAGAATTAGCAACGAAGTTCGAATGCAGCGCTTGAACCAACTGGTTTAAAAAAATAATGGTGTTCCCCATATCCAACTGCTGAACTGCCGAAAAAGTTTGAACGTTGAAATCGTCTTTCTCTCTCATACAAAAAGAAATTGCCGTTCTACCCGACTTGGCTATAGCAAAAATGTTAAAATTACTTAACCAATTAAAAGAATTTGGCCAGTATTCATATAAAGCTAAATCTTCATATATATCTAGCTTGTTTAGCTGTCATTTAATCGTAATGTTCTCATAATTTTTTAAAAGTTTTAATTTTTACAGTCATCTCATTATTTGCTTGCCCTGATAAAAATCAACCAACTAGTCGTCATTTCATTGAAATTTTAACATATCTTTACTAACATTGTTTATTTAAGCTTTTTCTTGCTATTTTTAAAACCTAACACTCCACTATTTGTCATTTAGGTATACTTAGTTTGGCGGATAATTTCAGAATGCTTATTCAATCTAAACAATTATAAGAGGGTTCTACCTACTTGCTACCCTAATTCAAATGATAATACATGGATGGCTTGCTACAATCAGGCACATGTTTCATGCGCTTAATATTAAGGTCAAGCTTGCAACACAGTGGACTGTAGTCTGATTAATTAAGACAGTCAAGCCATTGAATTAGTTTGTGGGCAAAAATAAAATAATTATTATCCGTTGGGTATGTTAGATGACCATGAAGTATCGCTGTCCGTATGGACCCTGATTGATTTATGAAAAACATGAATATGATATGAAAACGAATACTAATGTAAAGGGTTTCGTTTCAATACCTATGTGCATTTATTTAAATAATATAGCACACAATTATCTTACAAGACACAGTTTAAGATATTCGAAGAATTTAAGAGAATCGGACACTTTTCTACAGTATTGATTTTGTTCATTTATGTATAATATCCATTTAATAATATTTTATTCTTACTTATTATACATATTAAATGTAATGACATTCTTATGAGAAACTCGTGCCTAAATAATAACAGCCGTTCTGGTCGATCTTCAAGTTAAGCCAGGCTTGCCATGGTTGGTCCTCACGTTATAGGTAGTCATTGACCCGAAAGTCTGATAACCAGTCTTACCATATTATTCATCATCATCAGCCATTAGACGTCCACTGCTGGACAAAGGCCTCCCCCATAGAACGCCATAAAGATCGGCAGCCTGCCGTTTGCATCCACCGGTTGCCCGCGACTCTCACGATGTCGTCGGTCCACCTGGTGGGAGGCCTGCCAACGCTGCGTCTTCCGGTTCGTGGTCGCCACTCGAGAACCTTTCTTCCCCATCGGTTGTCCGTTCTTCGAGCGATGTGGCCTGCCCATTGCCACTTCAACTTGCATATTCTGCGAGCTATGTCGGTGACCCTGGTTCTTCGGCGAATTTCCTCATTCCGGATTTTGTCGCTCAAAGAAACTCCGAGCATAGCCCTCTCCATGGCTCGTTGCGTGACTCTGAGCTCTGACCATATTATTACCCAATACTAATTGGTTTGTGGAGTTCAGATAGTCAATCGCTCCATGTAAAATACTGGTATTCGACTGCATCCGGCTAGACTGAAAGCCTTTCCGAACATTGTTGGGAAAAGGCTTGGCAGATGATGAATATGCATGAAGCACATAACCAGTGGAGAAAGTATGGGCACGTTTTTGTTCTAAATCAAAGTCACTAATATACTGCGGGGGGAGAGGTACGTTTCGGGCTCTGTGATTGGTTGACGAACTGACAACCAAATGACAACTCATTCTCTAGGGATTCCAAAAAAGTAATTGAAAAAGTATCGATATCGATAATTGTTTGACTTATTAGTATTATAACGATTTGTTTGCATGAGAGAGATTACGGGTTCGATTTTGAAATAAAACAGGTAATTACTAAACTTAGAAGACTGTATTTAAAAAAATATAATATATTTACTGGTTTTTAAAATGGATTAGTTTTGAATATGTTTTTCTTATATAATCCTTTGAATTTGTATTATTTTTCGTATTATATGTCAGTCGAGTATCAATATATTTTTTTGCTACACATGAAGCTAAATCAATTAAATGGTTAGTCGATTCTACGTCAAATTGGTAAAAAAAAAGTAAAAGGACCTCAAATTAGTTCAAATTAATTTTGTGTGTTAAGATCATGATATCACGGGGGTAGCAAAGGGGGGTTAAAATTTCGGTAATTTTTTGCCTAGGACGATCCGTTTTCAAGATATTATTTGTATTTTTAACTTATTTTGGTACAATAATTTAAAACACCCATAACTCGGAAACGGTGCATCGTAGGACCATGCTTATCGGACCCTAAATGGTGTATATGGCGCAGGTTAACCCGATACTGCAATAAAATTGGTAATAAAAAAATTAAGTCCTCGTTCCATAGCCAGGCTACACAATCCAACCAAATTTTTTTTATCCCTATCGTGTCAGTTTTTTCATAGGCCTTTGCCTCCGTTTTTCTGCACGCACGCCACTGCCAGCAATGTGTTCACATGCCGATGCGCGTATTGGCCACCTTTACTCCAAAACTAAAATTGATAACGTCTGTTCCATACCTACACTGGCCTATATAAAAACATTTAAAAAAACATATTTTTCTAGGATTGCAATGATTCAAATAGATTCCAAGCAACGCGTCTAAATTTTGTGTAAAAGGCAGGCAGAGATATCATACACTTAATTTTTTTACTGTTATGTACAAGTTTATGCCAGTATTATACACATTTGCGAGTAAAGCCAAGGGAATAAGCATATTTGAAAATATAGCAATATAATGAAACTAAAAAATTTAAGGTATTTTAAGAACTTCTATTTTAAATTATATCGATACCATAAACCGTCGCGATACTGCGAACTCGAACATCATTATCATGAAAGAAAGAGACAACTGCATTAGTGCAAATCAGTGTACCAGAAAGAGACAGCAATTATATGATTATTTTTTCATTGTTTTGATCAAATTGAATAGAAAACCACATAACTGTGCAATGTTATCCCATCTTTTGTGTAACTTGAAGTTGTAGTACACTTTCCACACCATTTAATTGCACAACTGGGCATTATTTTTCGTAATAAATGCTTTCAAAACGGGAGCGCGTGACGTTCGTGCGTTAGCCTACAATTTTGCGACTGAGCAAAATTTCGCCGCGTACGCTTGATATAGCATGTGTTTGGCGCCCGCGGTAGCCCCCGCACGCGCTCTCCACTGGTTATTTTGCTCCATGTGAATATGTAATGATATCGTACTGTATAAAAATATGGAATAAATGTCAATGCAGTCATGCCCCGAATATATTATGAGTAGGCTAGGTGTTAGGTAGACATTAGGTCTTGTAGAAGATGTGAAGAAATGAAACTTGGAGCGCAGAAGTGACATCTTGGGCGGGGCCGAATCTATACATGTAAGTCGGGGTATTACTGTATTGAGAAATTACTGAAGGTGCCGGTTCCCTTCTGTAGAACATTTTCCGAACCGGCGGTAGCTTCATCCATTCAATATACCGGACATACGTTGTGTTGAAGGCCAATTGGTCAAAAAAGTATTAAAAAAAACTCATTGGATTTGTACACATTAAAGGAATCTAAGATTCGGGTCTATGTCGCTATTAAAATTGAATACACTTGGATGAATATATCTCGTTTTTGTGTTATTCAGTTTAAATGGCGGTGTTAACCAGAGGTTTTAAATTTCTATATAGCTGTACTTCAAAATTTATTGTTTCACAAAATTGGATAAAGTTATTACGGTTACAGACAAAAATCACAGAAGTCGTAATATTTTAGTAAAAAAATATATAAGTCGCATGCCCTTGTGACTTGTATATTAAATGTTACTTAAATATTTACTTCTTCCGGAGATTTATTTTGTTGCCGTAATTCCTTTTTATTTGTGTTAACAAATTGCATGGTCTGCAGCCACTGTATTCTCCAGTAAAAGGAGCATGCACGCTTTTATAGTAGGTAAATGCTTAAACTACAATGAAACCTGGTTAAGTGAGACCTCAAGGGACCTAAAAATTTGTTTCACTTACCCAGGTATTCCACTTACCCAGGGTCTCAGATATCCAAATCTGTCTCATGGGACCTCAGCATGAGTTCCAGTTATAGAGGTTTCTCACTTATCCAGGTCCCAGTTAACCAAGTTTCATTGTATATATTATTATGCTTATTACTTGCCTATAATTTAATTTTCAGGAGGTTTAGGTAAAAGTTCACTAATAAACGTTGTAATTAAGAGAAATTTACCTTTTCTGTTCTGTTCCATGTTATACTGATCATGGGTTTCCTTTATCATGTAGTTAGTTCCTAACCTGGTGTCTAGTGTTCTGTGTTCATGCCGCAGACTTGGCTTACCATGCCGTCGAGAAATATCTCTCAGTCATGCTGGTTTCCTCACGATGTTTTCCTTCCACATGAATCCGATAAACCGGAGGTCTTGGGCTCGATCTCGAGACCTATGACTTTTAAGTCCGACTGTCACACCATTAGACTGCTAATCGGATCATGATCATTGTCAAAACTAGACTCGTAGCAAACTAGGACCATTTATCCTTATCAATTTTGCTCTTATCTGTAGTACTATAATTCATGAGTAAGTCCATTCATTGCAACCGTATACTTGACTAACACTAGAAATAAATTATCCAAAATAAAAAAGGTAAATTTCATTTTGGTTCCAATTATGTGTAAATGAAACACAAAATGATAGTTCTGTCTCTTTGTCTATACAGAAAGTGTACGTAGTCATTGAGATCTACGGTCACATCACGAAGATACAGGCTGTCGTCCAGGGGAACGCGGGACTGAATCAACAAACAAGTAACTAACTAAACTACTTCTCTCTCTCGACTTCCTCGTTGGTTGAGTGACTGCTGGGCATGACGTCCTGGATTCGATTCGGGTCAGGCAAACTGTTATTTGATTTTTCCATCAGAAATTCTTCTGTAGCAGCCACGGAGCCTGAGTTTGTGCCCAGTTGATGGAAATAGACCCGCTCCTTAAAACATGAGGCTGCGACCACTACCACCAACGACGCAGTCAAATAATAAATAAATAAGTTTAAATAATATAAATTAATCTGTTATTATAATTTTAACATATACTATTTCAGTTCCCAACGACAGCGACGACTACTCGAAGCATCATCAAGTGTTTGGACCAACTGCCACAAACTTATTCAGTACCCAGGGTCCCTTAGTGAGTGATCCACGGATTACCGGGCGCGCTGCCTTCGACGACGAGTTCTCCAGTGAAGACTCCCCAGAGCCTGACGATCAACTAGCTACTGAAGAGGACGCATCTGCGGACGAAGACGCGATGGGTCGCAAGGCCAAAAATCACCTAAAGGGGAAGTACGCGAAGTTAGCAGCCGATGCTGCCGCCGCCGCTGAAGCGGCCGCCACCGCCGCTCGCGCTGATGCTCGCGAACAAAAGGAGCAAGAGCAGAGGAGGAACAAGGGGAAGGGCAAAGGCAAGCATGGGACTAACCAGGCCGCTGGTAGCGCTGCGGGTACCTCTGGTAGCCCCCCGGTGGCCTCGACATCTGCTGAGGCAGCAGCTACGGCGACTGAAGCGGGCACCAGCGACACCCCGGGTGCGGGTGCAAGCACTGGCGCCTCCGAGGAAAGCGCCGAGGCCCAGGACGAACCCCCTGACGCTACCGCAGAGCCCATCGACACACAAACCATTTTGAAGCCTATACCACGCAGAGCTCCACTACCCTACACCTTTTACAATGTCCACGGCAAAAACATAAGACTATGCAGCTCAGGTAAATATCATATCTTTCTTAATGTTCTTAGTACTTGAATGCGAGCACTAATGCTGTTAAAACCTGATACTATAGGACTAGTGTTAAAACATAACTAAAGACTCAGGAATTACATAAAACTTGTTCTAACTATTCAAATATGAATCATCAATTTGATAACGATTCGGTTTGGCCGTTCGTCGCTGCTGTTAATTGTAGATTGACAGTCATTATAGGTAGCTAGTGGTCCGAAAGCGTGACAGCCAGTCTCACCGAGGGAGGGGTATCATACTACTCAGTACTAAGTAGGTTGTGGAGGTCAGATAGACACTCCAGCCGAGACTGGTAGCCGGCCTCAACATAGTTGGGAAAAGGTTTAGTCCTATAATGATTTCAGAACTTTAAATCATTGTTGAATTTTCTAAAGAGGTTTTATTAACATCATACTTAAATTCTATCTCTAAGTTACGGAAAATAGACTACCTATTCCGATCTTTGGTGATTATGTAGTACATAAAGATGTATGATGAGACCTGCATTCAATAAAACAATGATTTAATGGTTGAGTCATGCCTGTAATCTATATTTTTTATGTACTGGGAGTACTTATAAAATATAGATTACAGCCACTTGCCCGGAATAATCAGACAGCCCAAAATAAGATAATCATTATCTGCTTAGCTTTTTCTGCGGCTTTCATTCCAACTAGCTAGATGCAGCTGAATACCAGTAATTTACATGGAGCGTCTGCCTATCTGACCTCCGCAATCCAGTTAATTTAGTTTAGTTTGGTTAACTGTAAGATATTGTAGTATAATCACTATTCACTTTTTACTTTAGAGGAGCTCGTGGCTTAATAAGAACTGCCACTCAGGTCGATCTTTAGGTAAAGCTGTACTTGCCTAGGTCGGTCTGTGGATGGGTGCCCGCTCGACATACCGAGTTTCCTCCGTGCCTCGGTGCGCACGTTAAGCTGTTGGTCCCGGCTGCCATATATATAGATCTTTGGCAGTCGTTACAGGTAGTCAGTGACCTGAAATTCTGACATCCAGTCTTACCAAAGGGATCCGGTATTACCTAGTATTAACTGGGTTGTGGAGGTCAGATAGGCAGTCGCTCCATGTAAAATACTGGTATTCAGCTGCATCCGGTTAGACTGGAAGCCGACCCCAATATAGTTGGGAAAAGGCTAGGCAAATGAAAATGATTCACTTTTTACTTTACTTTATTTCAGATACAGTGGCGTCGCGCTCGAAAGGGTATAAAGACGGCATTGCTGTGATTAGCCAGCCGCTTCGCCGAGGACATAACTTCAGGGTAAGTCACAATGCTGTGTATTAAGTAATAATTAGTGTAGTAGTAATTAGTGTAGAAAGACCCTTTACCAAACCGAGAAGCACTTGTTCTTCCTCTCTTTGCGATAATTTCTAGACCATAATAGTTCACTCAAAATAGACATTTGATACAATATTTTCTGTAGAGCAGAAAATGGGTTGACATGTCAAATTCTACACCTTGCTAAAAAAGTCAAGGTTAAAGGGACAAAATTCAGTTATTCTAATTTTCTTATTAACGGTGAGGGTTACTGACTGGCTGATTAACTGATCTTGCTGAATGTGCTACTTAACCTTCCTTCTGAATCACTCTATTTATTGCTGAAAACTGCATTAAAATCCGTTGCGTACTTTAAAAGATCCAATCGTACAAACAGCGGGATCGACTTTGTTTTATACTATGTAAAGAATTAAGAAAGACAATGCAGGCAGTTGTTGTTGCATTGCATTGTTTGTACACTTAGATCTTCTAAACTGCGCAAGGGATCTTAATGCAGTTTTCAGCGAATGATAGAGTGATTCAAGAGGAAGGTTTATAAATAGAACATTGCACCTGTGCCAAGCTATAAAAAAAAAACAGATTTATTTATTGGTGAATAACTTTTTTCCCCAATTATTCACACATTTACTGCCATACAATACAATGATGTATTTTTTACGCTCTTTTATTTAATACAAGAACAATGGGAAAATGGCTCTTACTCCCAAGTAAGAGCCATTTTCCCATTGTTCTTTAAACAATACCTTTCAGAAAACTTTAAACAACAAATTGAGAGGCAAATACTCGTAGAAGACAGTTTTGAGAACTTCAAGGACGAAATCATCAGTAAATGTCTATTGAAATTATTGGAAATAAAAAGTGTTTAGCACTAGTGTACAACAATATTCTTCTTTCACAAGAAAAATGCGAAAGACTGATATGTTTGACCTTTTCTAGCACACATGGGTTTTGGGGAATTATTGACATTTCATTTGTAGTCGTGTATTCAATCCTTGTGACGTCTGACAGGGCAGAATGGAAGAAAAAACGTGTTGCGCCGACCCCAAATGACATGGGATAAGTGCAGGAAGATGGTAATGATTCAATCACAAAATCAAAACCAAATTTCAGCTCTATGCGAATTATTGTTATTTAACTACCTCTTAATGCCTATTATGAATGGTCTAATTTCCTGCCTTCTGGTTACGGCGTTATTGGAAGTCAAAGTTCTGCCACAGAAACAACTTTTTCGCAAGTAAAAAAAAAGAAGTTAATGTTGAAATTTTACTTTAAATACCTTTATGAAAACTGTATTACTAAATGCATTCATCACCACAATGTTTTGAGTGCGTTTCATTGAGTTTAAATGTAATTTTCATCCCAGAAAAAGTCGTTTCCCATCAATTTATTTTTGCGAATTAATTTGATGTACAAAATGTATTGTTGACGTCTTCGTGAGGGGTGTGCTGTTTACACCTTATAAGTATTATATGTTCATTTCTTTATTAACTGATTATATATCAATATTATGTTAAGCCGATGCGAATTACTCTTATTAGTTGCGAAATACTGGCCAAATGCGATTGGAAATATATTACGAGATTGAAGGTATGTTCCAGCTGGGCGGTTTTAGTGGGTTAGTTTCACTTTTTATTATATAACTAGCGACCCGCCCCGGCTTCGCACGGGTGAAAATGGATGTTATTATACATATAAACTTTGATCTTGAATCACTCTATCTATTAAAAAAAACCGCATCAAAATTCGTTGCGTAGTTTTAAAGATTTAAGCATACAAAGGGACATAGGGACAGAGAAAGCGACTTTATTTTATACTATGTAGTGATGTAGTGATCAGACAATCGGAACTTATTTCATAGCTCTCTAGTGACAAAAACCGACAACTTAAATCCCTTATACATAATTCTAGAAGTTTTCTTTAATTGTAATCAAGGAAAAAACCTTCAGACCTTCAGAGAGGTTTTAACCTTCTTGGTTAAAACCTCTCTGACTAGCGCCTACTTTTATATTTTTCATAAAATCTGAAAGCGAAATATAAAGCTGACAAAATTCAGTAATAGCGAAGATTTTCATTAATGATCGTTTCTTCTAAATGAGCAAACACGCAAAGAACGCGAAATGAATTTTGCAAAAATGCAATATTGTGACAAAAAATAAAAACTTAGATCAAAACATAGGTGCCTTATTTTCAAATGAGCAGATCATTTGAAAATAATACAAGCTATGGATATTAAAAGCCGCTTAGACAAGTTTTTATTTAGCTTTCCAACAAGCAAATTTCTAACAAGCTGTTTCGTAAATAATATATAATAATTAAAAAAAAAAAATTGTAATCGCTTGGCGTTCCATTTCATAGCGACTTTGACATCATTTACTAATTCTTGCGGTTTTGCGAATCAAGATGTTCAAATCTTTAAAGTAATAATAGTACCTACGATAATTTATGAAAATTCTTCGTAGGGTCCTTTTACATAGAAAAATTACTTCTATAATATCACTAATTACTGATAAGTTACTCGTGAAACAAGAACACATAAAAAAATCCTAATTATTATCTCTACTAAAACCCTAAGCGCCCTTATAAAAAGAACCTTTTTAAGACTTCAATCTCGTAAACATATATTTTGGATACATTTTTGGCTGTTTTCACAACGCTGTCCTTTAAACAGGGAACACCCAAATACTCCGAAACATTTTATTCCGAATTTCAATATTCCGATGTTCAAAAGTCCGAAAGTATAATAATATAATAATACCTAAAAATTATAATCTCGGTTAATCAAAATCACAAAGTTATTTTACCGAAAATCATAAATGCGATTTATTTGTTTTCCGATTTTCATGTGTTCGAAGCATCAAGTGCCCGGTGTGTTGTTTGTTCGAAAAACGACATTCCAATTTCCAATATTCCGAATAATCTGCTTAAATTAGTATTCTAGATACAGGGTATTAGTGACATAAACGAATCGCTTTAAAACCGACTCCACGTAGTCTTATCTGCCCTACGCCGAGAGTGTAATTTAATTCTGCGTAGGCGCGAAGAGGCAAGGCGGGCCGCGAGCTGAGGAGCAGGTGGCTTTACCGCTTGCTGGCCGGCTCTAGCCCTGCAGCGCCGGAGCCGTGGCAGAATCTATGCCTGCTGCATGCTTTCTGCTTGCTTTCTGCATGCTTGCGGCATTCTTGTGGTGTGCTTGCTTTCTGCATGATTGCGTCACGCTTGCGTCTGGCTTGTGGCTTGTGGCATGCCTGCGCCATGCTTCCGATATGCTAGCGGCATGCTTGGGGTAACCAAGCAATTATGAGAAAGATAACGCACCTGTCATTAGATTTTAAATTCTACCTCCTCATAATAAACATAAAAATTACACTTCTCTCTGACGAGCAAATTGTTTGTCTTGCTATTCAGTTTTACATGGCATTCCTATTAATTCGGAATTTTAAATAATCGGTACTTTAATAATCGGAATTCGTATTTTTAATGTTTCGAATTATCATTAAGTCAGAAATTTTGTTATTATTCGATTAAGTGATACTCGGAATTTTAAGAATAGTAATTACAAACGTTAGGAATATTGAAATTTCTGAACCAAAAAGGATCAATGATAAATCGGTGTTGTTAGATTAGCAATTTTTAATCATTCGGAATTATGTAAATCGGTATTTTGAAATTCGTATTTGTGAATGTCGGAATAAAGTTTTTCGTATTATTGTAGTGTATCCCTTTAAACAATAGGATGAAATTGAATGACCACCAAAAAAACAATCGTTACCCTAAACAGCCTCATCCAAAAAAAATATAATAATAATTATGTACAAATAAATGAAACCTGTACCAAAATCTTTCGGGCTATTTAGGTCATGCGCAGGCATGACTTAGATAGCCCTTAAAAAAACAATCACGGAACCGCCTCAAGAGTACCAGTCGACAACACGTCGGTTATAACGCTCTGCCCATCGATATGTAGCGTCCACAGTCATCCCAACACATAGATGTACACATAAACGGTTATTTGTTGCAGTTCCGTGTTGATAAGACCTGCGACGATTGGTTGGGCAGCGTGACAATAGGCGCGGTGGGAGTGCTTCCACAAGAGACTCCTCCCAGCGGCGTACATCTCGAACCACCCTGCTGGGTCATATCCAGCGACCTACTTAACGATAATGGGACATTAGTAAGTATTCTATTAGCTGTATTTATATATTAAGCCACTTTTAACATCTCAAACGAAAACGTTGTCTATATGTAAGTGGCTTTACAAGTTTACGAGTAATAGTCGACCAACTTATAAAATGTACTTGTATGAAATATTTTCCTATAGCTACATAATATGAATGAAGACCTGCGCTACTTAAAACTGCAAATGTAAGATTGTTTTATGTTATCACCATCATCATTATCATTATCAGCCTATAATGTTCCCACTGCAGGGAGTCAGACCTCCTCTCTAGGAGAGGGATGTGCTATATATAATCCACCGCGCGGGCCCAGTTTGGTTTAGCAGCTGTCACATATCTTCAAAAAATTTAGTTCTACGACATGCCGGTTTCCTCGCGATGTTTTCCTTCACCGTTTTAAGAGCAGTGATGACGAAATAAATTACACAAAGTAATGCGCCTGCCTGGGTTCGAACCCACGAATTACTGTTCGTAAGTCGGGGCCGCTACCGCTGGGCCACCGCTGCTCTTTATATATCCGTAAGTATTGCCTGAAAAATAATCAATGTTGTATTTCTACTCTCAGTTTCACTCAATGATGGGAATGGCTCTAAACGACCTGAAGGAGCAGTCGGTTCTGACGATCCACTTCCGCTTCACCAGCGAGTTGATACTACAGGTGAACGGCAAGCTGATTGGCTGCATTGCCACCGTGCCGCGTCGGTTCACCCACGTGTTCCCCACCATCGACCTGTACGGCAGGATCTGTCAAGTATGTACAACTGCAAGTGTGAACGAGTGCTGACCGTAGTCACGTTAAAATAAACTAAATTGGCTATTTGACTACTGTTACAAATTCACGAAAATGTTATATTATTTCAAAGAACTAACAGAAATAACACGATGTGTCAAAAAAGTAATGAATTGATCAAAAAATGTCTTAGGTAGAACTGATTTTAAATGACGTGTTAAAAAGGCAGCGCTACAGACATGTGACGTCATATTTCATACCGCCCTAGTTATGTGGTACAAATGGCTGTTTCGCGCGACAAGGATAGAAAGTACCCCCACTAAAAACTAACATCTTTGAAAATAAACCTTATTCTTTATTTTTATAAAAGTAATCGAAGAATATCATACCAAATAACCCGAATTTGTATTTAACCGACTGCGGCCAAGGCTTTATGTTAATAGATTCTTAATACCTTGTACTCGGCTAATGCTGCTATTTTATCATTTTCAGATATCGGTGCTGCTACACCCTTTTGTGATTGCCAGTGGAGCATCATTAGATTTGCCAGTCATCACTGAGAACCGCGACGAAGCGCTTGACGACCTGTCTGACGAAGAGGAAGACGACAATGAATCTGTTGATCCCGAATCCCTGATAAAGAAGGACAAGAAATCATACAGTCAAGATAACCTCAAGTACAGCCAGTGGGAACCTCTACCCATGGCCGCCGGCACCAGCCCTGGATTAAGTTTCATGCCTTACTGCGTGCCGACTCCTCTTCCATTCCGTTCTCCGACACCTATTCCAATGCCAGCAATGGCACCCTTTGCAGGGCAGGTATCAAATCCCGTGGTGAAAAAGTTGAAGAAATACAAAGTTAAGGGTAACGGAAAAAGTGTAGACATTCCAGATGAGGCCCCGATGGCACAGAGTCTCAATCTACCAGCTAGTCAGCGAGGTAACAACCCACCGGCTGATAATAATGAGATTGTGAACCGTTGCATCCAGAAGAGTCACTCGACGCACAACTTCAGCTTGTCGGAGGAGCCGGACACGCAGGGCGGGCTGCGGCACACGTACAGCGTGGGCTCTCGTGATGACTACGACGACGACGAGGAATGTGATGATGACGAGGACGACGATGACTTCCACGAGCAGTTCTGCGACACTAACATCCGCCACAACGACCGCTATCCGGAGGCCAACGACGTCGACAATCTCGACAACGAAATCATGGACGCGCTCACTATGGACGCTGGGAATTTGCCCGATTTGACAGAAGAACAGTCGTCATCTATCGATGAATCAACACGTCGCGACGATTTTTGGTCGGAGTCGCTGTCGGTTGAGTACTTGCACTATTTGAACCATATTCTGTGTTTGGACCAAGACGCTAGTCATAGCCTGGAGTCTGAGTGGGAGGCGTCCGGCGAGGGGTGCGAACACCTGCACCTCGTGCTTAAGTACTGGAACTACTTGGTGCTGCCGTACCCAGAGCTTCGTCAGGCTGTGTCGTGGGGACAAGTGCGGTGCTACTGCGCTAACTGCCAGCCTGACCCCTCGACAGATTACGCTGGTAAGTTCATACGTTTTTTTTTTGCCTAATCTTTTCCACTCCTGAGCAAAGGCCTCACCCCATTCCTTCCACTTTCCTCGTTGTTGCGCCTCTTCCCGCCAGTTAACGAGAAAGCCATCCAAGGCGTCCCGCCATCTCCTCCTCGGTCTGCCGCGCCGCCGTCTAGCTGTCTCCGGGCTCCAGTTCTGAGATATGCTGGCCCACAGCTTTACTTCATCGGCATCCGGCAGACATGGCCTGCCCCGTCCCATTTTAGTTTGGCAGCTTCATGAGCTACGTCAGCAATTTGAGTTCTGGAGCGCAGTGTGGAATGATTTATTCAAAAATATTCATAGATAGTAGACTCGAAAATAATATTAGTCTTTGGTACCTAGCAAAATAGTCTAAAACGTTCTTAACCTTCTGATTTTAGGTTAATAAATGGTCGAATACTTTAATTCCAGCGTCGATTTTAAAGCAACAAACTAGTAATCAGCATCGTTAAGACGATCTTCGACTTCTGACGTTTCAGTATTTTTGGTCACGCCCACAATTTTTCCGATACCCTAGCGCCATACTACCAAGTAAGAAACAAATAGTCCAGGATCCACTTTCCATTTTTGCACTTGATTACTATCAAGCTAATATTTTGATGAGACGGCGAGACGCCAAACAATTTTCTGCACGAAAACTCTCGAATTCTAGATTGTGGTAGGTAATAGGGGTAGCAGAGATAAAATATGTTGGTTTGATGATTCTCAAAAGTGTTTGTACCAGTTGGTTTTTTTTTT
The DNA here is from genome assembly GCA_949316265.1 of Diarsia mendica. Classification (NCBI taxonomy): domain Eukaryota; kingdom Metazoa; phylum Arthropoda; class Insecta; order Lepidoptera; family Noctuidae; genus Diarsia; species Diarsia mendica. The sequence continues at coordinate 14,446,857 of OX438886.1, read as the reverse complement.
GTTAAATCTGATGATAATTATCTAAATTATTTGAAAAAATATTTGTCCTACAAAATGTATGGTTTGATCAAAGAGCCCCCCCCCCCCTTCCTTCCTTCCAATAAGTATCGATAACGAAGTCATTAAAAATGATTACTAACTGGGTTTTGGGGATTGGATATTTTCTATTAAACCCACTGTTTACAAGTTACCTACAAGATTCTAAAAAATATAATAAGTGTTTGGCACTTACTCCACGCATCATCAATACTCCTGTACATCATAAACAACAGGCTAATACACTTTCTGGAGCCACCAATTCCTTAGGAGCAAGCAGGTTTTGTTAAAGGCAAAGGCACGCGGGAACAAATCCTGAACGTTCGCCAAATTATAGAGAAAAGCCGGGAATTTAACAGCCCTGTATTGATATTTATGTTTCATAGATTACCTACACCAAAGCATTTGATTGCGTGGAGTGGGGCAAGCTGTGGGAGGTTCTTAAAGACATGGGAACGCCTCAACATCTTATTGACCTAGTCCGATGGCCTCTACATCAACAACCGCTCTTTCGTCAAAATAGACACCGACTGTTCAAATGCGTTAGGCAGGGAGGGATGCATCCTCTCACCTCTGCTCTTCAATGAGTATGAAGAGTAATATCATTCACAAGACTCTTGAGGGCTGGGACAAGGGGGTTTACTGTTGGTGGAAAGTGGATTTCCAATCTGAGGTACACTGATGACACCGTTCTCCTTGCTACAACATTTGGCAACATGAAAGAGATACTGCACAGATTGGAAGTGGAAAGTGGCAAATTAGGGTTTGCAATAAATAGGCAGAAAACCAAGCTGGTGGTAGATCGTGCGGGAAAGGTATCGGGCGCCTATAACATCTAAGGCATATATACTGTGGACAGCTTCGTTTATCTGGGCACCAATATAATTAAAGTTGCTGCATCCCAGAAATAAAACGGCGGATAGCCATAAAGATGCTATATTACGCCCCCAGAACCGTTTGAAGGCCCGTTTGGTCAGAGCACTAGTTTTCCTGATTTTTCTCCATAGAGTTGAGACATGGAAAATCCAATAAGAGTAAGACAGAGGAAAGACGCATTCGAAATGTGGTGCTTTAGGCGGATTCTCCGAATTCCATGGACGGCCAAACGCACAAATGTGTCTATCCTTTACCAACTCGATATCAAGACTCGATTGTCAACAGTTTGCCTACAGCGTATTTTGTCTTATTTCGGGCACATAATGCAAAAAGGAGATAGCAGCCTTGAAAAGCTGGTCATTGTTGATTGGCTTTGAGAAAAAAATGTTTGTGGAATCTCAATGTCATTTTTGCAGACCTGTCTAATGTCCATAGACACCCCACACGTAGGTAAAGGTTTGATGAAAAAAATTTTTTTTAGTTTCATTTCCATGTATGGGGAGACCCCCTTATCCTTTTTTATTTTATTTTTGTATAATTATCGTAAAGCGGTTTACAGAATCCGATCCGAATCTACCTACCGAGTTTCAACTGTGTAGTCTCAATAGTTTTCGAATAAAGTGGCTGTGACATACGGGCGGACAGACGGACAAACAGACATGACGAATCTATAAGGGTTCCGTTTTTTGCCATTCGGCTACGGACCCCTAAAAAACCGCTGGTTTGTAATAATTTTGGACGACCTCGTTATCAATACATGTTGGAAGGAGAGTTGATCGAACAAATACAACAATATTTTTACAAACACAAATATTTTTTCGAATAATTTAGATAATGATCATCAGATTTAACTAAAAAATTAGTTAGTAATAGATTTTTGAAAATCATCAAATCAACATAATTTTATCCCTGCTACCCCTATCACCTGCCACAATCGAGAGTTTTCGTATAGGAAAATGTTGGCGTCTCATCAAAATGCAGCTGCTCAAAAAATTAGCTTGATAGTAATCAAGTGCAAAAATGTACCGTGGCTCCTGGACTAACAGTGTGACGCGGTCAATAATAATTTATAGATGAACGGATAGCTGTCAGTGGGGCGCAAAGTGACATACGTCCGTCTAGCACCGCGCCTAAGCGCTCACTGTCGGATTGTATACGTAAGAAAGAGCGCGATGACGCAACGCAACTTCTTATAAACCATTTATTGATTAATTACATAAAAATAATTTATTACATAATCAAAAATTAAAAACAACGAAATTCTGTATTTAAATATGATACGTTATTGTTATAAATTTTACCAACGTACGTTGATAAGTAATGGAGATATTTTTGTTGGAAGATCATTTTAAGAGGTTAGTTTACCATTTTTTTGTATCGAGAAAACTTTTCAAAAACGTGTTTTGAATACAACGAAATTATCAGAAATATGTTCAAGATTAACATAAATTTTTTCCACCGTGTCAAACTGTATAGATTTGGCTAAAAAATTGTTCAATACAAGCCTATTTGGCTCTTATCAGCCTCTTAAGGGTATTTTTACACCCATTAGCTTTGGTAGGCTTTGTGAAAAGTATGTTTGTACTAAGCATAGTGTTGTTGCAGGTTGGGTGCGCATAGAGCGCATCGACGGCGTGGGTGCCGCTCAGCGTGGGTTCTGGCATGTGGTGCGCTCGACGCTGGGCGCGGCGCAGGTTGCGGGGGGGGAACGCGACCCTGTCATACGACGGCCGCGCTGTATGAGCGCCGGCCCATGCGCTTCACCGCCCTTCGCTGACATGTAAGTACATATCATTACATACTAATCACCATAGGTAGTTTATTTTCCTAAACTTAATAACATGTCAATAAAACCTCCGTATTAAATCCCGGAATGATTTTTAAAATTCCGAAATCATCTCATGTCTTTTCCGAACTATAGTCGGCTTCCAGTCTAACCGGATGCAGCTGAAGACCAGTATTTTACATAAAGCGACTGCCTATCTGACCTCCAACTAATTAACTCGGTAATACTATATGGCTGCTAATTAAACAGACTTCTTTTTAGTAGCATTATTTGCCTCTACAAATCTACATTGCCTTCTAAATTACTAAGACAGCCACAATTAACGAGCGTCCAAATGTTACTATCTTAGCCACTAGTTATCTTCTATAAGCTACTCTAAATACAACTCTGCATGGTAGTGTTTTTTTGGCATCTAAAGTAACATGCATTAAAGCAGTAAACTTCTACAATATTAATGTATGGCATCAGAAAACATATTCTAATAACTTCTAACTTTTTGACTCAATACGTTCAAATTGTAACTCATCCCACATTCGTTGATGGTCAAAATTTAGCTAATATTGTCATCAAATAATAATAATAATAAAGTTTTATTTTCTCACCACAATATACATAAATTAGTTTACAATGGTCAGATTCGACAAGATACACAATTCAGGTACTTATTATATATTGTGGGAGACTGGTGCCTAAGCTAGGCTCATGGCCTGTGTTTCAGGACACCAGGATCCCACCCCTTTACATTTTCATTTTACACATTATGTACTAGACGCGCTGACAGAATGTAGTGAGTAATCAAACATACAGCATTTTATAGTTACATTTACAATTATTAAAATCTAGGTTAAGTATGCGAAGAAGATGTTAGTAGATAAATGTAGTATGGGTGATTGTGTGTGAGTGTGGTGTGTGATGCCTGTGGGTGTATGCGTGTGTAGGTGTGTGTGAGTAAGATATCGTGTGCTTAGGTCATTATTTTAAGGAGGTTCTCAGTATCATTATAGTTTAATTTTAATAGCCAGTCAGTTAGCCTATTTTTAAATTTATTCTTTGTGAGGTTAAAGATATGTAACACCTTATGAATTTTATTATATAAGTAGCCACCTAGATAGCAAAAGTAACGCCTTGCAAAAATAGTTTTGTGACGTAGATGATGGCGCTCCACTGGGTCATATCGTCTTTTCCCCCTGGACAGCGTTGGATTATAAACCAAGAGAGCATGCTGTTTTAGTAGAATGTGCAATATAAACAGTTGCCGCACCGTCAGGACTTCATTTTCTTTGTATAGCTGTTCAGTGGGGTAGCGATATGGTCGAAAAGTTGACACTTTCAGTATGGCTCTTTGGGCTCTTTCAATTTCTATAAGGGTTGTTTTTGGAGCTCCACCCCAAGAGGTGATGCAGTAGCATATTACAGATTGAGCAAGGGCATAGTATACTGTTTTGAGGATGTTTTTATCAACTACATGTCTTAGCGTTTTGAACACATATATTAGTTTCCGTAATCTGTTACTAAGAATGGTTATGTGTTCTTGGAACCTTAGATTTTGGTCGATTGTAATTCCCAGGTATTTTACAGTCTGAGCCCTGGTTAGCGGTTCGCAGTTACAACTATGGGTCAGTGGGTTTGTGCAAGAGTGAGCTACTATTGTATTACGTAATGTTTGGAAGGATCTATTGTTTTTTATGGAGAAAGCTATGTAATTGGTTTTGGTTGTATTGAGGGTCAAAAGATTGTCGCGTAGCCAGTTGGATACTGTATTGAAGCCTAGTTGTGCATGCTCATAGACATCTTTCCAAGACTTCGCGCTGAACAAGAGGGCAGTGTCATCAGCAAAGCTAATGATTTTGCCATTGGGGATAGTGAGCATACCCAGATCATTGATATAAATGAGGAACAATGAAGGCCCAAGGACACTGCCTTGAGGCGTGCCGTAGTTAATCCTCTGCTCCCCACTGATGAATTCATCTATCTTTACTTAAATAAGATATATTTCCTTTTTTCTTCAAGAATATACCTATATTTCCTAGACATGACAGCGCCTTGGTAATTTCGCAGTATGAGTTAACTGACTTTACATAGTGAATTTTAAAACCTTTAAATGTTATAAATAAAATCTTTTATTAAAATTACCTTAAAAAAAGAGTGACCGACCCGTGGTACAACTGCGATGTCCAACTGGTTGTACTACGGAGAAGTAAATTTACCCATGGTTCAACTGGGTTCAACTGGTTGTTCTATGGGGAAATATCTTTACCAATGGTTCAATTACAGTGAGTTGTTCTTTCCTTGGTCCAGTCCGCTGCGCGCGCGCTTGTCGTACGGTCGCATGTCATAAAGTAGTCTGTTATTGTGAAAGATACCTTCTAACTATCGCGATTCTGTATACAAATAAGTAAAAATGGTGCAATGCAAAAAATGCAAACTATTTGTGTCTCTAACCAAAGATGACATAGTGAAGTGTAAGGGTCCGTGTGATGCAGTATATCACAAGAAATGTGTGCAAAGTAATAAGCAATTCTTGGCAACGGCAACCTGTGATGATTGCCAGCAAGCAAAAGGCAGTCCCGTGCAAGCGAAGCCAGCAGTAGATCCGAAACCTGCGATAAATGCTAGTGAAGTATCAGGCGACAATGTACTGGTTGAAATTAATAATAAGCTGGAGGTACTTTACAGTGTCGAGAAAAAAATTGTTGATCTTACTGCAACCGTTGAATTCTATTCTGAAATGTACCAAACTTTGATAGAATACAAAGAAGAATCTCAAAAAAAATCAAGTCTTTGGAGCAAAAAAACATCTATCTGGAGAAATGTAATAAAGCCCTGGAAGAAAGAGTACAGGAGTTGGAGATTACTGAAAAAGAAAAGAATGTAGAAATTCACGGATTAGAAATGCACAATGAGGAAAATATAAGAGCGGTGGTAGGAGACTTGGCACAAAAGTTGAATTTGAACCCAAGTGATATCGAAGACGCACAGAGGGTAGGTCAAACCAAACCCGGCGACACAAAACCCAAAGTTGTATTAGTGGCACTTCGCTCTAAAAGTGCTCGAAACGAATGGATGTTAGCGAGAAAGGAGAATAAGATTACCAACAATAAAGTATACGCCAATGGCAGCGATAAGCGAATATACATAAATGAAGATTTACCTAAGTATAAGCGTCAACTTCTATGGATGGTAAGAAACCAGTTAAAGCCGAAAGGTTTTCAGTACATCTGGGTCCAAGACTCAAATATTCTTGCTAAAAAAAATAGTGAAGAAAAAATAATCTTTTACATAAGATCAGAAGAAGATTTGAAAAAGTTCGAAGATTGTAAATAAATACTCGCAAGTAGCGCGGCGAGCACACACTAGGTGAATTCTCCTTAATAATAACATTCGATCGGACATATGATTTTCCTAATGATGTTGCATTTAAAAGATACTACGACATACCGTCATTAAATAATAATATAACTCTCAATGAAGGGTGCTGTCACATTTTGCACTTGAACATAAGGTCAATTCGGAAACACTTCAATGAACTCCTAATCTTGTTGGAAGAAAACAGATATAAAATGGATATAATAATACTAAGTGAAATAAATATCAAAAAGGAGGAATCATCATTCTATCAGATACCTGGATATAATACATACATACGCACAAGTGAAATTACGAGGGGGGGAGGAATATTAATATACGCAAAAGAAAGCCTTAACTTCAGTGCTCAAAAAGTTGACACTGAAGCGTTAGAAATGCTGCATGGCCAGCTTATAACAGGAAAACACATAACGCATTTACTTACTATTTACAGACCACCAAAGAAGAATAAAATACATTTTATTGAACAATTAGAGACTATCGTCAGATCTTTCTCTGCATCTGAAAATGTTATTGTGATTGGCGACACAAACATTGACATCCTGAATGATGTATTAAATCCAACTGCAAGAAAGTACAAAAACACCTTGTGTGGATGCGGCCTACAGTGCGTTATACCTAGCGCGGAGGCAACACGCGAGGCAATCGTGGACGGACAGCTACAGTCGTCGTGTTTGGACCATGTATGGGTGCGAGCGGGACGCAGCGAGAGCGCTTCATCGTCGTTTGTGCTCGAGACGCACATCTCCGATCATCATGCCGTCGGGTTAGCGCTAGCCACGAATGTAAACAATAATACGTGTTCAAGCATGGAGCAAAATAACCAGTGTTCAAGGGTGTTTAGTGGTAAAAAAACGCGAGAAGTGATTAGTGACAAGCTTGTAAAACAAAAATTAGATGTATATGACTGGACCGAACTCCTCGGGGTGTCATGCCCATTATTATTGTTTCAAAAATTGTGTGAAGTGTTTTCCCAAATATATAAAGACAGTACGGTTACAGTCACAAATTATAATAAAAGAATAACACAGCCGTGGATAGATAAATACTTGTATAACATGTTGTGTCGTAGGGACAACTTATTTAGAGCATGGAAAGCGTCACCAAAAAACATGAATAAGAGATTAGAGTATACCAAATTTAGAAATAAGGTAAATAAAATTGTAAACGAGGCCAAAACTAAATATAAACAAGCCGAAATAAAGAAGTGTGAGGGGAATTTTAGAAAAATATGGGCAAATATCAACTCATGGTTGGGTCGAGACAAAACTAGCCTAGACGATGTGATATTAAGGCATTTAGGGAAGACAGAAAGCATTACTGAAATATGTACAAATTTTGCAAAAACTTTTACCGAGGAAATTAAAGGTATTAAACATGTTTGTAACATAAAGTTTTTTGACAGAAAGAACTATGTAACACCTAGTGAGGTGAGTTTTAGGTATAGTCCTGTTATGTCGTCAGACATAGAAAAATTAATTAATACACTGTCGTGTGAGAAATCACCAGGTCTGGATGGAGTGAGGGTTAAAGATATCAAATACCTACGAAAGCAATTAAGTCCTATATTAGCTAAATTCATTAACATGTGTTTGACTGGAAGCTTATATCCTGATGAGCTAAAGATTGCACTTATACGCCCTATTTATAAGTCTGGAAGCCACATAGAGTATGTAAATTACAGGCCCATTGCCATACTGTCTGTCATTGATAAAATAGTGGAAAAAGTCATTGTTAGCCAAATCAATAAATTCCTAGAGAGACATAATATATTGTCAGACACACAGTATGGATTCCGGAGAGGGCGCAGTACTGTCTCGGCCTTAACAGCGTTTAGTGATTATGTTAATGAGTGCCTAGACTCTGGTAAACAGCTGATAGCACTTTTTATTGATTATAAAAAGGCATTCGACACACTGGACCACGATGGATGAATGCGGAATACGTGGTCCCACCAAGAGCTGGTTCCAAAACTACCTGTACAATAGGAAAATACGCACTTTCATAGCTGGTGTGACTGGTGAAGAAGCGAGTGTGGATCTCGGTGTGCCGACCGGATCAGTGTTTGGGCCCGTGGGCTATATAATGCACGTGAACAGTGTGTCGAATGTTGTAAGTGGGTGTCGAGTATTTATGTATGCAGACGACATGTGTGTGGTTCATGCTTCGAGGGATGTCTCGGAGGTACAACAGTACGTTCAAGAGGATTTCGAACGGATCACGAAATGGGCACATGACAACGGAATTATTTTAAATCTGTCCAAGACAAAATGCATGCATGTATACTCGCCACATAATCTGCGAGCTAAAACTGTACCCAAAAGGGATATTGATATAATAGGACATACATACGAGTGCCTGCATAGGGATAAGTATATCTGTATATGTGACAAATTAGACTATGTTAACACTTTTAAATATTTAGGCCTTAGTATTGATTCAAATTTTAATTGGAAAACACACGTAAATGACATTTGTAACAAGTTGAGATCTGTATTGGGGAAGTTTTATCAGTTAAATAATGTGGTGAATAAACAGACGCTTTTGATTGTGTATTACGCACTTGCTGACTCACTAATTAGTTATGGACTTATTGTATATGGACGAACGTTTAAAACTTATTTACAAGACATTAAAAAAGTACAGACACGAATAATTAAGTTCCTAGTCAGTAAAAAGGTTAAGAAAGAATGTAACAAAGAGTATGAAAAATTATTCTCTATTTGTCAAATCCTACCCGTAGATAAGAAAGTCGATTATTTATTAAGCCTAGCGCATTATATTAGTGATAAGTTGAAAATTCCTATGAAAAATAAATTTAGCACTAGAAGTGTAAGAGAAAAAAAACTTGTCCAGCCAAAAGCAACAAATTATTATGGGGAAAGAACTTCTAAATACTTAGTGCCGAAAGTATTCAATAAAATAGACATGCTGAGACACAGCCCTAAGTTAAGTAAAGGTTTGGTGAAATCAAGACTGAGGAATTTGTTGCTCGGTAACGAGGATTCAGCCGTTGCCGAGAAATAAATTTCCGTCCTTGTTTATTTATTTTTGTAGTTATTTGTTAGTTAAGTGTAAGGTTATCTGTTCACTAGATTAATTGTTAAAAACTGTATTTAAAAACAGGCGCTTCTCGCCAACAAACTGTTAAGTTTGGCGAGTAAATTGTTAATTAACAAAAATGTGTACCCTAAATTTGTGAACAATAAAAAATAAAAAACTAGTTGTACTTCTGGGAATTGAATGTATGATCTATGGAACAACTACTGGTAATAAACAGGAAAAGGTTATCTATTAATGCTGAAGTGCAATGCAATTACTACCTCCTCTTTTAACCAAAATTATAATACGACCGTCTCGCGACAGTATCCTTTATGGGCGGCATGGGCACCGGGCCGTAGGCCGACGAAGGAGGCCGGCGGAGGCCCGGCACTTCGGGGACAGAAGACAATAGTGTTATGTAATATGCGAGCGAAGCGAGCGCGCGTCATGGAGTACAACATGCGTTGCATGTATGTTTGTTTTACACGATCATCCTATCCCCGTGGTCCAACCAGTTGGACATAATTCCACAGTTGTACCACGGGTCATAATCATAAATATCAGAAAAAAGAGTTGAACCATGGGTAAATTTACTTCCCCGTAGTACAACTAGTTGGACATCGCAGTTGTACCACGGGTCGGGGTGGAAAAAAAGTAGCTAACTCGACTGATTATCAAATTATATTTTCAGATGGTTCGATGAGGAAGGAAAGCCACATCACACCGTGCTCGCTATTGAGATCGATGTTGAGTAAGTACACAGACCTTGGGGTCTGAAATGACCACTTAAGCAGATTATAATATGAATTGCGTTAAACTTAAAAGTCATAAAATGGACCTTTCATAATAATATGGTAACTGCGTCTGTGACTATTTTACGAATTTTAACGTAATTCGTATAATTTGCCTATTATGATCTATTTTCTTAGATGGTAACAGACGCAGTTATAATCTGCTAAAGTAGCCATTTTAGAGGTCCTTGACAGATAGGAATCCTATCACGACATCCTGATAGAAAGCTATATTGCAAATCATTTCTGATAGAATAAAATAGTGAGAAGAAAATATAGCACCTACCTCATTTCCGGGTTTAGTCCTCAAAATAAATTATCTTGGAAACCCAGAGAAGACAGTTGAAGCAACTGTTTACGATATCTCAGATTGTATGTCATTTTGCAATTACTGTAGGTAACACATAAACCTCTGTTACCAATTTTGTGTATTGTATTATTTTATTCAACTCTCTTATTAAACACACACACATAGTATTTGAAAAAACAGAATATTAAATATTTACATCATTGATATAATAAAACCCAAGATACACACTCCGCGTCTCAAAACCGTCCGCTTAAAATGAGTTCACAATGAACTCATTTCAAATAGTCTCGCGTCGCTCGCGTCTCTGCACGGTCGTACAAAATACTTTTTATAACTGCATTGTAAAAGGAATCTGCGTAAGGTTGAATTTGCCAAAAAAAAAAATGTTTATAGTGACGATAACTACATGTAGTAGTGCGTGTATTGGTGAGTTTTTGGCGACAGCTTCGACTGTTTGTTTTGTTCGAGACTGTGCATCTAGGGTTTTATTATATCAATGATTTACATATAAATAATGAGGATGTCGTTTGACTTCATTGCTAGCCCCTAAACCAAAGCAGCGTAGGTTTATGTTTTGAGACCCCAAATGGGCCCGTACCGAACTTTATGGTTAAACCTAGAACTGAACTACGTTATTTCTTTTTGCAGGGGTTCTGACGCAGAAAACGATCGTCTTTTAGCGTTTTTGATCTATCTGAAACCGCACGTGGCGTTCGCCGAAGACACCCCACCGAGTCTGGACGATTGAGTCCTCATTTTAATATATATTCATGTGTAATCCTTTCTGAATACTTATTCATAATTTTCGAAAGCACCGTGATTATTATAGAAATAAAAGGTCCCATTAAAATAGGTGGACAAAATTTCAGAAATCATTCAGACCACCAAAATAAGGACGATGGTAAAAAAAATAAAAAGAAAAACGCATTATTTAATTAATGTTTTTTTTTTTGTTTAGACCTACTGAACGCTGTGTTAAAATTTGTCCACCTATTTTAATGGGACCTTATATAATAATCTATCTATTATATTGTTGTCCGAAATACAGGTATTATAACTATTCACGGTGCGACAATGTCGAAATTGATATTACTTAATATAATAATGTTAGATATTAAGTTACGCAATGCGTAAGTATTAATTACCTATAGTAATTAACAATAGTCGTGTGTCGTTAGTAAGGCATTTCTTGCAGTGTTTTTTGATCTTAAAGTAGTATCTGTGTACTTTGAGTACTGAGATTATCATGGTTAACCTTTTAAACATCAGCTTAAATGACTAAGTTAACATTAAATATGAAATATGCTAATCAAAAGTAATAGTATGTAAAATAATAGCATCCTTGTTTCAAAATATGACCTGCGGCGGAGCGTTCGCATTCGTCATGGTAGAGGTGAAACAAAAATGATGTCAAAATTAAATTATTATTAGCTAGGGAATTCGTTGTGGACTGGTTTTGTAAATACGCGATGTTTAATGGGTTAATACGATTCCATATCAGCTCTGACTGAAGTGGAAGGTATGTGAGCTTGAATGTGTGACCAGGGGTGGTGAGTCTGTTTCAGCTTCTAACTCGCAAGTATTAGTGTATAACAGAGGGTCGTGTGTTATTGTGGTGCTCGTAGGCTCTAGGACTAGCCACTGGGCGTGTCACGGTTAGAATAGTCACCAATTACTTGCTAAAGTTAAGCTTGAATGGCTTTCGCAATATCGGACTTGGGGCGATTATTTTCGACACTGTGGAAGAACACCGCATGTGGTGCAGGCGATCAAGTTCACCTTTGCGGCGATATTCTCGTACACCCTGCGATCTATAAAGTTATGACCTCTACAATAGTTACTGGGTAATACTATAGAGGGAAGACTGGTTGTCAAACTTTCTTTACTACCTTGCATAGTGTCGTGAATAAAATAAAAATGCCCTTAGTGTCGGTTCCGCGCAGAGTTCGGTAGGTAATAAATGAGTGTGTAGGCACTGGCTTAAGAATGGCAAAATTAAAACGAGAACAAAGTTCTAAAAGTATTGTTGGTATATGACAATAAAATTTGCTAACACCCATTTTGATGACTGATTCATAATTAAAATTATTGGGAGGGCTTTCGCGAGCAAAATTTTTGACACAATTTAAATGTTTAGTGCGGTGTAACTGCAGTATTGACAGTGGGTTCAATATTTGAACTTAACTGACGTGTGTGGGTCAATGAGCAATATGAAATGAATATATATGAACTTTAAGATCAAAACACACTGTGCAGTATATAATATAACAACTAGTCACTTGATATTTAAACTCTTCGAGGAATTTATCCTTCACAGACTAATTTAGTATTGCAGTTGAAGCACATTACTTTCGTGATCTCAGATATTCTTACTTTTTTATTTATTTATGCAGGCAACTATTTGTTTAGTGCAGTTTAGATATAACATTTGTCGTGTAAGGATGCATTCACAGTAGAGTAAGGCAGGACAGGGGACATATTAGCTGTGGGTGCTGATCAAGTTATACAAGTAACGTGACTGTGTGATAGTGAATGATGAGACTGACCAACTGTGGCTCCACCCTTATTTTACAGGCAATATTTAAAAATAAAAATCTGTATCTTCCTTTGTTAATTTAAAAGTCTTTGAATAACTTGTGAACTGAATCTATTTGTCATGCTTAAGGACGCATTCCCGATTGATAAGTCAAATCATTACTTTTTTAAACAAAAGTATGTTTATTAAATACAATGCTTTGTATTTTTAAAATGTTTTTGCTGCTTATTGTAGATAGATGTGCAAGGTACAATTCTTAACTAAAAATATAATTTTAGATATGTCCAGTTTCTCAATAAATGTACCGAAGTGTTTTAATTTACTTCGGTACATTTATTGAGAAACTGGACATAACTAAAATTATATTTTTAGTTAAGAATTGTACCTTGCACATCTATCTACAATAAGCAGCAAAAACATTTTAAAAATACAAAGCATTGTATTTAATAAACATACTTTTGTTTAAAAAAGTAATGATTTGACTTATCAATCGGGAATGCGTCCTTAAAGTCACCTCGGTTAGATTTAGTACTTACATGATTGTATTTCTTTCTTTGCAGCTCTTAAATCAGCTATTTTAAGATTATACTACATGTCTACATAATCATAATATTAGAGGGCGACGATTCGCACACTTTAAATGTAACGATTAGGTAATCATTTAAGATGTCTTTGAAATGTTTTCAAACATTAAGTAGTTAGCCATGCGTATCCGTTAGATCGTAGATTTGAATACCCTGATATTGCTTGTATTATGTGGAAAGCGTTAAACACGCTATATATGTATATTGATTTACTTAGATGATCGAGAATCGCAATGCTTGTGTAGTATTTAATCTGTCTATGTGTAATAATACTTTATTTCCTGGTCAAATAAAGCATCGTCGTAATCAGTGTTATTTATTTCAACTTTCAAGTGTATAATGCGAGTGGGAAAGTATACAAAGCTGAAAACCTTTTTCAAGTGTCAATTGTACTGTATGATTGTGTGAATTTACTGGTTCAGCTTTCCCGTCCAACCGTTTAATATCGGGCATCAAAAGCAAAATTAAAATAAAGTTGAAATTAAAGATTTTGCCAGAATGGCTGCCCCCGATTTCTGTTACATGCCCGATATCTTTTTTCCTAATTTCTGTGGTGATAAGACTAAGCCTAATTTCTTCTTTCAAAACTGAAATAGCGTTATTATCTTCCAAACTAACTTTAGCTAGGAAAAGTAAGGTTCAATAATTATTTAATGGACTCCTCTATATTTGCTATGGTGGGACCAGCAAAGACAGTCACCCTATATAGGTTTCCTAGGCTAGGTAGGTACAGAAATTAATCAATTAGCCGATCGAATATTCATTGTGTCGCGTGTGAGAGGGTCAGGTAGCTCGTCAGGTAGGCGTGGCGTGTCTTCCATGTCATGCATGGCGATCGAGAGGCGAGCGGCGGCAGGTAGCGGGACTACCACACTTTGCATTTGTTGACGGGGTTCATTGGAGAGCCGGCGGGGCACTTGAAGTCGTCGGCGAACTCTTCCATGTTGGACATGGGGCCGACGACGCGGAATCGTTCTGGTGCGTGGACGTCGGTGGTGATTATCCACTTGATGGCCTCGTTCCGGTACACTGCGCACCAGGTGTTGGCGGCGCTCAGCCAGAACAGCTGCGAACAATCAACAGGTGGAATTATCTAACCGCTGTTGCATTACGATATCCATAACTGCATTTTAGGTAATCTAGTGCTAACTAACAATTAGGCAAAAACAGTTTTGAGATTGATTTCAGTTTGAAGTTGTTACGTCTGTATTCTATTGTGGACTTAACTATCACACAGTATTTTATCATCTAAGACGTTTTTATGACGGTAAATTAATATTACAAGGTGGTTGAGGTGAGGTTAGATGTAAGTAGATAGATGGTGTATGTACCTGATTAGGTGTGTATTTCTCAAGTCCGGGCAGCCTTGCTTCGTCGCCGTGTCGTTGGGTCCAAGCCTGGTACGCGTAGTAAGCTTCCTTGATGCCGCCGTTGTCCGCAATGTTCTCACCTTGGGTGTTCACTCCGTTAAGCTGAAAGAAAGTTACAAGAATTCAAAGTTTAGAAGAGTTAGGTACATAATTATGCCTATCCCTAAAACTGCCCTTTATAACTTCCTAGTGATTTTGTTAAGTATAAATATAAGCCGCCACAAATTCAGACTTATTAAATCAGTTCTCTAAATTATTGCAGGTGTTTTGGAGTTTTAGGCTTCCATAATTATAAGCTTCTAATACCTTGAGTCCAACTTCATCTACAGTGTAGTTAGAATACTGATCAATAATGCATTTGGCTTTCTCTAGGTACTTCTGCTTGGTCACCTCCTGCCACCAGTCCACTAAGTTTCCATTCCTGTCGAATTGACGACCCTGAAAACACAATCATTATAGTCGTTAACAAGCGAGAAAAATGCAACATGAACTAATGTGTTATTTATAACAAAAAAAGTTGCCCACGTTTTTATTTCCTTTGACATTGTACTAAAAAGTGGTTGTTACTTGCCATGTCATCGAATCCGTGGGTGATTTCGTGTCCAATGACAAATCCTATAGCTCCATAGTTCATGTAGGCAGGACGCTTGGCGGAGAAAAATGCACCTTGCAAGATACCGGCGGGGATCTCTGAACAAAGACATGAACAGCTATAGATATAAAGGATAATAATTATTCTTTTCCACCAACAGCTTCGTGAACCGGCTATTATTTTTATATTTTTTTTCGAGCGAGGTCGTCTTGTGGATCGAGTTGAACAATGAAGACACAATGTGCACGAAGATTGAAGAGTGGCCTCGAAGCTCCCGCCGACACTCTGTTTCTTTACTCAGAATCGTAAGACGTAAAAGAACGGTGCTTGTCAGAACCATTATTTTTCAGATCGTCCAACGTTCGTCCTTGTCAGGGCGGCTTGCTTCTCTGTTTCTTGTGTCACTCTCTCTGGCAGGGCCACAAAAGTTTGTCGTTAATTTGTCACCAAATATCATCGAATTTGTCGTTCACTGGTTCAAAAGATATAAGGGTCCCCATGCAGCATAGCCAAATTTATATCTCAAAAAAAGTAGTTAAATAGTACATTGTAATACAAGGGCCTAAAATGACCCATTATATACGAGGTAGTTTTACTACCGAGCTTTAGCGAGGTAGTAAATAGGAACCGAGTTATAATGGGATTTTAGCGCCGTGTGTTACACTGTACTTTTCACTACGATTGCGAGAAAATAAAATAACCATGTTCAATAAGAGTTTATTTTATTAAAAATTAAATTAAATTTAATAATACAATTCCAAAAATTTCGCGCCAGTGTCTTTTTTTATTTCTTCTGTAGCTGCAATGCAACGCACACATTCTACCAAAGAGTTCGGTATTCAGCGCGTTTAGTTCCATTTTTAAAAATAAATCATTTTTTTTACTTGAAACTAAATTACGCACCAGCTGGCTGAACAAGTTGTCGTACGAGATTTACTTTTAGCCCTAGGGCAATATATGCAATTTTAGGCCCGCTCTGGTATGCTATTATGACGTTCTTTTTGAGCAAGAGGAGTGAAAAAACCCTTAAGTGCATAGTTTATCAAAATTGATAACAGAAGTATATTGGACCATAACTTGTGAGCACAACATTATTTCTTATGGGATAAAGTTTCTAAACGCGTCTTAACCTGTCATCTCTCAATACGTCACACAAAAAAAAAGCTAGCTTTCGCGTGATTGGTTGTAATCTGACATTTCTGATATTGAGCCACAGATTTCAAGAAGTAACTGTTTTCAAAAGTTTCATCTCTTATATCCCTATGAAATAGCGTAATAATCCTGCGAAAAAAATATATTTAGCAAGGTAAGGTATCTTTATTATAATAAAATTACAAATTTTACAACTAATTTATGATAGCGGCTACTAAATTTTGCTTTTGAACTTTGTTATCAAAAAAATTAAACCGACTTCAACAAAAAATCAAACACAAAAAAGCGAAAAATAAACTTAAGAAGAAAATCAGCTTCTGAAGTCGGTGACTTTTGTTTGATTTATTTCATGATTTTGCCACCGACTTCTGAAGCTGATTTTCTTCTTAAGTTTATTTTTCGCTTTTTTGTGTTTGATTTTTTGTTGAAGTCGGTTTAATTTTTTGTAAAAAAGTTTTTATTTTTCACTTTTTAGTGGTTCACATGTGCTTACCCCTTCACAGCGTACTGGCGTGAAGTTATGTTATGATCTGGTCTAAACAATAGACAGACATGACATTTCAGCAATCCCAGTCCATTTGCTATCATTCGTTGAGGAGTTCCGTTGCCTATCTCCGAAGTTCTTCATCAGATCTTCACTAAATTGAAATGAAACCACTCCGAGAAAGTACTCTTCCAAAAACTACTCAAATCACTTCAAGTGTGCCTATAAAATTCGAAGAGTTCCCTCTATTTCTCCAGGATCCCATCATCAGATCCTGACTTGGTGATCATGGGACCACTTGGGAAGTATATCCTTTCCAACAAAAAAATAATTTTTCAAATCGGTTAGCAAGCGACGGAGTTATGAGGTAACAAACATAAAAAAAAAAAAAAAAAAAAAAAAAAAAAAAAAAAAAAAAAAAAAAAAAAAAAATACAGTCGAATTGATAACCTCCTCCTTTTTTTGAAGTCGGTTAAAAATGATAATGTATGCATTCATGGTAAAAAAAAAAGGTGTTTTTCAAATTTATTACGTTTTTTTGTAGTTTTGATTTGGAAGCAACTTGCACTGCGTTTTTATGCTTTAGTTGTAGTTTTGCATTGGTTTTGTTCCTTTCGGATTAGCAAGCCTGGTAATATGGATGAAAATCGCATCGAACAACTTTTATGGCAGCTGGAAAATGGGGATGTATCAGAGGATGAAGGTGGTGTTGACGAGGACTCCTCAATGGAGTTATTATGATAATGTGGGTAGTTAGCTGCTGATCTTGAGGATGCTGAGGAAACACTAGAAGAAGCGCCAGAATCAAATAAAATTAATTTAGATTCTAAGGCTCCAGTTGTTGCCTTTTTGTTTGGGCGTGGGAAATCATCAAATAACCTTCTCTGGGCAGAGCGGAAGGGAGTGTCACACTTCTACTGACTAAAAAAGCACCCATGTTCCTTCTTAGCCCTTTATGTCGAGGCCGCGGTATCTTTGTGAACAACCCACAGCCCCGACGGGCAACGGCCCTTGCGGGCTCCCATGTTGCTGACATCTCTTTGAGACGCACGTGGAACAAGAACGCGTCGTCGACACGGCCTGTCGTCGTTATAAGACGGAGGGACGGCGAGCTAGCCCATCACTCACCGTCCACAGGCCCGCGTCTACGGTGGCCGGAAGCCATCGCGTGGCCCCCGATGCCCGGACCGCCTCTCGCGGCGGCTGGGACGAGAGGTTCTGTCCCTCTCACGTTCCGCCACCTCCTTCGCTAGCATCACTGCTTCGCAGAAGGAGGCGGAGACGTCCCATTCCTCCTCACCCCGGACCATGGCTTGCACCAGGGCTGGACGCGAGAGGTCGCCGCCGCCGATCGCCGCTACGAGAACACGGCGGGGCTCCGCCCAAGCGGGGCAGACCTCCACGGTGTGCTCCACTGTGTCCTCCGGCCGATCCTCACAATGGTGACATCCGGGCGGTTCCTCCCTCCTGATTCGGTTTGGGTACCTCCCGAAACAACTGTATCCGGTGAGGACCTGCGTCAGACGGAAGGTGAGGGCGCTGTGGCTCCTCTCTAGCCACTCCTCAAAGAGGGGACTTACCGCCGCTATCGTGGCGTGCCCAGCAAACTTCTAAAGCCTCACGTCCTTTTAGATGTCCATCAAGGCGGCGCACTGGATGAATAGTATCTTTTTACCATGTATAATTATTATTCTTGGCTCCTTTGGTTATAATTTTATTCCTATAAACTGATTTGAATGATTTCTCTAGAAAACACGTTATTCTTATACCATAAATGCATAGATTATCAAAAATGATAATAAGTATTTTCAATTAATAATTAATCCAATAAAAGAAATAGGATTTTTTTAAACATTTTTCCTTGATAATTTAGCTTACTATCTATCACATATATTTTTTTCAATCCAAAATAAAAAATCATGCACCTAAGGGTTAAAAAACTAAAAAAACCCGACGGAAAAAACAGAAAAGCAAAAAACAAGCACAGCGGGGTCCATTCTATTTTTTTCAGTTCATAACTTAATATTCAAATGAACCCCCGCCTGCTTCCAAGATTTGATTAATTTAAAATGTGCTTGTTTTTTGCTTTTCGGTTTTTTCAGTCGGGTTTTTTAGTTTTTTAACTACTTACCTACCTACTTTTTTATTTCCAACTTTTTAGTTCTTTTGTGTTTGTTCTTTCGTTGGTTGCGTAAAATTTTATTCGCAGATGATTTAACTTTTGTGTTTATTTAGAGGATTTGTCACGTTGAATTTCTTTTAAACATACCTATAAGTGTTATATATTTTTGTAATTTTCTTTTAAAACCCTTCATTTTGATACCCTACTCGATGGTAACGCAACATTTTTTTTTTAACTCCGTGATTTGGGCCCCAAAACCCACAATTTTTCTTTGTTTTTTAATTTAAATATAGCCAGTGACACTCGCGCCATCAAGACGAATCTAACGACGTATATTTTATTCAAATCCCTTCATCCGTTTAGGAGTTATGAGGGAACAAAGAGACAGACATACATAAATAGATACACGTCAAACACATAACCCTCCTTTTGGGCTTCGCCGCAGTCGGGTCAAAACTAGGGCACCTAGCGAAGATCTGTTTTCTCCTATATTTTGTCGCCTATAAGTCGCAGTTTGTCGCCGAGTCACAGATTTAGTCGAGTCTTAGTTTAGGAGATATAATGAGTTCAATTAATAGGTATAGACCAAGAGCTAGATCGAAGAGTTCACGAAAAATTGCCAAGAAAAAAAATTCTATTAATATGTGTAACAAACTTCTAGTTTTAAAATGTCCGAGAGAGATAAATTCTCAATTAAATAGGTACATGGGTTTTTATGTTTTAAGTAAATTACTAAATTAGAGATTATTTAGTTCTAATTTAGGGTCTGTGGGTCTACGTTAGAATAATAAAAAAAAATCGTACCCATATTTAAATGTTTCAAATAGGTAGGTACCGACTTAAACGTTGATAACATAATAATTATTGTCGATTGTAGGTAATCAACTTTTATTTTTAACATGCACTCGCGTCGACGTGACAGATCGGACTGTTAGATCCGCACATCTACATCTACACATACAGTTCGGAGCGAGGGATGGAACGGCGCGTGGTGTTTTCCCCGGTCCGAACTATACGTGTGCAGGGCGCTATTGGTTCTCCACTTTTACTCCCTATAAATCAAAGTTTGACCAAGTTTGATTTAAAGGGAGTAAAAGTCAAAAAACAATTTTCAAGCTTTTTTGTTTTTATTTCATTAGTTTATATTCCTCATTCCCTTTCAATTTATTGTACATTATTATTCAAATCAATCCCTTTCATCTTTTTGCTACCCTTATTGAGAGAGTTCTAAAAACAAACGTAATTCGTCATTTAAAGGAAATTATTTAAGTACTTATGCATTAAAAAGACACATTACGTACATACCTACCTACTACCTACTTAGTACCTAAGTAAAATTATTTTAGTCTTACCTACCTATCAATGTTTCCAGGTAATTTAAAAAATGTTATCCTGACGAATTCATGCAACCAAAAACAGCACAATATAACTTATTCGTCATAAGAAATATTATGTTGGTACCTACTTACTTGTCCAATTTTAATGAATAAATCGCGCGGTTATTGTTAAATAAATAACACACCGTACGTTCGTCACTGCGGCACAGTCGCGACTGTCGGTGTACCGAACGTGGCGAACGTATACCGAATGTGCCGAAATCGAGGCGCGTAGGCATAGCTCGCGCTTCGTCCGTTTGTATGAATAGACTACTGGCCCGTGTTGAAAAAAATATGGGTCATGTGAACCACCAGGTGACCTATCTAGAACGATATATGAGCATAAAATAATAAGATTCAGCACTATGCCGTCACTTGTAAGCTGTCCAACCGAGTAGGTACAGGTGATCGAGAATTCAAAAGTACAGGTAGAGTGGGTACATTTTGGTCATATATTTTTGTACGGCATTCTCACCATCGATAGATCCATGAAAAATAATAAGAAAACGCGTAGTGCCGTAAAAAAATGGTGCGCCACAAAGTCGGAATTTTTATTTTATTTTCCGACAATTTCCAGGGTAAAGGTCATTTGATTTTGTACGGCATCAGTTTCATACTATTTCAATACTGCTTCTAATCCATTATTCCGCAACGCCGTACAAAAATCATGCGGCAAGGGGAAATAATCGAGGGTTGCAACCCCCTCTCTTTCCGTGGTCCAGGGGGTGATTTGACACAACATAAAATTAATTTATTTTGAAAGTATTTTATGCATAGATAATATTTTTTCATATGCCGTACATTTTCGTTGGTCCAAAGAAAAACTTTTTATTTTTTTCTAAAAAGTGATTGTTTTATTTATTCACATCATTAGAATGAAACAAATCAATTATATATATGTATCAATAATGTTTGAAGTATATATTAAACCAAAAAGTATACAAAACTGTTGATACTGGGATTGACAGTTTCAATTCTTGGATATAATATAAACACCGTTTCAGTTCAGTTAGACGTCATAGTGATTTTATCATACCTATTATCAATTGTTCTCTTCAAAAATATGTTGATGCCGTAGGTACTGTATCAGATGGCCTATATCAGTACCCTAGGCCTGTATCAGTACCCTTAAAATGGTAGCGTAATTTTCATCAGCCTAAAAGATATGGTCTGCATTAAAATGTAGGGGAGACTGGGTACACTTGATACCTCTGGGACACATGGTACATATTTATTTTATAAACCAACCACGCTTGCTAGACTATTCAAAACTAGCAACCCTGTTTGTCTATGGTACGGTATCACAAGTCATACCAGATATATAGTCTAGCAAGCGTGGTTGGTTTATAAAATAAATGTACAGACGCCAGCACATCAAGCTACTACAATCTGTCAGATTTCTTTGATAGATTTTCGACTTTATTTCTAGGGCATTAGGTTCAAGGTTCGTTGGGAAAATTTGACAGTTTCGGGTAGCTTGACATGCTGGCGTCTGTACCATGTGTCCCAGAGGTATCAAGTGTACCCAGTCTCCCCTACGGCATCATTTTTTCCTAATTTATTTATGTTAATACTATTTAAAACAAGGGATAAAATCAAGAAAACTGCTATATTTCATTAATCTATGATATTTAAACTTTTGCAATAATTTGCAAAATTTCAGTTTTTGTATTTCTCTATAACTTTTTTTAGAACAGTTTCTTTTGAACGGCAGTATATAACAATTGTATTTTACAATATCATGTTAAAAAAAAGTTCCCGTACAGGATCAAATGACTTTACAGCTTTAAAAATCAAGGATACGATGAAATTAAGATAATTATTGATTTACATTTAAATTAAACAAAAATTTTTTGACGGCATTATTTTTAATAGTACTTTTGAGTGCTAGATAATGTATTGGAACCGAAGCCGTACTTTTTCAAATCACCCCCTGCCTGGACCACGGAAAGAGAGGGGGTTTCAATGCTCAGTGGGCATGCGGTAGCGCCGGGAGCGTTTAGTTTTTTCGTGAGGTAAGCACGCGCAGGCCGGGACTGTGGTGAAGTGTGAGCGAAAGTCTTGACAATGAATTAATCATTTTTTTTTTTTTAAAACGTTGCCCCACACTAGGAATTTCTCCTGTATCGTGGATCGTGGGTGCGTTCACAAACATATAGACTCACATACACAAATACCCAGACCCGAAACAACTATCTGCAGGTCATACAAATATTTGTTCCGTGCGGGGAACCCGCGACACGCAACGCAGCAGTCCAATCGCTTAGTCACTGCGCCAACCGTGCCGTCATTACCTTTCTTGTTGGCTTTGCCGTAGTCGGTTAAAATGGTTTCGTGAAGGCGCATTGGTAAATCATGACTTGAAAAAAGGCTTATCATAAAATTAAACTTACGAATACTATTTTCAAAAACTGAGTATTTGGCGTTGATGATAGCAAGACGGCCATGTGCCACCCAGTCGGTCTTGTTCACGGGCTCACGAAATTTGCCGAACAAGTACTCAGTTTCAAACAGCGTCACGTTTAGAACAGACTCCATCAGTTTCTCCGATGACATTTCCAACTAAAAGTATACAATAAATTAAGATTGCATTTCCATCGATTTCAAAGATACTTATTTGCTGTTTTAGAATTTCATGTTTCTCCTTCCTTTCCTACTTCATGGTTTCATAACACATTCGCTTACGGGTCGGTTGTCTATTTCAGCATTCAAAATGTACTTATTTATGTGTTTAGGCTTCCAAAGAACGATGTGAAAAACTCACCCCTTCGTAGAACTTGGTTAGTTTATCGTTGTCCAACATCTCATCGGGGTAGGCGATGTGCGTGGCCATTGAATCTGCCTTCTCGAGTGCAGCCTGACGGGTCTTGTCGTCCATCCACTCCACTTCGTTCAAAGTCTTGCGGAACTGTTGTCTGAAGAAATATTCATAATTTTAGCTTTTTGCTTTTTATTTGAGTTCTAAATTGGTTCATTATATTTTTGAGGATAATGATCATAAACATAGGTACCTACTACCATAGATAACAGAAACAACAGGTACTACTTAGTAGTACACTTGTACGAGTCGAGTAGAACTGAACGACAAGGTGACAATGGATATAAGTACTGAACTAATAAGAAAGGCATTCTCTATAAAATTCATACAAAATAATCCTTAAAGAATGATTAGTACGGTACTTAGATGACAATACATGTCAGTTGAAAACTTTTATTGCCAACATGAGCAGGTACTTACTAAGTAGTCTAAACTAGTACCTATACTGTGTTTTAAAGGGTGTTGGTATTTAATAGCTGGTTATATACCTAGGTAACGATTTTTTTTCAGTTCTTTTGAGTCTTTTTCGAGTCCTAGTCGACCAATTCAACTTATTATTTATCCAGTCTGGAAAAGAGGTGGCGCTAGACACCCAATAAAGTTCTGTCACGTTTCCACACTGGAATAAGATTAAGTTAGGACTGTTTTAAGACGTCATAGTAGGGCACCTGGAGGTCAGAATTATGAAGAAGAAGAATTATCTTCATTGCATGGTGCACGATCCGATAATAGAAATGTGATAACTTCCACAAAATTAAACTTCACATATGGTTTTAAAAATCAGCCTATATTGGTGTAATAGTCTCTAATAATCCTCAAAAATATCGACACAAATCAGTCTATAAATCCTCTGTAAAAATCAATTTAATTTTAATTTTTTAGGGCCACAGAAAAGATTTATTTGTCTACAGATAACAACAAAAACCTTATTAATGTAATCACATTATTAGAATTTGTTTACAATACTTAATTTCTAACGATCAAAATAAAATATTACTTTCGTTTTATGTTAAAATAACGACCGAAAATTCGGTTTTTATAAAAACAAAATGTCTACAGGACAGGACGTCTTTTCTGTGCTTATACAGGATGACTTTTAATTCGTGACCGATACTTAAACACGTGATTGTAGGTACTCATGATAACAAACCACTTTTACAAAGGGACATCCAGGGTTATGGTCTTCTTTTTTCACCCTATGGCAATAGTAGATTGTACACCAAGTGCATAAAACGCACCAATTTGCGCGAGACGTTTATCCATCCGATGCGAGCTTGCGAGTTTGCGAGCGAGGATGTACCTATATAAAGTAGAGAGTAAAATGGGTTTTATGGACGAGTTGTACACTCTACTTTTCACTTCGATTGCGAGGAAATGCAACAGCAACTTGTAAATATTGCAAAAATAATTATGGTTCCCACCAATTAACTTTTTTTTTTCGGTAGGAAACGTGACATAACACCTGACTTATGTCGTTACTCATACTGCTCATAAAAAACATTTTGAGCAAGCCTATTGCTATCAACCAATGTAATTAGGAGCAAGTCTATTGCCATCAACCAATGTAATTTAGGAGCAAGCCTATTGCCATCAACTGATGTAATTGGGACCAAGCCTATTGCCATCAACCAAAAAAAAAATATATATAATAATGGGACAAGCCCGCCACACGATTCCCAAACCACTGTAACTCCTGTTAGCCAGAATCAACAGTGGCGACCACAAGAAAAGCGCCGAGACAATGAAGCTCGACGAAGTCCCAGAGAAATGATTTAACTGTCTTGGATCCCTCAACGAAATTAATCAGAAAAGAATTGCGGTTGAGTAGGAAAAAACATAGTTTCCACTCCCCTCCATATCAGCAGGAGACAGAACAGAACAAGGCCAATAGGCACACAGGGACGTATACAACTGAGATAAGCCCAGTTGCCTAGCCACGGATATTATTGTCATTAATATTACTGGGTCCTAAGTTGTGAGCTGTTATATTTGATTCCATTAATAGGTATGACAAAATTGCTTGAACGCACGGTTTGTTCTAGTTTCTACAAGGTCCGTATAGTAAATAACTCCGGATGTAACCTGTACACCATTTAACATAATATTACGTTCATTCTGCCATTTACCAATGTTATTAGGAGCAAGCCTATTGCCATCAACTGATGTAATTAGGGACAAGCCTATTGCCATCAACCAATCTTATTAGGAGCAAGCCTATTGCCATCAACCGATGTAATTAGGAGCAAGCCTATTGCCATCCACTGATTTAGGTAATTGAGAGCAAGCTTATTGCCATCAATCAATGTATTTAAGAGAAAGCCTATTCCCATCGAATGATGTACTTAGGAGCAAGCCTATTGCCATCAACCAACCTAATTAAGAGCAAGCCTATTGCCATCAAGCGATTTAGGTAATTGTGAACGTCAGAATGGCCGGTCAACAGACGTTTTTAGCTTTGAAATTAGGCCTAAACATTGCTTATCAATTGCTTATATTTGCTTATCACGACGAGAGAATTGCTTATTTGATAAGTTAAAAGATATAAAACATTTAAGGTTGACCGGCCATTCTGATATCAGGATGGCCGGTCAACCTCTGCAGAGCAGAAACTATGTGGAATTACTGAAATTTTCATGACTCAAATATTGCTTATCAATTGCTTATTTCACAATTTATAAGAATAAACTTGCTTATTCTTTTTAAGCTAGCCACGGGAGAATCGTCGGTCAACAGTCGTTTTACGCTTTGAAATTGTGCCTAAACATTACTTATCAAGTGCTTATATTTGCTTATCACGACGAGAGAATAGCTTATTTGACAAGTTAAAAGATATAAAACATTTAAGGTTGACCAGCCATTCTGATATCAGGACAGCCGGTCAACCTCTGTAGAGCAGTAACTATGTAGAATTACTGAAATTTTCATGGGCCAAAGATTGCTTATCAATTGCTTATAATTGCTTACCATGATGAGGGAATTGCTTTTATCATAAATTAAAAGAATTAGAACATTTAAGGTTGACCGTCCATTCTGCCCGCGCCTGTTAAAATAATGGGAGCAAAGTGACATATGCTCGTACATGCCGTATTCAAAAGAGTATACTTCCGAAGTGTTCCCATTGTCACCAAGTCAGGATCTGATGATGAGGTCCCAGGGAAATCGAGGGCAACTCTCAAATTGAATAGGTAGGTACTTGTTACGTTTTCCATATAATTTCTAAAGCTGTTCATGTATTTGCGTCTGATAGTCATATTCTCTTGTGAATACGCTGATGGTGGAAGGTACAACTCCTCAACGGTTAGGAGTTGAAAGAAAATTCTTTCAAAAGTTCACCGATAGTTGTATTCTTCCAGGCTATTATGTTAACCTGAAATATGATAAGAATAAGAATAATTTATTGTTCCAGAAATTAAATTCGTTACATTGATTCCTGAAACTCACACTAGGATTCCCTGTGTCGTGAGTTCCAGGCTAATGATGATGATGGCATTAAATTTTAAAGGCACGTATTACGTGTTTCGTGCTTTTTCTAAAGCTTTTCAAGTATTCGCATCTAGCGGTTATCACTTCATGTTGATGAACTGATGATGAAAGGTACAACTCCTTAACGGTTAGGAGTTAGAGGATAATTCTTTAATATTGAATTTGTTCCACCTGCTGTTGGTAAAGTGGGACATTATAAAGCTTATTGTCGGTGTCGAAACGTTTGGAACTGCTTCGACGATCTAAGTGCGAGAACCAGTAGCGCCAGCAAGAAAATTATTCCACACTTTATATTAGGAAATAAGCTAATTAAGGTATCTAGATACATAAATAAGAACAATAATTAAACTTATTTCAATAAAAATACCTTGTCTTTAATTTTTATAACGATTTTGCTTAGTTTTTTTCTAATTATTGACTTTTGTGAGAATAAAACAATCAGATGCATTCCTAAAAAAACCGACTTAAAAAAGTGAAAAAAAAATCAAATCTGAAGTCGGTTGCAAAAAAAAAAGAAATCACTGACTTCAGAAACTGATTTTTTTCTGAAGTTTATTTTTCATCTTTTTGTGAATTTCAAGTCAGTTTTTTTTGCAAAAAAGTTTTTTATTTTTCCCTTTTTAGTTGTAATAGGTATCCTATACAAATATTTACTATGCATTTAACATTCAATCAACCAAGGAAACCAAACTCCTGGTCTTCAAGGTTCCCTTATTATTTTGCTTTCAACTCTTTAAGAGTAGTACCTTCCATAATCAGCTCTCCTAGATAACCTGAAAGAATACAACCATAATATACAGGGTGGTGCTGATGATACGACAATAAAAGAAGCCACTGGTAGTACTCGTTCATAGGAACATTTTAAAACTATCAAATAAATCCTAACACCGAACCCCGTAATATTTTATTAAAGAATTATCCCCTAACTCCTAACCGTTAAGGAGTTGTACCTTTCATCATCAGCTCATCAACATGAAATGATAACCGCTAGATACTTGAAAAGCTTTATAAAAAGTGCCTTTAAAATTTGAGGATTGCCCTAGATTTCTCTGGGATACCATAATCATCAGGTTAACATAATAGCCTGGAAGAATACAACTATCGGTCCATAAGTACGTATAATATTGAAAGAATTTTCTTTTAAATCCTAACCGTTGAGGAGTTGTACCTTCCACCATCAGCGCATTCACAAGAGATTATGACTATCAGACGCAAGTACATGAACAGCTTTAGAAATTATATGGAAAACATAACAAGTTCCTTTTCAATTTGAGAGTTGGGATCTCATCATCAGATCCTGACTTGGTGACAATGGAAACACCTCGGGACTATACTCTTTTTAATACAAAAATAATTTTGAAAATCGGTTCATTAGTGACGGAGATATACGATAACAACATACAAGAACAAACATACAGACGAATTGAGAACCTCCTCCTTTTTGGAAGTCGGTTAAAAATACAGCCATGATTAAACATAGTTTAGTTATGACAGATAATATAGCAACGAGTACGAGCATTTGCTCCCATTATTTTAACAGGCGCGGGCAGAATGGACGGTCAACCTTAAATGTTCTAATTCTTTTAATTTATGATAAAAGCAATTCCCTCATCATGGTAAGCAATTATAAGCAATTGATAAGCAATCTTTGGCCCATGAAAATTTCAGTAATTCTACATAGTTACTGCTCTACAGAGGTTGACCGGCTGTCCTGATATCAGAATGGCTGGTCAACCTTAAATGTTTTATATCTTTTAACTTGTCAAATAAGCTATTCTCTCGTCGTGATAAGCAAATATAAGCACTTGATAAGTAATGTTTAGGCACAATTTCAAAGCGTAAAACGACTGTTGACCGACGATTCTCCCGTGGCTAGCTTAAAAAGAATAAGCAAGTTTATTCTTATAAATTGTGAAATAAGCAATTGATAAGCAATTTTTGAGTCATGAAAATTTCAGTAATTCCACATAGTTACTGCTCTGCAGAGGTTGACCGGCCATCCTGATATCAGAATGGCCGGTCAACCTTAAATGTTTTATATCTTTTAACTTATCAAATAAGCAATTCTCTCGTCGTGATAAGCAAATATAAGCAATTGATAAGCAATGTTTAGGCATAATTTCAAAGCTAAAAACGTCTGTTGACCGGCCATTCTGACGTTCACAGGTAATTGGGGGAACCCTATTCCCATCAACTTTCCTTTTATTCGTAATGAAAAGCAGTAATCCTTTGTTCTTAGAATACTAGTGAAACGAATTAAATTAAAGAGGTATTCTATGAAGTTGAAGTTGTTCCTATGGCTGTTGGGCCGATTGGTTCTCTATTGTGTCACCTAACTTTTTTATTCATAATTTAAAATGCCATAACTTTTTTTGCCCTAATCATCATTTGTCCGAATGATAACTTACCCGAACTAAATATCACATAATATCACATGCTATAAAATTGAAATCCTTAAATATAATATGTCCTAAATCCATTTGTCATAAATATTACAATCAATAATATACGAAAGACATAAAATCGTTATCCATAAAAGTTTTAAGTCCTAAATTAAAATAACATAATGTTTATTTATCATAATAATATTATTAGAACAAAGTATAACAAAGCTTTTGGTCACGTCACTCATACATGCAACGCATGTTGTACTCCATGACGCGCGCTCGCTTCGCTCGCATATTACATAACACTATTGTCTTCTGTCCCCGAAGTGCCGGGCCTCCGCCGGCCTCCTTCGTCGGCCTACGGCCCGGTGCCCATGCCGCCCATAAAGGATACTGTCGCGAGACGGTGAATCATCCACTTAGCGGACGACTAGCAACAGCCTATAATTTTGGTTATTCATCCGGCTAATCGGACGACTAATTAATTTTATTCATCCGCTAATCGGACGACTAGACACTTCGATTTTTTTTTAGGACTATAAAATTTATTATAAACGAACATTCGGAATAATACACATTAGGTAAAGCAATAGTTAGGACATATTAATAATTTAGGTCATGTAAAATTAGGAGATTCAATTAATATAGTAATCGATATTATGACAGAATACTTTTAGAACTAAAGATAATTATGTTAAACAAAATTTCGGCAATTTGAACATTATGGTTAATGAAGTTTATGGCAAACGTGTTATGGATAATGATTTTCGGACAAACAATTTTAGGAGAAGTAAGGGAGTACCGGGCCGATTACCTGTGCCCGATTACCTTGGTCATCGACGAAGATTTTACTTTATGCTCTAGAGCATAAAACGCGACTTTAGTCGCCTAATTTTAACTAGCCTATGTCACCATAACGCAAAGAATCTAACGATACCACGTATATCAAAATCGGTTTGGGCGTTTAGAAGTTATGGTGGAATAAAGAAACTTACAGACATACCTGTATGAACGCTAAAAACATAACACTCTTTTTTCTGGGGCAGTCGTGTAATAACAATAATGATGTGGTCAACTGGACCCGTGGGTCCAGTAGCGAGAGTGGATCCAGTCGACCAAAGACTCTTCTTACAAATATGAATCATTTTGAGGTTACCATTTTCAAATGCCTTGTAGAATTCCTAACGCTTGTCTTTGTTTATAAATAGATTGATACTCTACCTGATATCGTTCACCATTTCCAATACATTGAATTTCGAGTTCTCATTGAAATATTTCCGAATGTAGAGGGCGCCAACAGCAACCGACATACTGAAATGAACATAACACTCTAGATTATTTAACAATAGTGGATAAGGCGGTATTAGGGAATGTAATCTCGTTATCGCGAGATCTCGTACATATTAGTCAGGGAAATCGGTGGTAAATAATTTAACGTTTGTGATTCCTACGAGTGTAGAAGCCGAACGAAGATTTTCGGCCTCAAGATACTTGACCTGCAAAGTCCGCTGTTGTTTTTGACCCATTTTCAGAAATAACTTTTTCATCTGACTTACAAAGAATATGAAACATGGTTTGTGCCATTGAGCATGAGGTCTGAGGACCTCATGCTAGGTAGGAACTATCGTCTCGTAGGAACATCGTCGACTATCGTCGACAATGTTCTGAACACCCAGAATGTTTACAGCAATGTATCGTCAGGGGTTCTCTGCCTTTTCTTCTTCCTTTTTTTAATTGCTTGTCAGATTTTGCTGGACATAAGCCTCCCCCAGGTGTCGCCACATTGACCGGCCCCGTGCGTCTCTCATCCAGCGGGTCCAGCAACCTTGACCAGGTCATCGGTCCACCTAGTGGGAGGCCTTCCAACGCAACGTCTTCCGGTTCGCGGTCGCCATTCCAGACATTTTCGGCCCCATCGGCCATCCGTTCTGCGAGCAATGTTGCCCATTGCCACTTAAGTCTGGCGATTCTTCGGGCTACGTCGGTAACCTTGGTTCTCATGCGTATGTCCTTATTTCTAATTCGATCACGCAAGGAAACTCCGAGCATAGCCCTCTCCATTGCCCTTTGGGTGACTTTCGAGTTTTCTGATGAGGCTCATTGGTTGCTCAGCGACCACGTTTCGGCCCCGTATGTAATCACTGGCAACACACACTGGTCATAGACTATCGTTTTGAGACACTGTGGTAAGTTGGACGAGAAGATACCGCGCAACTTCCCGAACGCTGCCCAGCCGAGTCGGATTCGACGATTGACCTCTTTCTCGAAGTTAGATCTAACCAACTGGATCGTTTGTCCCAGGTAGACATAATCATCCACAACTTCGAGCGTAGAGTCTCCGATCTTGATAGGAGCGGGTGTTACATGAACATTCAACATAACTTTGTTTTGTCCATGTTCATTTTAAGACCCATTCTTTCGGAAGCTCTACTGAGGTCATCGAGCATTGTAGTTTGTACTGTGGTCCTGGTCTTCCATGGTCTCAGCCATGACCACTATATCGTCGGCAAACCGAAGGTGAGTGATGGACTCGCCGATGACGTTGATGCCAAGTCCTCTCCAATCCAGAACCTTGAAGACATCCTCCGATGCAGTGGTGAACAGTTTCGGAGATATGACTTCTCCCTGTCTCACACCGCGCTGCAGCAGGATAGGTTCCGAGGTCTGGTCCTGAAGTCGGACTGACATGGTGGCGTTTTTGTACAAGCACTTAAACACCTCGATGTACCGGTAGTCGATTTGGCACCGTTGGAGAGACTGCAGTACAGCCCAAGTCTCGATCGAATCGAAGGCTTTCTCGTAGTCCACAAACGCTAAACAGAGGGACAGGTTATACTCTTCGACTTTCACTTGCCAACTAACATTTTGTAGAATTTTATTTTGCCGAATAATCATTGGCCAACTTATCATTTTATTTATTTATTATATATCAGCCCACGCTGTCCCACTGCTGGGCAAAGGCCTCCGCCATGGCTTTCCAAGTTTGTTTGTTATTTGCTTTCTGCGTCCAATCTGTTAAGAATGAGTCCAGATCGTCATGCCAGCGTTTCTTGGGCCTGCCTCGGTTCCTCTTTTTATATTATAATATCATTGTGTGGCCTAGTGAAATGTGTGACAAATATTGTCATACAAGCTAATCGTTAGATGTCAAAAGCAAGTGATAATCTGCCAAACAATGTTCGGCGAAAAGGCAGGATGCCATCGTCAGAATTGTTTTAATGCCTTCTGATGGCTTAGCATGACCACCAAAAAAAAACGGGTTTTGTCGACAGAAGAAACGACAAAATGACAGATTGTAGCAAGGTTTCAAGTCAAATTCTACGGAGGCGCCTGCTTTGCAGCCTGCAAAGCAGGCGCCTGCGTGTTTTTTTTTAATTTAGGCAAACTTTCAAACACTATGTAATTTTATATTGTCTACCTACACATGACTAAATAATTGGGAATATGACTATTTTTTTACAAGACTTGTGATTCGGAAACAGTAAAAAAAAAAGACAAAAGTAAAAAAAAAAAGTGTAATCGACGGTTGAAAGGCTAATTGATCTAAGCGACATTTTGTAAAACTTGCAGGAGGATGGATAAAAGTTTTTTTTTTTAATCATAAAAAAACGGCTAGGTATTTGATAGCCTTTTATTTAATTAATATAGTATATTCCTAATTAAGTTAGACCGTTTTTTAAGTTATTACTGTTGAAATTTGAGAATTATTTTAGAAAATTTTTGTCGGTTAGCCCAAAATGCATCAGATTTAGTTATTTTTTGGGAAAGGCAAAATGATTCAAATGCCTACCGTAAATAAAATAGCTGAAAGTAAACTGGCGCAAGCATTGACATAGAATAAAATAATACGAGGGAAAATGAATTTAGCGCCAAGTCAACTGACAGTTGAATATACCCAATGTGCATAATTGCAACATGATGGTGTTGCACCAGAGTGAAGTAGTTTGATGCTGATGCCCATTAGAGGGACTGCAGGATGAACCCTTACTAGATTACAGTAGATATTGATGCTTAGGACATCATAAGTCAGTAACGTTCATAAGATATTGTTGAGGTTGGTATGCCACTTTTATTCAAATCAAAAAGGGGCCAAGCGACATAGCTTATTGTTTTGGTTTAATGCAAAATAGGCCAAACGACAAAACCACAACCAAGGCGAAAAAGCCAAATGCCTTAATCGACACCCATTATAAAAGTTCGTAAAATTATATAGCTTAAGTCATCGAGTCCTCAAATTTGTTTAATTTTGTGTCGTATAGATCAATGAGCTTAGAAATGAGGTCTGTTTTGCAGTGGGTGCTAAGCGCCAAAAAAGTAGTCAAACACATTTGAAACCTAACTCAAACGAAGGAAAAAAAATTGCTGATTCCGAATATGTATAAAACTCAATACCGCAAAAAATGTCGCTTAGACCAATTAGCCTTTCAACCGTCGTATCTTAAAAAATGGTTTAGTTTTAAGGCGGGGTTACCCCGATAAACGTCGTCAACAATAGCGTTTTACTCGTATATGGAACGGATTTAAATTTTGAAAAAAATGTCATAAAGTAAACACGCATTTTAAATTACCAAAATTCCTACAAAAGCAAAAATAAGTAAATCTACACATCCCAAAGAACATAATGGTTATAATAGTTGACTCTTCGATCATGATATGTCGGGCATGCGATACACGATTACTTACATTTCACTGCATCCAATTAAATCGGAAAGACATGTCCAATGATGGCTAAATAATCGTTTTACTTGAGTTATATTAGGCTTTGAAAAATGCAACTTATATTATATCATAATAAAGGTCGTAAAAAATGTGTATTATCTCGGGTCACATAATGTATAATTTCTTTAACATTTTTCTCCAAGAGAGAAAAAAAAAAGGAAAATTAAAATTCGCAAAATTTCTAGTATTAGTTTACCGGCTTTTATATCCTCGGTTCACGGCACGAAGACATTAATCAGGAATATCCTGGCTTCCACACTGGTTGGTTTTGATGTGCCGTGTTTCTCCGAGGCTATAGTCGCTTGGAAAATCGCTTGCCCGAATACAGAAGAACCCGATCATCAATTTAACATTTTTTTTATTAACATTTTAATGAAAGCTTTATTTAATTTCTATACCTCGATAATACCACGCCACGCCGCTCATACAAGGTTACGTTTACGAGCAGCCTGATTAGTTCTTATAGATGACGTTAGTGATTCTCTGTATGGGGAACGCATCGAGCAAAATGTTCGGACGACCGTATCTTTAGTTTTTATATCAATGGTCCCACCAAAAACTTCTAAAGCGTGTAGTTATTCCTTTTACATCCATTACAGATATTTAATATCAGAGCTTCACAAATCATACTAATCACACTACTGTATTATTTAATAATATAAAGGCGAAAGTGTGTGAGTGTGTAAGTTTGTTACTTCTTCACGCAAAAACTTCTGAACGGATTTGGTTAAATTTGGTACACAGATAGTTCAGTTTTTATCCCGATTTAATATTCCCGTGGGATAACTTTTGAGTTGCAGCGGGTGAAGCCGCTGGCAACAGCTAGTATTTTATATAAATGTTTTGCAAAATAAATAATTTATTACTATATTTTTTTTTGTTTTGACCGATTTTATAACTTTTTTTACACATCGTTTTATTTCTTTTAGTTCTTTAAAATAACATAAAATTTTAGTTTTTTGACATTTTCTAGTACCCATTTTTGAGATCATTCGTTTTGCGATCTACCTTTCGTTTTGAATATCCGGGTGAAGCCCTAGATTTAACTTAGCAGTTCCGGTAAATTAAGCACGTCCGTAAAATCGTCTGGCGATTGTCGCCTCTCCACCATCAAGCGAGATTCTCTCTGTGTAAGAGAGGCTGTACAAGTAAGAAAGTATTCATTTAACTCACCTGTCGCTGGTGAAATCAGTGCACTCCTTCCAGCGGCTCTTCCTCTCCGTCATGCCCGAGAGTGCGGTGACGTAGGCCAGCTGGCGCTTGCGCAGGTTGTCGGTTAGGTAGGACACCGATGCACCCGCCACACGCCACATCACGTAGTTAGCCTGGACACGCTTCGGGGTGCTTTCCAGAAGAAGCTTTAGGGTAAACGAAATGTTTTTAATTAAGATGACATCCCAATATCGAGTTAACCGCAAACCAATTAAGGTGCTAACAGCACTGAAACATCTTATTTCTTTTACTTACACTAAAATCACATCAAATTTGATAAATCCAAAACACTATCATGCTAGTAAATAACCTTTAGTATTTTTAAAAGGGAAGTACCTTAATTAATTGCTTTAGCAATTCTAAAATTTGGTAAGCCAAAAAAAAACAGCATTTAAATAATTTGGTCGGCGCATACAAAGATTTTGTTTGCAATTAAAAATATCAGGCAGTAATCCTTGTTCCGCAAATAATAATTTTGATAATGGTCAAAAATTTAATCATAAATAGGCAGCTAACAATAACATGAGTTTGCATAAACTACTTGGTCAGCAAGATTTCATGATCGATCAGCAGAGAAATTATTATATAAGTAAGCAGTTTGTTTGATCGGTATGCTATTTAAAACATGGTGAGTCAAATAACTAATTGGATTGCGAAAATCGGCAATGTAGGTACGTTAAAAGTGGGCTTAGGGTAGGTGACCAGCTACGCGCGAGCCGAGCAAGCAAAACGAGCGATGCCGCGGCCGGCGAGAGCTACATCGAAATTGGTTGCAATATTACAGCACTCTGGTAGTTTTTGCTGCTCAAAATTATATTTTTTGCTTACCCTCCGAGTGCTTACCATAATTTTATTACACGGAGCAAGCTCATTGCAGCTTTTATAATTATTATGCTGTACAAAAATAATTACAGCCATCCAGAATTACATAAATTGCTGTCTGATTTTGAAATGTCTGCTGGCCATGAGTTGCTGACCAACTAGCTATTTCTGCTGACCATAATACGAATACTATGCTAACCAGTTAAATAAGACCCTTTTTAAAATCACTTTTCATGATTCTAGACTTGATAAAATAAGAGAATTACTGATTAAAGATAAAAGTGGGCTTAATCAGTAATTCTCTTAATTTATTAAGTCTAGAATCATGATGACATTTGATATGATTTTAGAGTAAAAGAAATAAGATGTGGGTGGCGCTTCGTTCAAGGTCGCAGGCATTTAGTGTCGCCTTACCTGTACCTAGCACTAGGAGGTGTTTCTTCAGGTTTCATGAGCAATGGCTGAATGAGGATAATTCAGTTACGTTCAACTACATTGCAGTTGCAGCCGATTGTCAAGAATTCCAAATCAATCCAGGGTGGTGCGGTTTACGTTGATCAATGCGTGTGAAATTCATCAAAACAACACCTATTTGCCCAACGTCCATGAATGGATTGGAGTAAAATAGACTAGTCAATGGTTATTCCGCCAACAGACAATTTTGCTTGCTATTAGAAATTTTCGGCCTAAATGTCTAATACCAATTTTGAAGCTGTAAACATAGGTCCTACTTAGATGTTTGGAAAATTATAACATGAAATAAATCTCATAACTTCTTTTGTCGAATTTTACGTTCACACTACGCGAGTATTGGATTTTTTTGCTGACTGTCGTGAATGCATGCTCATGGCTACGTGGTTCGACCGCATAGTTCGATTTTTTTTTCAGTTGGTTCGTTCGATTAATAGGCCAACAGGGGTAAAACGCGAGTTTTATAATGCGTAAAAGTATATGATTCACTGCAGTAAACAAAATCAGATAAATATATGATATTTTTCAGGATATATGCTAGTAACATAGTGTTGTGAAACTTTGCTCGATAGAAAAAAATCACGAAAATACCTCTAAAAAATTAAACCATACAAAAATACATGTCATCGTTCTGATTTTTTTGCCAAATAATTCTACAAGCAATTTACTAAAATCATAGTGTTTTACTTTTTTAGTCCAATCAATAGTTTTTTTGTAAATCGCAAAATACCACTAATTTCGCACTATTCGGCCGCAGCGAAAGACGTAGGTACCTAACAACCGCTTTGTAGTGCAAGCTAATTAGAACTTTATTCTAACAGTATTTCAAACGAAGTTTGAACCACCACAAATAGAGTTGCTAATTTTGAGGTAGTAGGTATAGGCTCACATAAAAAACCAAATTGATTATATTCTCAGTAATAAGCCAGAAAATTTTACAAATTTAGAAACTGTAAACAACAACCTATTCCCGAGCGACCATAGGCTAATACGAGGTACATTTATATTTAGAAACCAGAAGAAAAGCAGATCCAAATTCGGTAATAAACGAACCTTTTTGAAAGGCGAAGAAAACATAAATAGTTTCTTAAACGCACTAAAGATTTCAGTAAGCGCAGAAATTCGCCACGAAACTGACGACGTAGAAACTTATTATAATAAATTAGAATCAGCCATAACACAGAGCTTAAATAGAACAGGTTTCACAAAAGAAACAAAAGATATAATTTCAGTGGAAACAAAGGATATGATAAAGAGACGAATTGAATTACAATTCAAACCAGCAAAAAGTAAAGAAGACAAGCAAGAACTTTCAAGCCTATATAATACAAGAACACAAATAAACTTCTCAAAAAAGACTACAAAAACCATAGAATGAATGTAATAGAAACCAACTTACTGAAATCTGGAAGCCAAAAAAAGAGCGTACAAACAACTTAACATCAACAAAACATGGATACCAACACTAAGAACAAAAAGTCCTCAAAAAGGAACGCAAACAAGGGAAGATATTGTCAAAATAGCCTCAGACTTCTACAAAGACCTCTACAGCCACCAAAGCCGAAATGAAAAACTAAAACCACCTGAAAATCTAGAAGAAATCACAAAGCCACCACTAACGGTCAAACCTTTCGACGAACCTGAAATAATAATGCAAATAGACAGACTTAAACAAGAAAAAAGCCCTGGACATGACAATATACCAAACGAAGCCCTCAAGCTCGGGAAGTTTATTCTGGCTAGCCCGCTCACAATTCTTTTTAATAAAACCCTTGAAGAACAGAAAGTGCCCACAAAATGGGCTGAATCCAGAATAGTACTCCTGTATAAAAAAGGTGACCCGTCAGATGTAAGTAATTACCGGCCCATCAGCCTTCTGCCGTCTATTTACAAACTATTCGCAGCCTGCCTAAATAAGAGATTTGAGCCAGAAATTGAGACACACCAACCTATAGAACAGGCCGTCTTTCGAAGAGGATTTTGTACCATCGACCATATTATATATATAACAGAAAATTACCTGCCCTTTGCCTACTTGGAAACTTTGTATTTTTTTATTTTGTGATCTTATATATCCACAAAATTTGTATGTATTTCTTGCATTTATTTTTTCCTTAAATTATACATTTAATTAGCGGAAAAGTGTTTTCTTGAAGTTTTCACGCTACATATGGCGAATTACCTTAGAACAAGTCATTGAAAAATTCCAAGAACTCCAACAACCCTTATACTTGGCTTCTAACGACTACGCGAAGGCTTTTGACTCCATATCCCACGAAAGCTTATGGCAAGCACTAGACAATCAAGGCATACCAAGAACGTATATAGATATCTTAAAAGACATCTATAGCAAAAGCGTAAGTCGCGTAAAGCTAGACCGGTTGGGGCCAAAAATCCAAATATGTAGACGCGCAAAACAGGGAGATCCGCTATCACCTACAATCTTCATACTGTTCTAGAACATATAATGCAAGACTTAAATTGGGAACAAAAAGGGATTAATATTAACGGAAAATACCTCAGCAACCTTCGATTCGCAGATGACATAGTTCTTTTCTCAAAATCATCTAGCCAATTGGAAGAAATGATAGCAGAATTATGCGAGGTTAGCAACAAGATAGGATTACAACTTAACACAGCCAAAACAAAAGTAATGACTAACGCTGTTCAAAATCCTATACTAATTAATGAAACACATAGACTAGATTAAGTAGAAAATTACATATATCTAAGAAAACGCATTTCTTTCAGCAATTCGAGAAACAAAGATGAGATCGATAGGAGAATCAACTCGACATGGAATAAGTTCTGGAGTTTAAAAGAAATACTAAAGTCAAAATTACCCTTGAAATTAAAAAAGAAAGTCATGGACTCGTGTTTATTACCCTGCCTATCTTACGGGTTTCAAACCTGGATTTACAACAATTATACACGAGACAAAATCCAAAAAACCCAGCGCGCGATGGAAAGAAGCATTCTGAATATAAGGTTGAAAGAAAAGCAAAAATCAAAAAACATACGCAAGAAAACTAATATAATAGATGCTCTTCAACATACGAAACGCCTGAAGTGGAAGTGAGCTGGACACGTGGCGAGAATGACAGATGGAAGATGGACACAATTGGTAACTCAATGGCAAGGCCCAAGCGGCAAGAGGGCCAGAGGCCGCCCGAGAGAACGTTGGGTAGATGAAATAAAAAATATTGCCGGAAAGGACTGGACAAAGCAAGCGAAGGAGAGAAACTCATGGAAAAAGTTGGAGGAGGCCTATACCCAAACGGGGCCTTAACGAAAAAAATATATATTTAACCTGCCAATAGAATATTTTGCAAAATGTAAAGAATGCAACGTAAAATTTAATGTTTTAGAAAATAAATGTTAAAAGATTATAGTGCTAATGTTTTAAGAAATAATATAAATCGCATGAAATGTATATACTGTTTAATAAAATACTTAAAAAAAAACACATAAGTATATATATAAGTTTAAAGGTTATTAGAATGTACCAATGTTTTCTGAAATGTTTTAAATCGCATGAAATTGATAATTGTAATTTTAAATGTAATAAACTGAAATGTAACTACTAACGATGTTCCAAACTTTAAAAAAAAAAAACAAAAAAAAAAACTTGTTTGATGAAATGATAAATCTAATGTACACACTTGACACTACT
The DNA here is from genome assembly GCA_949316265.1 of Diarsia mendica. NCBI lineage: Eukaryota > Metazoa > Arthropoda > Insecta > Lepidoptera > Noctuidae > Diarsia > Diarsia mendica. Next base: position 14,406,849 of record OX438886.1, on the reverse strand, counting down.
AATGTTTGATGAAAGAAAAAGGTTTAATGAAATGAAATACTAAATGTAATGTTAAACGAAATCCAATGTTAAATGTGTATACTCGTATTGTTATTGTTACATGTAATTTTTTAATGAAATGCTAAAGGTATTGCTAAATGTGAAGTTTAACGAAATGTTAACTGAAGTGTAATTGTACGATATGTAACTGTTAAGGCAAATAAAGGCTAAATAAATAAATAAATAAGGTATAGGCTCTTAATCGAACCGTGAGTTTTTGAGACTCCCGATAATTCGATATCGGACTACGAGAACTTTTTTTTCCAGTTGGTTCGATAAATCGAACCATGAGTTCTTGAGATACATATTTGTCAGAGATGTTTTGTTCACTTTGTCATTTTTGTGATAGCATTATTGTTTTTTTAGGCAACTTGTACTAGCAAAGCTGCAAGGAAACTGGTTTTTCAAACATGTCATGAAGATCACAGAAATAAAATACCTAAGTGTTTCGCTAGTGTGAACGTACAGTAATACGGTGTACCTACATACCTAGTACAAAAGTAAAAATCAAAATAAGTAGGTACTCGTATATGTAGGAAAGTGTAGAAAACATAAAAATCTAGAAAATAAAATAAGATAAGCACAAACCTCAAGATCAGAAATGTACTTAGGCACGGCGACGATGACAACTTCCTCCATGCCAATAGTCACATGAGGGGCAAGCAGACGGTTGATGTACTCCAACCATGGGACCCTGTCACAACATAACATAATATCACGCCTGTCATCCCTGAAGGGTTAGACAAGGGTGTACTTAATAGCACTCCCACATTTGGCCAATAATTTTTGAATGCCATGTAATAAGGGGCGAACCACAGATGACAGAACTGTTGTTTCTGTCATCTGTGGGGCGAACCGATTGCCGTCAACCGGGACAGATTCAGACTCCGTGGCTGCTACTGAGTGAAAACCCACCGTGATGGAAAAACCCAGTAACACTGCCTGACCTGTGAATCGAACACAGGACCTCTTTCTCAGAAGTCACGCTTGTAAATACTAGACCAACGAGGTATACCTATCTACACAGTTAACATTGGATAATAGTTTTGAAACATTGTGAGAGAAGTCCTCCCTCAGGATACACAATCCCCCTTTTTTTTATTGGGTTTAAAACCTTCAAATAAGCCTCCCGCTCTTGGGCAGAGCGAAGGGGAGTGTCAGACTTCCACTGACTAAAAACCAACCCATGTTCCTTCTTCGCCCTTGCGTCATCTGTTTCGATAATTCGCAGCCCCGACGGGCGTCGGCCCTTGCGGGCCCCTCCTTGCTGACATCTCTATATGGCGCGCGTGGAACACGAACGCGCCGTCGACACGGTCTGTTGCTGTCATAAGACGGCCGGACGGCGAGCCCTAGCTAGCCCATTACTCACCGTCCACAGGCCCGCGTCTACGGTGGCCGGAAGCCATCACGAGGCCCCCAGCAAGAAACCTATTGCGTGCCAGATTGCAAATGCCAACCATTATGATTGGAAACCAGGGAAGACGTTCTCATGCTGTAATATTTAAATCGTAATTTCAATATAATATATTATTTGAGATGCCGTGAATTCTAATACTTTCTAATATCCATTGTTTCTGCAATGTTATTAGGTAAGACATAATTACACAGCAGAAACAGTGAATACATGCCACAGATTTATAATAATGTTCCGACGGTCATCTAATCTTCGGGAAACCTCGCTAATTATTATTATTATTAAACTTTTATTTGTAGACTTTAAGTCCATAGTGTTAGTAATACATGAAATAGACTTACTTAACTAATATTAGTAACACACTTAAACAACACGTACAAAACAAATAATAAGAGACAATAATATACACAATATACATAACGAATATAATTATGAGAAATAAACACAATGTAAACAAAAGGAACACATAAAAGACGTATAGGTACCTACACGACACTGGTCGACTCAAAGTAGCTACTTTGAGTCGACCTGTGTGTGCAGTCTCATCCATCGGCCAAGCATCGGGCAGTCCCACCGGTCACTCAATGCCCTCAACATGCTGTGGGAGCTGACATCTGTTCGGTGTCGGAGAGAAGCGCATCGCTTTCGAATGATGGCGTAAAAGTCATCTACCCGCGCATCGGCAAACATACCCGAAGCACTGCAAAAACGCGGCAGCCCCACAAGCATTCTGAAGGCATTATTATATTGGACACGCAGAGCGCTGTATGCTTTCTGCGTATACTTGACCCACAGGCTGCAGGTGTAAAAAGTCTGACAATAGGCTCTAAAAAGTGTCATTTTTACTTCACAAGTACAACGTGCAAACCTGCGAGCCAGCATATTGCTTCGAACAGACAGCGCCCTACGCTCACTCTCGATGTCCAAGTCATCACACAAGTTCTCGGTGACCCAGTGGCCCAGGTACTTAAATTTCGAGACTCGCTTCAAGGGCATGTTTGCTAACGAGACACACGGCACATATAAGTCTCTTCTGGTGCCAACATTAAACATGACTAACTCACTCTTAGCGACGTTATACTTAAGTCCCTGAGCCACCGCGTAGTCCTCACAAACCTTCAACAACCGTCTTAACGCACTGATTGATGGACTCAGCAATACCATGTCGTCCGCATAGCTGATGTTGTTCATAGCAACCCCACCAACATGGCAGCCAACACCGGCATTGCTGAGTTCAACAATCAGCTGATTCATATACAAGTTGAAAAGGCGAGGCGAGGTGATTCCCCCCTGCCTCACCCCGCATTCCAACCTATATTCATCGGACAGAGTCCCTGCCCACCTCACATTATTAATCTGGTTGTCATACCAACATTTTAGTAGAAAGGTAACCTCTGGTCCTACATTTCTCTCATTTCTTAACTTATCCCACAGCAGGTCATAAGACACAAGATCAAATGCCCTGGACAGGTCCAGGAAGCACGCATAGACTGGCGTTTTCCTATCCGTATAGTACCGGACAGTCCGCTTTAGACACATAATGGCACTTTCTGTCGATAGCCCGGGCCTGAAACCAAACTGCGCATCGTGCAGACTAATTCTAGGGGCCATGTATGTATCCAGCAGACTGTCCAGCACCTTAGCTATGATCGTAGCAAGTGATATTGGTAAGAGAGAGTGGTAAGATAGTGCTAAGAGTCGCGCAAATTCTTTTAGGTACCTACTTTAATTCTGTAGGTAAGGTATAGATAAATTGTATTCACAATATCAGCGCGTCGGGCGTCGGCGACTGTTGCCATTGTAATTTCGACCGTATGCTGAGGACGTAAAGTAACGTCTTCCTTGTTGGCTCTTTTATGTTTTTGTGAATGATTTCTAAAATAATAGGGAATTTTCTCGAATATCTTTTGTGTGTTTGGGGTATAAAAGGACCCAGAGAAAATGTAGTTAGTCAGCAACGAAAGGTTCGAAGAGATATCTAGTGCGATAAAGTTTTCAGTACTGTTTTGCGATTGTGTTTAAGTGTTTTGTGTCGTGAGTAATAAAGTTAATTCGTGTGTTTAATTGGTAGTGTTTTTATTTACCCCATACCCAGCTCGTAACAATAATAATATAATCTATTAATTAGGGGGTACATACTTGGGGAACTTTTGTTTCAGCTCGGCAATAGTCATCGGGTTGTACAGGCTAGTGGCATTACGACGTTTTTCCAATGGCAAAGATATCTGTGGAAATTGTGAACATTAGGAAATGCTTCTTCTATATTTCTATTATATTTCATCTTGACTTGTTAATTATCATTAGCTGTAGTACCTACACAAACAAAAAGCCCCGCAACGCCATGTGGTTGACTTTTTCACCAAGATGCCGACGTAATTAGGTTAATTGTGCCAATACCTCCAGACCGTGAATGATACACGTCATGGTCGACTGGACGACTATTAGGTACTTATTTTTTTGCCATTGTGTACACACTACAAGACTACCTAAGGATTTTTCGATGGATTTATGCAAAAGGCCCAGCCGATGGCCGATACAAAATACGTTTAGTGACACTTACGTTGGCAAGTTTCATTTCGAACTGCAGCGACTCCGTGAGTTCCACCTCGGCACGGTGGCGGTCTGCTCCCAGTAGGGTAGCGATGTTAACCATGTACACGTAGTAGGCTTGCACGAGCTTGTCGCTAAACCCACGGTTCAGGTACTCGCGGTCCAGACCTAGAGACGCCTGGTCCAGCTGTTAGAAGACATTCACTTAGCTTTTGAATAACTTTCACAATCACAGTAATTTAGGCATCAATTCGCAGTAACTGTGGTTGTTATTATTAGGTAGGTAACTATTAACGAGCGAGATCATTGCAGTTCATATGTGATAACACATGACAAAGCAATCACAATAAATGATCCTGCTCCAATTTCAAGGTCGGCCGACCAGATCAAAATGATCCTTAATAAGGAATACAAAACTGTTTGTTATTATTCTTACATCGATGATGGGCTTGGTTGAGTTCTTATAATCAACGGTGATTTCGAATGCGAGGAAGTAATTCACGGGGAATCCAGCGCTTCTGATGTTGTAGACTGAGTTTTCCCAGGAGAAGGACTCCTCATCCCACAAATCACCGTCGAGCGCTGGCCAGCCACCGAGCCTCTTCAGCATGTCAAGGAGTGGTGACAACCCGCGGGACTCGATGGCAGCTAGAAAAGTCACAAACATAGTTATGAGAATCAATACTGTATTTATCGCGACATCAGAAAATACAGATGCAGGTTCACATAAGTGCACCCTGATGGCACACTGTCATATTATATCCGCCTAATACCTCTAAAGGAGCAATAAATTCTTGTATATAATATGAATCACGGAAACGGCTAGTCAGGTTACCTTAAAAAACCGCTTTAAGCGCGTTCATCTAGGTAGGTAATAACTACAATACCAGAAGATTTGCAGGTAAAGCGTCAAATATTTCAGATTGAAACCGTACCCCGTCTTACTCTTACGACTATACTATATTATAAGGACAAAGGCCTCTTCTTATACGTCATTGCCGCACTGTCTTTGACATAATAAATTGGAAAATATTGACTTTCAAATGATTATCAAGAGGTGCTTAATGTATTCAAACAATGTTTTAGTTATTTGATAAGTTCGAAACATGAACCAAGTGCTCTATATGGTGCAGGTATCGCCTGTCCATCGACATGACCAAGAACATGAAAAAACAAGCATGGATGTGAAGTAACACTTACCTTGATTCATGCAAGCCTGGAACAGGGTCTTGGCAAGGACAAACGGCTTTGGCTCGTTCTCAATGATGGGTTCGTCCAATAATGCTCGGATCTGTTCTTGCAGTTGGTCCGCGATAATGAAGAAGGTGTTTACAGACGGACTGTCGTCAGGTATCCGGGTGCTCTTCAGAAAGGACCCGCAAGCGAAATCGTAAAAGTCGTCACAAGGGTTTACCTCATCATCCATATTCAATAGGAGTTTGGACGCTACAACAAATAATAAAGAAAACATCAAGAACTTACCGTTTCTGAAAAAGATCATTTGATATTGTTCCATGTTTTGTTTAGCGTACTATTCAACGTATCCGTAGCGTATTCTTTTAGATTGGTACAGTAATCTAAAGGTCCTAGACAATAAGTTAATAAGAGTGGGTCGTGGGGCTTTGGGGACCGAGACCGTGGTCCCGAAAGCCACCTGTAATATTTTTATTAATTTGTAGTGGTACATCGTCGGGACTACAGGAAAAACGAAGTTATAGTATAGTTAGCAAAAAAGTGATATAATATTATGATCAACAATAAATATGAATTTTTAAGGTTTGCTTATGTTTACTGTTGTTTATATTACCTATTATAAGATTTTGTTAATATTAAGACAATCGATCATGTTCATGGTACAAAGTTCAAAAGTTTCTAAACCGCATATTACAAATTTTAAGAATTTCTCAAGTATCTCCCGAGTGTAAAGTACTCAGCGTAGAATATACAATCGATGTAGTCGTACCTGCGTGGATACATTCGGGGCTATTGCATAACTCAACAACTGCCGAAGCATCCTCCCCGATTACCGCCGGCGGGATCGGCGGAGAAATGAATTCACTACTCTGGGGTATGTCTAAAATGAAGATAAAACATGCTTTATGACCAGATGATATGAAAAACAAACAATGACCTTACAAGGTGCTGTTTTGCATCCTCGTCAACATTCAGGAAATTGTCACAAAAGACACAAATAAACAATAGTAGTTTATGCGACTGTGCATAATGAAGGGCATTACAACACAAGTGTCATCACACGAGTGTTGTAATGCCTAATTATGTATAGTTGCATACACTAATTTATCTACCCGAATATCATAAGGGCTCTATGATGGGCTCAGGAACCATAGGGAAATGACCAGCATTGTTACCAGTGTAATGCAATAAAAAATAAACAGGTTATTAGTTGCATTCGTCGCTGCATTTACGATATCTGGCGGAGTGTTCATGTTAATTTCTGAGTCACTATCACTCATTTTCGACAGAAATAAAGAACTTATCAGATTTGTCTACTCAATGAAAGGGAATAAAAAGCTAACGAACAAAATACAACTCGAAATGGCGGCGTTTCGGATAACTGTCATTTTTTTTAAATCATAGGCAAACGAACAAAGTCACTATTCTTGTGTCACTCGAAATCAAATTGTCGTGCGATTTATAATTAAAATCATAGGGAATTGGGGTTTCGTATCGATAGGTATCTGTTTTAATGTAGATACTAGAATAGCACACTCACTTGAATTTGACACCTGTTCCAAATTTAAACTCATAACCTACTGTTTTCAGTAGGTTATGAGCTCATTACAGTTCTGTTAATTTCTGCTGGTTGGTAATGCTGGTCATTGCCTATGGTTTTTGAACGCATTAGAGAGGGTTTATGATATTTGGGTAGATAAATTAAATTATGGTACCGGAACATTACTTAAATGATACGCTGCTTTTTTAATCGGTTTAATATTTTCTTTAACGGTACAGGCGACTTCGAGTAATCGGTGAATATCATACAAAAAGATTCCGACAAATTGAGAACCTCCTTTTTTAAAGTCGGTTAGTGAGATTTACCTCGTATCATCAGATCATCCCGATAGCCTGAAATAATACAAGTCCTTAAGAGCGTAGACGGGCTGCATTTTTCCATACAAATGTATTCCCCTATTCTCTTCCTGGATAATGCCTCTAGAGTAATCGTTTTTATTTATAAAAATCCAGGTCTATTGAAGGCATGCCCCTGTCACTTTTTTTTAAAAAAAAAATTCATTACAAAATAAATATGACTTACCAAAAACCTAAAAAAATACCCCGTTTTTACCTACGTAATCAGATGACTACCAAAGAAAATTGAAAAGTTTTTAAAATAAAAACAAGTAATAGGGGCATAGATCTATTCTTCCTTTAAATTTTGATACCAAATATAATTTAATTGGCTTAGGTTTCGAGGAGAAAACAGGAGAATACGAAACGTCGATCGGTCAAGGTTTTTTATAGGTAAAATCGTTCTGAGCTGCAGTTGTCTCTATCGCACTCACATATTGGTACCGCCCGGTTGCTAGAGCGCAGCGCGACGGCAATAGTTATATATACGTATATTATACGCAGCCCGTCTATGCTCTTTTGCAACATGGCTCCATAAAGGGTTAAGTACGTATAATTTAGAAGGAATTTTCTTTCGACTCCTAACCGTTGAGGAGTTGTAGCTTTCATCATCAGCGCAGCCACATGTGATTATGATTATCAGACGCACAATTATCATGTTCACAATTTACGGAGATATCTCCGTAAATTGTAACCGAATTGTAATTGAATTTCAAATTTGCACGGACATAATTAAAAAAAGATAAAAAAAAAACATTACTTATATACGAATAGAGAGCCTCCTCCTTTTTTGAAGTCGGTTAAAAAAACACAAATATTTAAATAATCGTGGTCATGGTAGTGAAAAATGTCATAAAAGGTCTCAATTTTTGAAGAATTTCCTTTTTTTAACTTAAAAAAAAGATCGAGATATTTTTTTTCTTTTCTTCCCCAAGTGGTCACGGGCAGGTCTATTCTCCGGTGTTGCTTATTGTTGAATTTTGGGAAATGTTGTATGTAAATTAAATATGTCTGTTGGCAGCTTACCCACAATACCCACATCTCGTTTAAACAACTGAGTGGCTTAATCTCATCTTATTTCGATACCAACTGTCCCCAACGACCTGACTCCTGGAGAAGGGCATGGCCACTTGCATCCAGCTGCTACCAACCACCCTGAGAAAACCGTCGCTCTACCTTCCTTGACCCAAAATCTACTTCAATCCCGCTGTCTCCAGACTGGTGGCCTTGTCATTAGAGTGCTTACCGTTGACGACAGGTGACGGTTGAACGAGTAGAGTGGCAATGAATGTAACAAAGAAGGCGATGACAGGAACCGACATCACACCAGCTAGTAGCAGCTTGCAGCCGCTTCTCCACCTTTGTCCACTGACCTCAAAACGAAAAGTTGCAAACAATTGACTATTAATTGTACTTTCTTTCTTTTCTTTTCTTTTTTCTTTTGACACGATAAAAGTAACTATATCAAAAACAAAACAGGTAAGTAATATCAGTTTATTTTAAACTTATAAAAGTAACATTGCGAACTGATTTTTGATGTAGGTAGTCACTTTTAATACTACTTTCAGGAAAGGGTATTTTATCTTACACAAACTCCGCTGAAGATGGCAGTTCGTATTAGATCTTATTGTACGTAAGTATGTACCTATGTCTTAGGCATCGTGTAAACAAGGGATGTCATGGAGCTCCAAAACCGTAACCGAAACCATCAGATACCCGAAATAAGGAAATTTCCGTAACCGAAACCGATATTACAGATTCTGATAGTTTCGGATAAAGGTGGAGCCTAAATCTTCTAATAATATTTTTGGTTCATATAAGTATGCTTTTGTTGTCTAAATGCACACAAACATACTTAAACACACAATTTAAACTCACTATAATATTAGTTATTTATTTGACTAATTTTAAAAACAAATGATATTATGGACTAAAAATAAAAGCCAAATCCTGTTCAGTATATATATATATTATGTTAACGGAAATGTATGAAACCTAGCAATTGTACACAATTCCTAGGAAATCCTAGGAATTCCTCTTCCGAGCCAACTTAGGAAATGTGAAAAATTATGTTTCAAAGATTCCATAATACACACATTTCCTGGAAAATGTATGTATTTCCTAGAAATTGCATACAACTCAGATATGATACTATATATAATTTGAAAATTGTGATATCCATAACCAAAATTATCCGAATTCGCGTATAATCCGATATAAACTCATATCAAAAACCGTATCTGCAACCGGTATAATAATATTCCTATATCCGTATCCAGATCCGACAAGTCTTTGTGACTCTCAAACTGCCTACTTGGAGAGCCACGAGGACTTATTTAGTACTAGGTGTTGCCAGCGGCTTCGCCCGCTACAATTCGAAAATTATCTCATAGGAAGATAAAGTCGGGGTAAAAACTATCCTATGTGTTAATCCAACTATCTGTGTACCCAAATATCCAAAATCCGTTTAGTAGTTTTTGCGTGCAAGAGTAACCAATATCCATTCATCCATACACACATACTTACAAACTTTCGCGTTTATAATATTTGTAGAATTCTGCGTGGCCAATGCAAAGATTGCATATTAATTACTAATCTAACGTGGATCAGTCACTGGAGATGGTATGAAGTGTTACTAATTATGTTTAGATAGTGAACAAGTTAGTCGTAGTCGAACAAAGCCAGAATAAAGACCTCTTTATTACCTACCTAAATTAATGTAAATAGAAGTCACAAATAAAAACAATGACCATTGCAGTAAAAATCCCACTAAAAACAAAACTTGTAAAATAGACCAAGTCGCGCAACTCAGTTCTTCTACCTACGAGTAGGTAAAAAGTAGTGAGATTCATGTAATACCAAGTCAGTTAATTTATTCAAGGGACCTTTTATCTTAAGTTATTACGTATGTAAAATAAAAGAGTAGCTTATATTTATGCTTTGTTTTATTCACTACAAAATCATAAAATTGCAATAATAACCCTTAAGTAGTACCATTTTAAATATTTATATTTATCACCATTTTATTTACATTAATCATCATAATTTAAACATATCGAATTTAAACATTGTCAAATAAATATTACAAGATCAACTTACTCAATAACGGGTGATGTTAAATCCACAAACGTCGCACACAAAGTGAGCTGCTAAGGATGGCGGCATGCCTTATAAACAATGATAGTGACGGTACGGATGACGCCATAATTGCGAGCTTGACAGTATAATTATTTTAATATTGTTTTGCAGCTAAATTATGATTTTAGGTAATAAATAATCTTGAATTATTTAACAACAAATAATGTGATACAAAATAACATAATAGGAGCCACAAAATGACACGTGTTTACATAAAATAAGCTGGATGGGTATCTGAGCACGTGTCTGAGTAATTCTGTGCAAGTGTGCTTACACGTAATTAGCTAACCTAACATTATCTAATAGTGACCATATCAAAATTAAAATTTTTGATTTAATATTGATATGGTCACATTCGAGTGCGTATTCCGCTATGGCATAAGGGGAGAACTTTACACCCCCCGCCCGATCCGATCAGGCATCCCTTTTTTTTTTTGGTTTGTGGAAAATCATCAAATGACCCCTCCCCCCCGCTCCTGGGCAGAGCGAAGGGGAGTGCCAGACTTCTACTGACTAAAAACCGAACCCATGTTCCTTCTTTGCCCTTGCGCCGAGGCCACGTTATCTAGTACAAAAATCCGCGGCCCCGACGGGCGTCGGCCCTTGCGGGCCCCTCCTTGCTGACATCTCTTTGAGGCGCGCGTGGAACACGAACGCGACGCCGACACGGTCTGTTGCCGTCATGACGACGGCCGGACGGCGAGCTAGCCCATCACTCACCATCCACAGGCCCGCGTCTACGGTGGCCGGAAGCCATCACGTGTAGTGGTGGTTAATATAACGAATAACACCAAAACATAACATGTTATTGATTCGTAACGAATAACGTATGTTATACCGACGCTGCCTACGTGTTATCATTATAATGTCTAACTCAACAACACGCCCAACGAATAACAGCGGGGCCAGAACGGGGTAATATAATAAGTTAAACAACGTAGCAAGCGGTGGCGCGCGGCGGTCCTACGATGCACCGTTCCCGAGTTATGGGCGCTAAAAGTTTCTGTTAAAAAAAATTGAAATATCTCGAAAACGGAGCGTCCTAGGCAAAAAAGGACCAAAATTTTGACCCCCTCTGCCACCCAGTGATATTTAACTGAGAATCACGTAACATCAAAAAAAAATTTTTTTTACACTGATCCAACTTTATAACATTTTATTAGTCCTAAAACTGTGTGCAGTATGAAGGAAAGCTCATTGATAATTTAAAAATTCCGTCCACTACGTGCTAACATTCACAGCGCATCATTGCGCCCGTTTAACGTGTTGTCGAATAAAACGACAACGTCTCCGCGTTCATATTGCTCCCGCGTTTTGTTTCAACTCGTTATAATGATAACGTATAAAATAACATGTTATAAAAATATATTCAATAGTCTATAACATGATAATTATTTATAGCGGAATTGCACACCACTAATCACGTGGCCCCCGACGCCCGGAGCGCCTTCCGCGCCTTCCGCGGCGGCTGGAACGTTGGGAGGTTCTCTCCCTCTCTCGTTCCGCCACCTCCTTCGCTAGCATCACTGCTTCGCAGAAGGAGGCGACGGCGTCCCATTCCTCCTCGCCCCGGACCATGGCTTGCACCAGGGCCGGACGCGAGAGGTCGCCGCCGCCGATCTCCCTCCGCCTACTCACTGCTCTCACAGTCACGTCTGATGAGCAGACGCGAACCAGAGAGCAGCAAGTAGGGTTTCCTCCTGCGGTAGGCACACCGCCCGAGGACCCGAACACTGTTCACGTCTCCGGGCGGTGCGCCCCCCGCGTGTCCCTCTTTGTCTGGTCTCTCGCCTTGGACCTTTCCGGCATGAGTATATCTACCGGCAGAGCCCCAAGGGTCATTGAGACACGCAAGCCCAACCACGACGGCAACGTGGGAACACTCCGGTGGGGATCAGGCATCCCTCAGGGCTTCATCCTGTCACCTCTCAGCTTCACGGTTTTTCCTAGCGACATCCTCAAGAGAATGAAAGGTCAGTTGCCCTGTATGTGGACGACACGGCCATATACTACACCGGACAGAAACCGAACGCTATCGTCTTAGGCGAATGTTTTAGGAAGTGGAGGATCCAGGTCAATCCGGTTCTGTTTTTAAAGTCGCGGCAAAAACCCGCTACCCCCAGCCCGATCACTATGTACGGCAACCCGATCCCTTTGGAAACGCAGAATACTTAGGAGTCACTCTCGATGAACATAACACTTTCAAGAAACATATCAAAGCCACTCGTAGCCGGGCGGCCTTTGCTTTGGATAAGATTCATTTAATGATAACGGTAAAGAGTAAGCTTTCACTCAGCTGCAAGCGGTTATCTGTCCCATCATGACGTACGCTTGTGTCGTGTTTGCACATACCAAGCCTCATTTTATTCACAGGATGCAGACCCTCCAAAACCGATACTTACGTAAGATCACGGGAGCCCCACCTTAAGTTCGCAACAATAGTCTACATTGTAGACCTTCGGTTGCCCACTATAGCTTATGAAAAGCCTCACAAGTCGTTCCTTCGACTCGGCGCTCAAACACCGTAACCCCCTGATCGTATCGGTCGCCCGATAATAGGTTACGAACCCTCGCGAATTAGCAAGACCCACTGACCGGGGCACATACTAGGCAAACCCGATGATGGTATTACCCTGCTCCAAGAGAGCAACAGGGAAAAAGCACATTTTAAAAGCACAGACAGGAACAGCGGTCATACCGACTTCGCCGACGAGGCCCATCGTGAAACCCCGCTTCAACAAGCCCTCCCCGTCCCTCGCTCGAGCTAGCCCGCGATGCTGAGTCGGTAGACTTGAACCAAACTTCCTTAAATAATAATACAACTCAGATCCAGCCTGTCCCCTTGCTGTCCTCCCCCAGCAATGCTCTAAGCCAAGCTACCCCACAGGGGATGCCCTTAGCGTGTAGTCGACTAAATTTGAAATTAAGGCCCCCAGCCAGGACTGAAGGCCTTAATTTTAAGGCATCCATAGGAAAGTTAAGTTAAGCAGAAGCCATCCTCTCTAGGGTAGGTAATTGCGAGATGCCATTCGAGAAAATATGCGAGATACTATGAAGGACAAAGGAATAATGAGAAGAAAAGAAAGGAGGTGGACATACAAAACATGGTTCTTTGACCGCTGCCTGGTCCAGCGTTCCAGAGGCGCAAAAGGCCTGCCAGGGTGTTGGGGTTGTCCTTTAAGAGCCATGATAAATGATGAAGCGTGTAATTGATGATGTGTGTTCCAGGATTCTGTGGGCTAGAACAAAGGTCGGCCTAAATCCTTTTTGTATGCATCTAAGCACTCGATATTTATTTTTCATCCCTTCATTTGAATTTAGAACATGAATCGTTCATTGAAATCGAACGCAAATTGTATTTTACTGGCTGTTAGTGTTGGCTGTCGGTGCGAGAAGGCGCGGTAACTAAAAAAAAAAACAAAAGCGCGCGATTTACTTCCCTGTAAGAACAGGGAAGTAAATCACGCGCTTTTGTTTTTTTTTATAATCGATACGGACTTTATTGTATTTATTATTAATAGCGTATTATTAATATTACACATTCGCAATTAATAGCGTATCTGAAGAGGATGTCTGATGGATTTAAACGTGTCGTTACTCTATGTTTCATTAAATAATAATATTACAATAAAATATGACGCGCCTTTTATTTTCTCATAGAGAGTGATGAAAAGTAGAGTGTATCACTCGGGCGCAAACTATATTTTGGGCTCAGAGGCGACGTACTTTGAATCCCTCGCTACGTTCAGGATTCTACTCTAGAATCCCTCGCTACGTTCGGGATTCTACTCTAGAATCCCTCACTTCGCTCTGGATTCAAAAAAGCGCCCTCGCCGTAAAAATATTATTTATTCAAAAAAATACAAGTTTCTTATATTTAAACAAAGCACACAAATAGACCCCTGGGGTCTGTCTTAGCATGCCATGACCTGAGATTTGATCAACGCGCTATTAACAGGTTATAAAGTCAAAATAGAATTTATTAAATGTAATATTCTTTCAGCTTACGCTTAACGTTCTTATTATTCACTAGCTGTTGCCCGCGACTTCGTTCGCGAAGAAATTTTGACGTGTATGTATGTGTGGGACTGCGTCTAGATGTACCTACTATGCAAAATCGAATGACAAATGCCAATCGAAGCGGTTATATTCCCTTAAACTGACCCTGTCACTCACCATAAACTACGTCCCCGCCAAAATTACCTTTAGACCTATAATGCGACCCTAATGCAAAATCTGTTCCATAAACTCCGTCCATAAAAAAAACCAAGATTGTTGCACAAAAAATGAAAGACTTTCAGACAGACTTGTGAGAGCCTTTAGAACTCCCTTATCCAGCCCTGTCACAAAATGAGTTCATAGCAGACGTCTACTAACTATAAACTACGTCCCTGCCAAAAATCAAGATTGTAGCACAAAAAGCGAAGGACTTTCATACAAACTTGTGAGGGCCCTTAGACGATCCTAATCCGGCCCAGTCGCAAAACTAATACATAGCAGATGTATACTAACTATAAACTACGTCTTTAACAAAAATCAAGATTGTAGCACGAAAAATAAAAGACTTTCATACAAACTTGTGAGGGCCCTTAGACCAACCTAATCCGGCCCTGTCTCAAAATCAGCTCATAGCAGATGTCTACTGACTATAAACTACGTCCCTGCCGAAAACCAAGATTGTAGCACAAAAAATGAAGGACTTTCGTACAAACTTGCGAGGGCTCATAGACCACCCTAATCCGGCCCTGTCGCAAAATTAATTCATAGCAGACGCCTACTGACTATAAACTACGTCTCTGCCAAAAATCAAGATTGTAGCACGAAAAATGAAGGATTTTCATACAAACTTGTGAGGGCCCTTAGACCACCCTAATCCAGCCCTGTCGCAAAACTAATACATAGCAGATGTCTACTGACCATAAACTACGTCTCTGCCAAAAACCAAGAATGTAGCACAAAAAACGAAGGATTTTCATACAAACTTGCGAGGGCTCATCGACCACCCTAATCCGGCCCTGTCGCAAAACTAATTCATAGCAGACGCCTACTGACTATAAACTACCTCTCTGCCAAAAATCTAGATTGTAGCACGAAAAATGAAAGGCTAGAGAGGGCCCTTAGACCACCCTAATCCGGCCCTGTCGCAAAATCCGTTCTTAGCGGACGTCTACCAACCATAAACTACCTCCCTGCCAAAAATCATCTTTGTACGTCCAGCGGTTTTCGAGATTTCGTGATAAATCAGTGAGTGAGTGAGTGACCTTTCGCTTTTATAGATATAGATTGAGTAATCCGGCCCTGTCGCAAAATCCGTTCTTAGCGGACGTCTACCAACCATAAACTACCTCCCTGCCAAAAATCATCTTCGCCTGCAATAATGCATGGGGAGTTCAGAAAAAATACCGTGTGAAGCAAGAAATGACGCCACCTGGCGTAAATAAGTACTCGATTAGCAACATTGATTATATTGTTGATGCTACACTAACTAGAGGGCGTTCACGCTGTATAAAATGCTTATGTAGTTTCTTTTTTCTGTTTAAACATTCAAATAATTTATAATGAATTATTTTTTCTATTATATACATTTATTCCTAACTACCTACTTACTCTGTTTGTTTAAATTGAATATTATTATCATTTTACTATCTGATTTTAATAATCTATGTTTTAGTTTTCAAACTTGAGGGTAGGTCGAATATGAATTCATAAATAAATTAGTAGTAGGTAGTAGAAATAATTAGATTGAAGATTTATGATTATGACTAAGCTCAATTGATTGTTCGCTAAGTTTGTTTCAATTACCTCATTCGAGTCTGTTTAGCTCAGTTTTATTTTAATTTAGGTGAATTAACTTATTTCATCAAAATGAGTACGCGTTGTAATATTGTTTTCGTTAAAAGAGCTCAAATAACTGATTTGCAAAATCAAGGCAAAAACTTATCGACACTCGAAACTTGTCGACTTATCTTATTGTTAACGTAAGTAGTTTTGATTTCATAAATTTTATAAGAAAAAAAATGTTTTAGTTACGACTATACTACTTAATAAATAATCATTATTGCGTATTATATATTTCTGTTATATTGTTGCAGAGAAAAACAGTTGTTCTATGGGTACGACGATTTGAAGACGAGGGTTCTTTGCAACACCATCAAAGAACTAGTAGACCACGGCTCATAAACACATTACAGCGTCAAATCGTGTTATGAGAGTATGAAGAAAATGGATTCCTGCCGATGACCGACTATGCTGCTTTTTATGACTCAAGTGTTGACAATGCCCGTCGTGCTCTTAAAAGTGAAGAGCTGCATTAAAGGAGGCATGTTGTGAAACCCTGGCCCTCAGAAAACCATAAAAGGGCAAGATTACAGTTCGCTTTAGATCATGTTAACTTTGATTTGAGTAATGTTTTTTCATCTTTACAGATGAAAAAACTTTTAAGTCCAGTGAACACGGACGCTTATGTTTGTGAAATAATACGTGCTAAATAGGTGGTTATGTAGTTTCCAATATGCTGGTCATATTACAGTGAACGTGTGGGGATAGATAAGTTTTGCCAATCCAGGATTTATATTTCATATTACTTAAAAATAGTATTAGTTAACTTTAGTACTTATTATTTATATTAACTGGAGACCGGGTTATTATAACCTATTACACAACTTACGTATTTTTAATAACTAAAAAAAATTCAAACACAACATTTTTTTTTTTTTACATTACTTATGAACCTTTTCGTATGTTTTTGTGCAATTGTATAGCTGTTATTCTACCTATTTAATTCATTTAAGTTTTCAATTTTGTGATAAAATAATCCGGTCTTCTGTTTGTCTTTGTTGAGGTTACAAAAGCTTCAATCCTCTTTCCGATTTTGGAAACGAATACTTAAGCTATGGCCTCAATAAGAAGTTTTATATAATATAATAATGTGGAACGATAATAAATGTCTGTTTTTGAATAATAAACTATAAGAAATAAACCTCTAAAATAGTGTCTTTTTGTTTTTCTCCGTTCATCCCTGTTGCTAACTGACTACTAACTCGAATATTATATTTTTGAATGCTATGCGCACTTATTAGCTTAATGAAAACATTCCTTATGGTTTCTTTTGTTCTTTTTTTATCATTTAACTTCTCACTTAATCTAACCTAATACGTGTTTCCTAACTTTTTACTCACCTAACCTATTCCCAAGTCAAAGTCCATTTTTTCTATATCTCAACAGAATAGATTACATTTAGTTAGGACTAAGTTATAAAAATCTACCTCCTTTTTATTTCACCTACAGGTGACACCGGGTAATCCGGATATTGTCATTGCGGAAAGTAAAAACTTTAACCACCTTATTACAAAACGTAGTTAAACCTGGTTTAACTTAGACTTGGTTTATCTCGCATGACGTCTCTCTTCAATTATATTCAAAAGAAAGTGACAGCATGCGAGATAAACCAAGTCTAAGTTAAACCAGGTTTAACTACCTTTTGTAATAAGGCGGAATAGGTTTAATTTCTTATTATTAATTAAGTAGAAATTACAAATAAAATTGCTGTGAGGTAGAAACAGAAATAAAACTTATGCCACCTACAAGTGACACTGGGGATTGAAGAGTTTAATATCACAGTTGTGCAGAAACCAAACGCCACCTATTAATTATTTTCGAAAACTTGATTTCTACCTTCACAGAAAAATAGGCCCTAAGGTATCCATGCACTTGTGTGGGCGACTGTACGTCCAGCGGTTTTCGAGATTTCGTGATGAATCAGTGAGTGAGTGAGTGACCTTTCGCTTTTATAGATATAGATTGAGTCTCTGATATCTACAGGTATTTGGTTTAGTAAGTTCGGTATTGTAAAGGAAGCGGTACGCCTGCCATATTTATTTTTACGTGGCACTTGGAATGACTTCGATTTAGGGGTCGTTCTCAAAAAAGTGGCACCGCTCGAATAAATTTATCAATTTGAAAAAAAATATCATAATATTTAGCTTTTTTTATAAAAATCCATTCTGGGTATTTCTCTTATGTTGAATTGTTCTAAGGGAATAAGAATTTTACATGAATAGATGAAATACAGCTATTTAAAAAAACTAGCTTACAGGTTAAAGAGATATTGTACAGGTTACTTAGGAAAGCTTTCAGGTTAAAGAGAATCAAACAGATAAATGACTAATAAAACAAATTTACCATGCAAAATCAGCTTTTATTATTATTAACATAAAAAATCTCACTTCGATGTCGTCATATTAAACAATTCTGCCTATATATTTTTATAGAAATACAATATCAATAATAATAATGTTATGGACAGAGGAACCATAGGGGCCAGAGGTTGGTTGACTTCATGGAAAAAGAGGGAGGGACTCTACTCGATGAACTCTTTTTTCCAGAAGCGCCTGACTAAAAAGTGGACCTGGATAAGCCCTGATGGTTCCATCAAAAATGAGATCGACTTCATCATACCAAGAAGCAAATATTCAATATGATGTCTCCGTGATCGGCAGGTAGCGATCACCGTATTGTCCGAGGCACATTGAATATCGATGTTAAGCTTGAGAGGTCACGTCTGGTGAAGTCCACGCTCCGTCCTAATCCTGCCCAGATCCTAGATCCCGAAAGCTTTCAACTCGAACTGCATAATCGCTTCCAATGCCTAACCGAATGCTCATCGGGTTGGTGGAAACTGTCCATGCAGTGGGGTATAAGTTCTTCAATATCCCACGCCGGTAAAAGCCTCAAAAGCTCTCGGCAAACACAATCCAGTTGATGGAAAACCGGTCTGAGATAAGACTGCAATCTTCAGTAGATATGTCGGAATACGGCAAACTCAATAGGCGCATCTCAAAGTCCATGCGACAGGACTTGCGGTCCTATAATACTCAATGTATTCAGACCGCAAACGGAAACCAGGGCCAAAGTGTTGGCGAAGAATGTGTCTATTGGGCAAAGCCAAATGACAAAACTGAAGGACGGCAGTATCATCTCATCGAGGCCAGAGATCCTGAAAGAGCTAGAGAGGTTTTATGGACAGTTGTACACCTCGACTCGATAGCCTGTTGTCAGTTCAGCTCAGGACACCAGAGCGAAACTGACCCGACACTACACTGAGGATATCCCAGAAGTCAGCCTGTATGAGATTAGAATGGCCCTCCAACAGCTTAAGAACAACAAGGCGCCGGGGGATGATGGAATCACGACAGATCTTCTGCGAGCGGGTGGAAAACCAGTACTTTTAATCCTCCAGAAGCTGTTTGACTCCGTCATACTCGAAGGTATTACGCCAGAAGCATGGCACAGGAGTGTGGTGTGGCTCTTATTAAAAAAAGGTGACAACACCCTTTTGAAGACTAATAGACCCATCTCACTCCTGAGCCATGTGTACAAGCTGTTCTCGAAGGTCATTACGAACTGTCTCGAACGCAGGTTTGATGACTTCCAGCCTTCCGAACAAGCCGGTTTCCGAAAAGGCTTCAGCACCATGGACCACATGCATACGCTCCGCCAGATTATACAGAAGACTGAAGAGTATAATCGGCCATTATGTCTAGCGTTTGTGGACTATGAAAAGCCTTCGATTCGATCGAAACCTGGGCGGTGTTACATATCGAAGTGCTGAAGTGTATATGTAGAAACGCCACTATGTCGATCCGATTACAGGACGAGAGCACAAAACCAATCCAATTGCAAAGAGGTGTGAGACAGGGAGACGTTATTTCACCGAAACTGTTCACGAACGCATTGGAGGATGTTTTAAAACTCTTGGGCTGGGACGGATTCGGCATCAATATCAACGGCGAATATATCACTCACCTTCGTTTTGCCGATGATATAGTCATCATGACTGAATCGCTGGAGGATTTAAACACAAAGCTCAGAGACCTCAGTAACGTTTCTCAACGGCAGGCTGCCGTTCTTTATGGCGTTCTATGAGAGGCCTTTGTCCAGCAGTGGACGTCTTATGGCTGATGATGATGATGAAATATTAAGCTAGTATTCACACATTTCACACCAAATCGCTCCTTAATTTTTCTAGTAAGACAGTTTTATTAAACAATAACAGGCAAAGTCTCTTTAATCTGATAATAAGTAGTCTCAATAACCTGTGCTTTCCAAACAGGTTAAAGAGACACAGGTTAATGAAAATAATATGGTTTTGATGTGATAACAACAAAATGGTGAAGGTTTTGGAGTTTATACTTATAAAACAATAAGAAGGCAGTAAACTACACAATCTAACGTTTATACTCGCAAAGTAGTTAAACCACAAATAAAACTATTGAAGTCAGATTAAAGATAACCTACCTGTTACAAACTCAGATTGATCCGATTCGAAATTATTTCTAAAAAAATTGCACGAATTTCTAAACTTCTTTCCTTGGCAGCAGTTAGTCTGATACTGGCTTGGTTATTTTACGCGGTGGTGGCACGTTGAATAAGTAATAGTGTTTGTGTGATGAGCGTTAGTGTGCAAGCACAGGTTATGGAGAACATCACTCCGGACACGATTTGAACTTGAATAACTTGCAAATTATGTTCATTATTAATGTACCGTGTAAAAAAAGATAAATTTAATAATATACAGAATAGTATTTTAATAATTTTAAACCCATATTTTAAGCTTTTATTTTTTTATGTTTATTCAAAGTAAACTCTTTTGATTTGGACATGGCAGGTTAGTGAGAAACAGATGTTACAATTTTATTTTCACACCACCTGCTCGAAAATGTCAAATTATATGTCAAGCAACCTTAACCTAAAGGGAGTCATTAGTGGCCGGGGGAACAGCCGGTCAATAATGTTGTACTGGATTTCATTATGACCCGCTGGTCAATAATGTGATTTGAATTTGGAATCTCACATGCTCAGCTAAATTGGCAGTATAGTACTATAGTGCGCGCGGAACTAGTTGGCCGCGCCTTAGGCATGTTTTTGTTTTTTATTTGTATTCTTTTCAATAAATTGAACAACTATTGTTCACGATATCTCGAGATTGGTCATCCATCACTGTCTAATTATAGTCTCCTGTGCATTGCGAGCTGTAGGCAACCCGCCCCCTCACCCTTGTCGCCACTTAAGGCGCGGCCAACTAGTAACACCTTTTGGTGCCAGAAAGAGGAAAGCTATTCTCGATACCCTTACTACGCGTGGATGATATTCTCGATTTCCTACAAAATCATAACGACTGCTTCTTCATATCGTTGCCATGTTTTCGAAGACATAATATTGTAAGAAAGAGGTGGCGTGACGATTTAGACGCGTACCATGAGGGCTGGTTCGAAGCGGCACAAGATAAGAGCTCTTGGAAGGAATTGGGGGAGGCCTTTGCCCAGCAGTGGGACAGTACAGGCTAAATAATAAAAAAATGTAAGAATAATTAGCTACCTACAAACCATTTTTTAAAAGGAATGGAATAACATTGAATAATAACAAATACCGTACCGTGCCGTAATAGTAATTGGCTGTAACATTAGTTAATTTATTTTTCACACCACCTGCTCGAAAATGTCAAATTATATGTCAAGCAACCTTAACCTAAAGTGAGTCATTAGTGGCCGGGGGAACAGCCGGTCAATAATGTTGTACTGGATTTCATTATGACCCGCTGGTCAATAATGTGATTTGAATTTGGAATCTCACATGCTCAGCTAAATTGGCAGTATAGTACTATAGTGCGCGCAGAACTAGTTGGCCGCGCCTTAGGCATGTTTTTGTTTTTTATTTGTATTCTTTTCAATAAATTGAACAATTATTGTTCACGATATCGATATCTCGAGATCATGGTCATCACTGTCTAATATAGTCTTCTGTACATTGCGAGCTGTAGGCAACCCGCCCCCTCACCCCTGTCGCCACCTAAGGCGCGGCCAACTAGTTCCGCGCGCACTATAACAAACACCCTTTGGAGCCAGAAAGAGGAAAGCTATTCTCGATACCCTTAAATGTTTTCTCAGACATAATATTGTAAGAATAATTAGATAACTACGAACCATTTTTTAAAAGGAATGGAATAACATTAAAACTGGCATTAATAATTACAATTACCGTACCGCGCCGTAATACCGTAATAGTAATTAATAATAATAATAATGTTTATTGGTTCATAAAAAAGTTTTACAATAAAAAGAATGACACTGAATCCCGCACTAGGATACCCTGTGTCGCAGGATCCAGTCATAATTGGCTGTAACATTAGTTAATTTATTTTAGGTAAACTGCGCTAAGATAATATTGCTGTGGATTTTGTGAATAAATAAATAATAGTAAAACCTATCTTTAATACAGTCGATTTATCACATTTTATCAAAAATACTATAATTTCACGAGCGTCTCCAATGACGTTCTAAATTCAAAATGCAGCCAATCATCCAAAACCATTCTACCATTTCTTTCTTATAATTATTTCTATTTCATTATTTCTAATAAATGTTATTCTTACTGTTTGTTTATTTAATAAATACTTTGTTTTTCGTACTACCTATGGCTATTATTTTCTCACAGTAGGTGTAAAAAGTAGAGTATCCTCCTCTGGGCTAAAGGTGTCTTTGCCTTGGGCTAGCTTGAATCCCTCGCTGCATTCAGGATTCTTGTATTAACTTCCTCGCTTCGCTCGTGAGTTAAACTCATAACTCCCTCCCTGCGGTCGGGAGTTAAATCCCGAATCCTTCATTGCGCTCGAGATTCAATATGACGCCCGTGACATAAGACACAACTTTAGCCCCTTGGTGCATAATCTACTATTAAGTAAACTGCGCTAAGATAATTGCTGTGGATTTTGTGAATAAATAAATAAATAATAAAACCTATCTAACTACAGTCGATTTATCACATTTTATCAAAAATACTACGATTTCACGAGCGTCTCCAATGACGTTCTAAATTCAAAATGCATAGGTACAGCCAATCATCCAAAACCATTCTACCATTTCTTTCCTATAATTATTACTATTTCATTATTTATAATGATTATGTTATTCTTACTGTTTGTTTATTTAATAAATACTTTGTTTTTCGTACTACCTATGGCTATTATTTTCTCACAGTAGGTGTAAAAAGTAGAGTATCCTCCTCTGGGCTAAAGGTGTCTTTGCCTTGGGCTAGCTTGAATCCCTCGCTGCATTCAGGATTCTTGTATTAACTCCCTCGCTTCGCTCGTGAGTTAATTTCTTAACTCCCTCCCTGCGCTCGGGAGTTAAATCCCGAATCCTTCATTGCGCTCGAGATTCAATATGACGCCCGTGACATAAGACACAACTTTAGCCCCTTGGTGCATAATCTACTATTTGTTGTAAGAATATCACTTCGGTTTGCTTAATATTAGGTCTTTACCTATGAAATTGCCGTTCTGCAGTACTGGCAATTTCAAATCAAAATAATTTTTGTTAAAGAAGCTGATGATACACAATCTACGGCTGAATTAGCAGCAGCTTTCGACGTTAGCGTCAAAACAATATTGGTCTATTTGCGTCAAATTGGCAAGGTAAAAAAGCTTGACAAATGGGTGCCCCACAAACTCAATGATCGCCAGCGCGAAGTACGCGTCGAGACGTGCCTTTGAACTGAAATTTTGAACCGCATTGTTACCTGCGATGAAAAATGGATCCTGTACGATAACCGTAAGCGCTCAGCAAGTTGGTTGGATCCTGGTTCAGCACCTAAACAATGCCCTGAACGAAA
Organism: Diarsia mendica; assembly: GCA_949316265.1. Classification (NCBI taxonomy): domain Eukaryota; kingdom Metazoa; phylum Arthropoda; class Insecta; order Lepidoptera; family Noctuidae; genus Diarsia; species Diarsia mendica. The sequence continues at coordinate 14,382,947 of OX438886.1, read as the reverse complement.
ACTTACCCCTAGAAAAGTGATGGTCACTGTTTGGTGGTCTAGCGCCGGTGTGATTCATCACAGCTTCTTACCAAACGGGGTGAGCATTACTGCAGATGTGTACTGTGAAGAACTGAACACAATGATGGAGAAGCTGGCACATCTCCAACCAGCATTGGTCAATCGCTCGTCTCCGCTGCTCCTGCACGACAACGCGCGACCTCATACTGCACAGCAGACGGTCTCCAAGTTGCAAGAACTGGGGTTGGAAGCTCTCCGTCATCCGCCCTACTCACCAGACCTTGCGCCTACAGACTACTACTTTTTCCAGAATTTGAATAACTTCTTGGCGGGAAAAAAATTCAATACCCGAGAGGCAGTACAAAATGCCTTTGAAGAATTTGTTGCCTCCCGACCAGCTGATTTCTGTAAGAAGGGCATCAATAAACTGCCACTGCGTTGGCAAAGATGCATTGATTGCATGGGTGATTACTTCGATTAATACAAATAAAAAATACATGAAAAAAATTCGTTTAAATTTTTTCAAACAAAACGGCAATTTCATAGGTAAAGACTTAGTATTACTCAGCCTCTGTGTGAAAAGTCTCTTTAAGTCCAATATCGTGTAGAATTTTGTAAAAAGCATTAAAAAATCATACATTTTCAGTAAAAACTGCCTGACAGGTTACATAGCCACTTTTTTGAGAATAATCCTTAGCTTGTCGTGTATTCACGTCATACCTGACTGGAACCTGAATATCGCTGTTGTCAAAATGGTCTAAGAGGAACAGATACTCAGCACGCGCTAGAACAGGTAGTACTTTGCAGTGTTTAAATAACTCCGTATAATTATCTTTATATTTATTTTTTACGTAGTTAGGTACTACAAGTTTCAGTAAACGTGTTTGCAAATTATGAATTTTATCTAGGTAAGTTTTAAATGTGCGTCCATAACTGGTGAGCCCATAGGAGATTATCGACTCGGCAAGAGCTGTGTACATTTGGAGCAGGGTTCTGTACGGTATATTGCGTTTTATTATGAGAAATTTGGATTTGGATTGACTATGAGCTATGATTTGAAAGGGATGGAAGGTGCTTATGTGACTTGAATGTACGTGTATAACTTTAGTTTTTTGTGGATTAAGAACAAGTCCCTTATCATGGGCCCACTTAGTCATAGAAGTAAAATCTTATTGCAAACATTCTGCGGCCAGGTTTAGATTTTTGTTAGCAGAGAGTATACAGGTGTCATCAGCGTAATGATAAAGGGAACAGTGTGTTATAATATTTTCTAGGTCATTCACGTATGCCAGATAGTGGAGCGGACCAGAGACTGAACCTTGGGCTGTGCCTTTCGCTACATTTACAGGTCTGCTAAGGCTAGGACCAACTTTGACGCGATAACTTCGACTACGAAGGAATTCTTTGCACCAATCGAGTAATTTCCCTCATAAGCCTGAGTTTTCGAGTGTTTTCAATAGAGTACTGTGCCCGAGAGTGTCAAAAGCCTTGCGGAAATCTATGAATATAAGTATAACATGCTGCTTCTCATCCAAGTAGTTGTTAACTTCATCAGTAAAATTGGAAAGTAGTTGAGCTGTGGATTTCTTACTTTGGAAGCCATATTGTGCTTTGGAAATTATGTCATTTTCTCTATAAAAAGTGTGTATTTGGTCGCATATAAATTTTTCTACTATTTTATTTATAGCAGGCAATATTGTTAAGCGTCTGTAATTTGCAAAATCATTAAATTTACCTTTTTTATGAATGGGTCTAACTATACCTGTTTTTAATTCTGACGGATATTTGCCTTGTTGGATACTCGCATTGATTAACTTTACTATTGCGCTCACTATTTTATCTCCTATCAATTTGATGTCCATTATTCTGATTGAGTCATATCCAGCTGATTTATTTGTATTTAGATTTTTAATAATTATTATAAGGTGAGCTCCTTCTCTTTGATTCGCTCGTGGAACACGAACGCACCGTAAACACGACAATTCCTTGCCGTGTTGCCGGCGCCGCCCGTCGCCTATGCCAATAGAGCGTTTTCGCTTTAGTTGAATAGTCATATTATATTCATAGGTGGATATTATTATCATTTTACTTCCAATGGGGGATCAGGGGATGTTGAGGCCGTGACTGGCTGTGAGAACAAGATGGCTTTACTGGCAAAAGGCGTGAAAAATATTATCATGAACATGAAACGAGGTATCTTTCAACACAATAGCAGTAATGGGAATCAATGGTGGTTCAGACATGTTGAAATAAAAAGCAGGGTTTGATAAAAATGATCTTATATTGATGTTTAATGATTTACAACAATACGCTTGTATCCAAAAACGCTACTAACTAGGTATACTTAAGTTTAAATTAAATTATCACTGTTCGTTTCATAGTCACATCTAAGTGAGATTCGATACAGTATTAGTACATTAATACACTAACAGCCGCAGTAATAGTTCCTACAGATAATAATACAATCGTTTAGTAATAACATTATTGATAAAAATTGAATGGTTTCTGCTCGGCGGCCTGAAACTGCGGCTCAGAATAAATATGAAAGACTAAAGAGTAACAGTTTAACTGTGTTACATACAGGCTTTAAATTAATATGAGGGGAGCTTCTGATGTACAAGCATTTTTGCGTAATACTTATACTCTGAGTATGTTACCCGTCAAATATCTAATGTTCTGTGCTCAGTCTAAAGTCTCACCGAAGTCTAAGTAAATCGTGACGCAGCATGGGACTGAAGAGTATAAAACTATCTATAAACACAATTCAGCTAATCTATTTACAAGTTTAACAACATCAAAATATCTGGTGACATCTAACCATCTGTTCATCCACAAGCTGGCACTCAACATGGGGTCGGTGTAGACCATGTGTCGACCTAGCACTGTCGAGCTACAGATACGTAAGTACTTTAGACACAAATTATTTATATACATAGAGACCAAAAAATACATCTAATAATTCGCATGTATATAGGTTTTCTAGGCTTAAGTACAGAAATTTATCAATTATCCGATCCGAATATTCATTGTGTCGTGTGTGAGAGGGTCAGGTAGCTCGTCAGGTAGGCGTGGCGTGTCTTCCATGTCATGCATGGCGATCGAGAGGCGAGCGGCGGCAGGTAGCGGGACTACCACACTTTGCATTTGTTGACGGGGTTCATTGGAGAGCCGGCGGGGCACTTGAAGTCGTCGGCGAACTCTTCCATGTTGGACATGGGGCCGACGACGCGGAAGCGGCCTGGTGCGTGGAAGCCGGTGGTGATTCGCACCTTGATGGCCTCGTTCCGGTACACTGCGCACCAGGTGTTGGCGGCGCTCAGCCAGAACAGCTGCGAACAATCAACAGGTGGAATTATCTAACCGCTGCGCTGTTGCATTACGATATCCATGACTGCATTTTAGGTAATCTAGTGCAAACTAACAATTAGGCAAAAACAGTTTGGAGATTGATTTCAGTTTGAAGTTGTTACGTCTGTATTCTATTGTGGACTTAACTATCGATTACACAGTATTTCATCATCTAAGACGTTTTTATGACGGTAAATTAATATTACAAGGTGGTTGAGGTGAGGTTAGATGTAAGTAGATAGATGTTGTATGTACCTGTTTAGGTGTGTATTTCTCAAGTCCGGGCAGCCTTGCTTCGTCGCCGTGTCGTTGGGTCCAAGCCTGGTACGCGTAGTAAGCTTCCTTGATGCCGCCGTTGTCCGCAATGTTCTCACCTTGAGTGTTCACTCCGTTAAGCTGGAACAAAGTTTCAAGAATTCAAAGTTATGCCTCTATCCCTAAAACTGCCCTTTATAGTGATTTTGTTATAAATAAATGCCGCCACAAATTCAGACTGATTAAATTGGTTCCCTTAAATATTGCAGGTGTTTTCGAGTTTTAGGCCTCCTATGATAATTATAAACATCTAATACCTTGAGTCCAACTTCATCTACAGTGTAGTTAGAATACTGATCAATAATGCATTTGGCTTTCTCTAGGTACTTCTGCTTGGTCACCTCCTGCCACCAGTCCACTAAGTTTCCATTCCTGTCGAATTGACGACCCTGAAAACACAATCATTTAAGTCGTTATCAAGCGAGAAAAATGCAACATGTAATAATGTGTTAGAACATAAAAAGATGCCTAAGTACGTTTTTATGTCCTTTGACATTGTACTAAAAAGTGGTTGCTACTTGCCTGGTCATCGAATCCGTGGGTAATTTCGTGTCCAATGACAAATCCTATGGCTCCATAGTTCATATAGGCAGGACGCATGGCGGAGAAGAACGCACCTTGCAAGATACCGGCGGGGAACTCTGAACAAAGATATGAACAGCTATAGATGTAGGATCATAATAATTATTCTTTTCTACCAACAGCTTCGTGACAGGCTAATATTTTTATATTTTTTTGCAAAATAATTGCATGGAATATCTGCGGCAGCCCCGCGGTAGAATAATGAACTCGTGTCGCAAAAATGCGTCGAACGTACAACTTCTGTCTCGTATCGTCATTCGAAGCCTTCAGTAGATATCTATTTGTCGTGTGATGTAGGGCGAGTAAACAGTAAGACGCTTGGAAAGTCTTGACAATGAATAAATCATTACCTTTCTTGTTGGCTTTGCCGTAGTCGGTTAAACTTGTTTCGTGAAGACGCATTGGTATATTATGACTTTAAAAATACTGTGATCATAAAATATAACTTACGAATACTATTTTCAATAGATGAGTAGAAGGCGTTGACGATAGCAGGACGGCCATGTGTCACCCAGTCGGTCTTGTTCACGGGCTCACGAAGTTTTCCGAACAAGTACTCAGTTCCAAACAGCGTCAGGTTTAGGACAGACTCCATCAGTTTCTCCGATGACATTTCCAACTAAAAGTATACAATAAATTAAGATTGCATTGCCATCGATTTAAAATAAAGATAGGTATTTGCTGTTTTAGGATTTCATGCATCTCTCTCCCTTTCCTGTTTCATGGTTTCATAACACATTCGCTTACGGGTCGGGCGTTAATTTCAGCATTCAAAAAGTACCTATAATATATAATTATGTTTTTTTTTTAAGAGAACGTTGTGAAAAGCTCACCCCGTCGTAGAACTTGGTTAGTTTATCGTTGTCCAACATCTCATCGGGGTAGGCGATGTGGGTGGCCATTGAATCTGCCTTCTCGAGTGCAGCCTGACGGGTCTTGTCGTCCATCCACTCCACTTGGTTCAAAGTCTTGCGGAACTGTTGTCTGAGGAAATATTCATAATTTTAGCTTTTTGCTTTTTATTTGAGTTTTATAATTGGTTTATTATGTTTTTGGGGATAATGATCATAAACATAGGTAGTACTTAGTAGTACACTGGTTCGAGTCGAGTAGAACTTTGAAAGACAGGGTGTCAATGGATCTAAGTTATACTGAATAAGTAATAATGAGAAAGACATTCTAGGGATCAATGTAGTCCATCATCATCATCCCTAATAATAATTGATCCCTATAAAATGATTATTACGGTACCTACTTAAATGGCATGTCAGTTGAAAACTTTTATTGCCAACATGAGCAGGTACATAATATTAATACATACATACATGACGAAAGCCTTTGATTTTGTAGATCACAAAATCCTCCTCATAAAATTAAATAAGCTTGGAATCAGGGGCAATGTATTAGACCTAATTAAGTCGTACCTAATCAATAGAAAGCAAATAACTAAAATAGAAAAAGTATGCCCTAAAACCAAAACTGAAGAAACCTACCTATCAAATCAAAGATTTATAAAGTACGGCGTGCCCCAGGGCAGTGTACTAGGTCCGTTGTTATTCCTTTGTTATATAAATGATATACCCTTATCTATAGAACATCCCATGACTCTATTCGCTGATGACTGTACCACAATATTTATAGGAAGAAATTTAGAGAGATATGAAAATGAAATAAATAGTAGTTTATGCAACTATACATAATTAGGCATTACAACACTCGTGTGATGCTATTAAGAAACTCGCCTTCGGCTCGTTTCTTAAACCCACACTTGTGTTGTAATGCCCTTCATTATGCACAGTCGCATAAACTACTATTGATAACACCTGATAACTCTTTTACCTATGTGTCACAAATAAAGATTTTTGAATTTGAATTTGAACATAATACTAGGTATACTGTGTTTTATCGGGTGTTGGTTTTTAGGGTTCCGTAGTCAACTAGGAACCCTTATAGTTTCGCCATGTCTGTCTGTCCTCGCTTAATCTCTGTGATCGTTAGCACTAGAAAGCTGAAATTTGGTACCAAGTGTATCAATCATGCCGACAAAGTTGTAAAATAAAAATTGGAAAAAAATGTTTTATGACGGTAGCCTATTATAATATATATTATATATTATACCTAAATGTAAAGTGGGAAGTGATTTTTTTTATTTCAACCCTAACGTGTGATATATTGTTAGAAAGGTATTTAAAAACGAATAGGGGTTTATTACAATCATTTTTTGATAATGTCAATAGTTTCGAGAATAATCGCTCCAAAAGTAAAAACAATGTGCCCCCCCCCCTCCAACTTTTGAACCATAAGTTTAGAAAATATGAAAAAAATCTGAAAAGTAGAACTTTATAAGGACTTTATAAAACACTATCGAACCGGGTCTTATCGCGATATTCTTTTTCTTTACAACTTGGAATCCAGTCATTAACAAGTGCAAGCAACGCCGGTCGTCCGACGAGGTCCGCCAGTGTGTAGACGTCCTTAGTGTTGTGTGTAGAAGTACCGACAGTGACATTTATAAAAATTGTGAAGACCAAGTGAGGGTAGATGCACAGACCCGCACTTTACGAAGACGTCGCTGAGCTGTCATCAGTCCTCCCGTGACCACGATCGCTGCAAGGCGGTCGAAACGTCGGGAAACAAGTAGGTACCTGTTTACCTCGTTAAAAAGAATATCGCGATAAGACCCGGTTCGATAGTGTTTTATAATGTGTACAAATCGCGAAAGTTTAAAAAGTTTATAAGGACTTTCTAGGAAAATCATTTTGAAAGTGAAAAAAAAAATTAAAAATATAATTATATAAAAAAACATAATGGATTAAACTCATAAGTGGGAAGTACACTTATTGCAGGGATGGCGAATCAATGGCACGTTGCAGAATATTTTAGGCACGCCATCAAAATAACCATATTTTCATCTATTATTATTATTATTATTAAACGTTTAATTCAGATAAAAATCCATAGCACCATACATTTACAAATTTCATACAATAAAATCACAATAATAAAAATAAAATAAATTAAAATCCTAACACATACTTATTCGAATTCATGACATTAAATTAATTTTCAAAAATAAATAGAAATAAGACATTCACAGACGAAAAAAAAAAAAAAAAAAAAGTATAATCTATCCACCGGGGAGCCAGACACGTTACCATCATACCTTGTCACTCTTCGCCAAACACCATCAAACTGATGTCTAACGTCCCAACACGATATTCATCCATTTATTTTGGATTGGGCAATCAGCACGTGAAGCAACCATCTTCAAGATGACGTTGCTGCTGTCTCTCACGCGCCTAAAAATAGATGCAACTTTCTTGCGGATAATCGCATGAAAGCCGTCTGTGCGCGCCTCAGCAAACATTGCAGAAGCACTGCAGTAACGAGGCAGCCGCAACAGCATCCTGAATATGTTGTTGTATGTAACTATGCCTAGGTACAAGTCATTATTTTCAGAGATGTATAAAATAAGATTCGTAGAGAAGTCCAGTCCTAGACGCAATCTTACTTTAATTATAAGTACACGTAGAATTGAAACATTTATTACGACAAAGGTCAAGTTTTTTCTTTTTGGTAGCAAATCAAAGATCTTTTAGTTGAAAATGTTTAGTTTAATTATCTGCCAATAAAGACTAGGCAATATTATTTGTCGGCATGTGTAAGGTCTCAATAAAAATTACTTTAGAAAAAATGGCACGTTGCTCCATAAAGGTTCGCCATCCCTGACTTATTGTGACGGACGGGAAACTACGGAACCCTACACTGAGCGTGGCCCGACACGCTCTTCGCCGGTTTTTTTTAATAACTGGTTATATATGTATCGAGTTTTTCAGTTATTTCTATTCTTTAATTACAAACATGAATCATTTTAAAATTAGCATTTTCACATGCCTTGTAGAATTCATAACGCTTGTCTATGTTAATATAAATAGTCTGATACTCTACCTGATATCGTTCACCATTTCCAATGCATTAGATTTCGAGTTCTCATTAAAATATTTCCGAATGTAGAGGGCGCCAACAGCAATCGACATACTGAAATGAAAATAACACTAGATTATTTAACAAATTAGTGGATAAGGTGGTACTAGAGAATGTAATATCGTTCTCTTGAGATTTCGTTCTTAATAGTCAAGGAAAAGGGTGACTAATAAGACTAAATTTCGAAATCTAAATAACCTAAAGTTTGTGATTGCTTAAACGAGTGTAGAAGCAGAACGAGGATTTTCAGCCCCAGGAGCCTGCAAAATCAGGAGTCCTCCATCCCAAGAAATTCTAAATATGTTTTTTTTGAGAAGCCATATTTAGAAATAGCTTTTTCCATTTAATACAGCATGACAATAGTTTTATCTGACTTAAGAATATGAAAAATGGGTTGTGCCATTGAGCATGAGGTCCTTAGGTACCTATGTAGATCATCGTCGTAATGTTCTGAACACCCAGAATGTTAACAGCAATGATGTATCGTCAAGTGTTCTCTTCGTCTTTTCTTCTCCCTTTTTTAAATTGTTTGCCAGATTTTCACCTGCCTAACATTTCGTAGAATTTTATTTCGCAGAATAATCATATTGGCCAACTTATCATTATATAATTTTGTTTTATTTCCCAACCTCACAGTTAGTACGTTTGGTCTGCTTTTTATAATGTCACTATTTAAAATGCCAACTTTCAAGGAGCAGAATGTTTTAGTTTGCGTAATATTAATATTTTAGTTGTTTATAGTTTACCAAATCAAATTATTGGAACCGAACCCCCTGAGGCCCAGTCGATGGAGCCCTGCTCGGCGGGGCTCCTACTTCTGGGTGGTTTAAAAATAAATAACCACGAAGGCCATCCCCTTCCAACCTAACTTGTCCGAGTCGGAGTGCCCCAAGTCCCGAGCTCGCTTTGCTCGCTCTTGCATCAAAGTTTTCCTAGTAGCGGGTTCGCAAGGTATGTCGGGGTTTCAGTACATACTCAGAGGAAAAATGATTGCCCTGTATAAATAATTCTTAAAAAGTAAAATAATAGAGGAGCCGTAGTTCATGTCACTGATACCTGATGCTCCTTCATGGCCTTCTCATTGATACAGAAGTCAGTTGCTACTTGCCAATAGCAAGGTGGCATGCGACTACGACTATCCTCTATAATAATTAGGAATTATTTTCTACTTTTAAGACCGCGGTTTTATTAGTCTGCCATTTTATTGGTTGTCGGGTTTTAGTTTTTTAAACTGTTTTTTTTTTATTTGAATTTTATTTTTGTGTTCTTTAATAAATACTGGTACCTATTTGTAATGTCAAATGAAAGTTCTTGGCGAGCGCCAAGAACTTTCATTTGATACCAAGCATGGTAAGATTATCTCAATTTTTTTTTTAAATTTACAATTTGACATCTATATTCAGTATATATATACGGAATTTAGATGTCAAAACGCCTTTATATAGGTATATAGCCTTTGTTACCACTTGTTAGCTACTTGAACGAATCTATTGACATCTCATTCATTTAAATCCGTTCAGTTGTTAAGGCGCTATATTGGAACATACATAGGTACATACATAGACTGCCAAAATCATTAACCTTCCTTTTGGCTTCGCCGTAGTCGGGTAAAAAGTGGCTAGTACAAGTAAGAAAGTACCCATTTAACTCACCTGACGCTGGTGGTATCAGCGCACTCCTTCCAGCGGCTCTCCCTCTCCGTCTTGCCCGAGAGTGCGGTGACGTAGGCCAGCTGGCGCCTGCGCAGGTTGTCGGTCAGGTAGGACACGGATGCACCCGCCACACGCCACATCACGTAGTTAGCCTGGACACGCTTCGGGGTGCTTTCCAGAAGAAGCTTTAGAGTAAACGAAATGTTTTTAATTAAGATGACATCCCAATCTCGAGTTGACCGCAAACCAGTTAAGTAGGTAGTAGGTACTGGTAGGTACAATAAAGTAGTAGTGTAGTATCTTTCTACAGGGCGCAACAAGGCACGTTTGTTGTACCTAGCACTAGGCGGTGTTTCTTCAGGTTAAATTAATGAGCAATGGCTGAATGACGATGATCCAGAGACGATCAACCACATTGCAGTCAATTGTCCAGAATTTTAAATCGATCCAGACTGGCAACAGTTTACGTTGATCAATGCGCGTGGAATTTTCCAAACCATGTTACCACAACACCTATTTGCCCAAGTCTGCCCAACGTCCATGCATGAATTGGAGGAAAATATCCTACGTAACGTTTGCTGACTAATCAATGATTATTCCGTCAACGGACAATTTTGCTTGTTATTAGAAATTTTCGGCCTAAATGTCTAATACCAACCTTAAAGATGTAAAAAAAAGCTGTGGAAAGTTATAACTTGAAATTAATCTCATTAAGAAATGGTTTTGTCGAATTTTAAGCCCACACTATGCGAGTCCTCAATTTTTTTGCCGACTGTCGTGACGCATGGTCATGGCTGGCTGGCCGCATGGTCATGGCTACGTGGTTCAACCGCATAGTTCGATCAATCGGACTACGTGAACTTTTTTCCAGTTTGTTCGATGAATCGATCCAGAAGTTCGATGGTTCGATTCATCGAACCATGTGTTCATGAGATAGGTACATGTGTGTCAGACATTTTTTGTTCACTGATTTGTCATTTTTGTGATCGCATTGTTGTTTGTTTAGCAACCTATGCTAGTGTTAAATGCAAAGCTGCAAGGAAACATGTTGTGGAAAAAATGATACTTTTTCTAATATGTAGCATGATTCATAAACGATCATTGTGCTTTGAAATTGGTTTTTCAAACATGTGAAGAGATATTAAAACAATACAATTGCGATCACAGAAATAAAATTAGTATTTCGCTGGTGTGAACGTACAGTAATACATACCTAGCACAAAAGTAAAAATCAAAACATGTAGGAAAGTGTAGAAGACTTATAAAATTCTAGGGCAAAATAAAATAAGTTGTGTACAAACCTCGAGATCAGAAATGTACTTAGGCACGCTGACAATGGCAACTTCCTCCATGCCAATAGTCACATGAGGGGCAAGCAGACGGTTGATGTACTCCAACCATGGGACCCTGTCACAACATAACATAATATCACGCCTGTCATCCCTGAAGGGTTAGGCAAGGGTGTACTTAATAGCACTCCCACATTTGGCCAATAATTTTTGAGTGCCATGTAATAAGGGGCGAACCTATTGCCGTCAACCGGGCACAGCTCCAGACTCCGTGGCTGCTACTGAGTGATAAAGCCTGATGGGTAAACCCAGTAACACTGCCTGACCTGGGAATCGAACAAAGGACCTCTTTCTCAGAAGTCACGCTTGTGAACACTAGACCATCAAGGTACATAGACACAACTATCTACATAGTTAACATTGGATAATAGTTTTGAAACATTGTGAGAGAAGTACTCCCTCAGGATTCACAGTCCCCCTTAGATCTGGTCTTACCGCTTCACCTCAGACGAACTGGTGATTGAAAGACTTGTTTAAATATCCTCTACCATACACTTGGATACTAACCATAATTATTACTAGCTTTTGCCAGCGGCTTCGCCCGCGTGAAAATGACGATTTTCCATACAAACTTTCATCCCCTATTTAACTCCCTTAGGGGTTGAATTTCGAAAAATCCTTCCTTATTCCTTGTCTACATTATAAAGGGAACCTCTGTGCAAAAATTCAGCTTTCTAGGTCCAAGGGTTTTTGCTGGGCGTTGATGAGTCAGTCAGTCAATCAGTCAGTCAGGACTTCTCTTTTTATTTATATAGATTGTTCATTTAGCAAGAAACCTATTGCGTGCCAGATATTGCAAATGCCAACCATTATGATTGGAAACAAGGGAAGACGTGCTCATGTTAAAAGCGTAAATCCAACATATTTGAGATGCCGTGAATTCTAATACTTTCTAATATCTATTGTTTCTGCTATGTTGTTATGTAAGACATAATAATTACACAGCAGAAACAATGAATAAATGGCAAAGATTTAAAAGGGTAAGTATTTCTATTAATCAAGGGATACATACTTGGGGAACTTTTGCGTCAGCTCGGCAATAGTCATCGGGTTGTACAGACTAGTGGCATTACGACGTTTTTCCAATGGCAAAGAAATCTGTGGAAATTATTAACACTTTAGGAAATGCTTTTTCGATATTTCCATCATCTTTCATCTTGACTTATTAACAGAGGTCGGAATTAGGTAGAGTTCCTCATGTACTTGCATCGTTGATATTAATAAGCATCTTACCGGGATTTATAATACAATCCAGCGTGGCCAACAATATTACAAATAAATAATAATAAAACTTCAGGGAAGAATAAGACAAATAAAACAAAGATAATTAACATACATTTTTTATTAGTATAAATTATTAATATTCTTAAGTAAATTCTCATACTTATACTTCGCCTTTTTATAAATACGAAATTACTTTTGCTTCTCTCTATATATTAACATTAATTTCAGGATTTGAGGCATATCCGCTTTATTCTTTCGCTGTATGAAATCAGTGTAAGTACATAAATTACTCTACCTAATTCCGGCCTCTGCTTATTAATTATATTTAGCTGTAGTACCTACACAAACAGAAAGATGCGATTGACTTTTCACCAAGAAGCCGGCGTAATTAGGTCAATTGTGCCAATACCTCCCGACCGTGAATGATACACGTCATGGTCGACTGGACGACTATTACTCATTTTTTTTGCCATTGTATACACAATACAAGATTAAGATTGTTACGATGGATTTATGCAAAAGGGCCAGCCGATGGCCGATACAAATACGTTTAGTGACACTTACGTTGGCAAGTTTCATTTCGAACTGCAGCGACTCCTTGAGTTCCACTTCGGCACGGTGGCGGTCTGCTCCCAGTAGGGTAGCGATGTCAACCATGTACTCGTAGTAGGCTTGCACGAGCTTGTCGCTAAACCCACGGTTCAGGTACTCGCGGCTCAGACCTAGAGACGCCTGGTCCAGCTGTTAGAAGACATTCACTTAGCTTTTGAATTACTTACACAATTATAGTCATTTAAGCACATTCGCGTGATAAACAACAATTCGCTAAGAACAAATCAATTCGCAGTAACTGTGGTTCTTATTATTAGGTAACTATTAACGAGCGAGATCATTATAGTTCTTATGTGATTATACACATGACAAAGCAATCACAATAAATGATCCTGCTCCAATTGCAAGGTCGGCCGACCAGATCAAAATGATCTTAAATAAGAAATGCAAAACTGTTTGTTATTATTCTTACATCGATGATGCGCTTGGTGGAGTTCTTAACATCAACGCTGATGGAGAAATCGAGGAAGTAATCCACGGAGTATCCAGCGCTTCTGAAGTTGTAGACTGACTTTTCCCAGGAAAAGGACTTCTCATCCCATGAATCACCGTCGAGCGCTGGCCAGCCGCCGAGCCTCTTCAGCATGTCAAGGAGTGGTGACAACCCGCGGGACTCGATGGCGGCTAGGTCGGTCACAAGCATAGATTAGACAGAATAATAATCGTAATCTTAAATCTGTATTTATCTCTATATCAGAAAATAAAGGTAGTACACATAAGCTCACTGTCACATATGAATGTCGATAATACCAGAAGATTTGCAGGTATGGAGTAAGATATTTCAGGTTGAAACTGTGTCCAAAGAATCAAAGTAAATATACTTAAAATAGTAATATACTACTATTTACTGCTATACAATACTGAACTTAAACTCAAAATATGTTCCGTCTTCTGATTAACAGAGGGACGATCACTGGAGTACATTCACTTAGTATGCCATACGTATACAACTCGCAGTCAAAACTTTTGCTAGCCTTGTTTGGAACCATTCCGTCATCCAGTTCCAATAGGTCCCAGTTCAATCATTTATCACTTACGTCAACGATTATGCAATTAACGGAAGCAACATCATTTAGTTCACTTTCGCCCACATTCTATTCCACAGTAGATTTAAGCAACAGTTAAATAATGCTTGTCGTAATTAAGTCCATTATATCCTGCGCTAGGTTCAAACACGCGATGTACCAAGCTATTGCGTTCGTCTTAGTTCTCCCAGTTAATAATTTGGACCAACATAGTATATTTTATTTAATAGTTAAACCTATTTTAAGACCACACCTAAATCGTTTCTTTCGTTTCATTCTTGGCGACTGAGTAAAACTACATTTAAAATACATACACATACCACCAATTACACATAACAACAGCAAGATAAACCCATAAACCGTTCCGTTTATATTGGAAAAAAAAATCTTAAACACTACTTTAGCAGCATTATATTCAAAATGTAATAACAATCGAGTAACCCGCCAACTGTTTACCGACATTGAATTAAGTTTGTTTACTCTGCCTTTCAATTTGCGGTTATCTTGTTGAAGCCCGAAGTTTGTTGTCTTTATGCCAAAATAGTTTAGAAAAGTTAATAGCAATTATTTTAAAACAATCTCGCGGAAGTTTTAAATTAAAATAAATTAGGAATCTCCTTTCATACCAGATATTATCTACCTAAGTTGTAGAGTGTGCGTAATGAAACTCGTGTCATACGATGAAATATAATTAAAAGTTGAGTGCAGCTGGCACTGTATTGTCTGTTTAGCTGTTCTGTTGCTTTGTTGTCGAAAATTACCTGTTGTGGTAACACAGCGCTATTGTACTACTTCTGACGTGAATATACCAAATTATACTAATGATCACGTAACGGTTTATTAATTTAGTTTAATTTTCTGTGAAGTGTAGGTAAAACATAAATTAATAACTAGCACAAATTAGTAGACAAGTAGTAAGTAAATACCAAGTAGTCTTCCACAGCTGTGGGAAACGTATTATTTCTTAAGAACCCAGACATCAGTTACCTTACCTCACCTAAGTACAAAATTCTCACGTCTATTCTATTATTACACCGCATTGTAATTATTGTCCAGTTGCAGGGCAAAGGCCTCTTCCCATACGTCATTGCCACACTGTCTTAGAAATATTTAATAGGAAATATTGATTTTAAAATAATTATTATTTATGTGCTACATATGTATACATAATACAAAGAACCTCTTACTTATTTCTAAGGTTCGAAACATTAACCGCGTGCGTACAGTGGTATCGCCAGTCCGTCGAAATGACCAATGTATTAAGAATATCAAAATATTTGATTTGAACACTTACTTCGGTTCATGCAAGCCTGGTACAGGGTCTTGGCAAGTACAAACGGCTTTGGCTCGTTCTCGATGATGGGCTCGTCCAATAATGCTCGGATCTGTTCTTGCAGTTGGTCCGTTATTATAGAGAAGGTGTTCACAGATGTCTTATCGTCAGGTATCCGGGTGCTCTTCACGAAAGACCCGCAAGCGAAGTCGTAAAAATCGTCACAAGGGTCCACCTTTTCATCCATATTTAACAGGAGTTTTGACGCTAAGAAAAATAATAAAGAAAACATAAATATCTGGCCGTTTTTACAAAAAAAAACAATGATAGGTATTGTTACATGTTTTGTATAGCCAATTCAACGCTTTTCTTTTAGATTGTTGTGGGTCAGGAACATTGAGTTTATAAGAGTCTGGCCTTGATGCTCGAACTTTTCAATACAATAGTAGTTCTGAAATTGAATTGTATTAGTTTCTTAACCACATACTACAAACTTTAAAAATATCTCAAACAAATTAACAAATAAGTTTGTATGAAATAACATTACAACCACAAAACAAACAAATTATGTTGATGAAAGATTTTTCATGAAACGCTGAACGACTGAAATGCGACTTAAAAATAAAAGTTCTGCAAGCCATTCTATCACCAGGTTCTTTAAAGCAGCATGTGGCGTTACCTTTGAGCACACAACGCATAATGGAACTGGTAGGACACCGGTCGCCTTTCAGGATCCGAGAGCGAAGTGCTGTCGTTTAATATGGCACGTCAGGTTCACTTCGAAGAGATCACCGAGTGTCTCTATAAATCCAAAGTTTTCTGAAACCAACTTACTGTACTTGGCGTAGAATTGACCATCGATGCAATCTTACCTGTGTGGATACATCCGGGGCTGTTGCAAAACTCAACATCTGCAGGACCTCCCTTCGCGATCACGGCCGGCGGGATCGACGAAGAAATTCTCAGTTCACTAGTCTGGGGTATGTCTAAAATGCAAATAAAACATGCTTAATGAAGGGATGATAGAAATCATAAACGATGATCTACATATATAGTAATATACGTAAATAAACACCAAAAACATCAGGTAACATTGCATTACATTGGAA
Source organism: Diarsia mendica (assembly GCA_949316265.1). Lineage (NCBI taxonomy): Eukaryota > Metazoa > Arthropoda > Insecta > Lepidoptera > Noctuidae > Diarsia > Diarsia mendica. The sequence continues at coordinate 14,366,474 of OX438886.1, read as the reverse complement.
ATTAAATTGAAATTATTCTTTATTAGGTGTTGTGCAAACCAATTCATGCTCAGGGCCGTTTTTAACTAATCAGAGTCAACATGCAAGAGTGAGCAAACAGGCTCGAAATTTTTGCATCCCGCCTCAGATAGGTTAAGTTTTGTTGTGACAGTTCATACATAAATAAATTAATAGGTGTTTTTTTTATAGAGGCTGCAAACTTTAAATTGAAATAAACAGAAAAAAAATTGAAATCCATGAAACTGGTAATTCTATGGCGGAAAAGGTTTAACAAACTTTCATTCCCTACTCCCTTATGGGTTGAATTTCGAAAAATCATTCAAAAAATTTCAGCTTTCTAGGTCCAAGGGTTTGGGCTGGACGTTGATGAGTCAGTCAGACAGGACCTCCCTTTATATTTAAATAGATTATTTCAGCCATTGGTAATGTTAACACCGTGGTTGACGTAACATGACGAAATCTCTAGGCCCAACTTGCACACATTCTTCGCAGTAAACAAAACTGTACCTATTTGGATAATCCAAATACAGTTTGGTTTACTGCGAAGAATGTGAAACTCCTCCGCGTCTAAAAACACCCTCTATAAGGACTTAAGCTAAAAAGCTAGAGAATTATGAGAAAGTAGCGAACCATGCTTGTTTTAGTATAAGTGTAGTGTCTTTTGACAACCACTAGCTATGACACTGATTTGACAACCACTAGCTATGACACTGATTTGACCCCTCCGAGCGCGGGGCCGTGGACATTTGCCTCAAGATTCCTTCGGTAAGTTAATGTATTTTTTTTCATTTCGGCCTTTGTAACAGTGTTCCTTATGTAAGTAACTATTACATATTTATAACTTAGTTGTCCTCGAGTCTTTTAAGTATTTACTACTTTTGGTTTCACGATATCAACACTGCCGATATCATCTATAAAAATAAAAAGAGAAGTCCTAACTGACTGACTGACTGACTGACTTATCAACGCCTAGCCCAAACCCTTGGACCTACAAAGCTGAAATTTTGCACACAGGTTCCCTTTATAATGTAGATAAGGAATAAGGAAGGATTTTGCGAAATTCAACCCCTAAGGCAGTTAAATAGGGGATGAAAGTTTGTATGGAAAATCGTCAATTTCACGCGGGCGAAGCCGCTGGCAAAAGCTAGTATTATAATATTATGTTAACTACAGTCGAACAAGCTATTTGGTACGAGTATACACGCAAAATTTGGGATATTAAAATCTGTTGATTTGGATATCTTTATTTGAATTATTCTAGACCTAAATACTAACTTTTATTAAAATGATTAAAACTGTACCTTGGTAAATAGAAATTATAGGACTTTTACTGGCAACACAAGAACACACTAGAACTAAGTTAGGCCACTTCTATTTTAGAAAAAAGAACGGGTATTCAAAATTATAACCATAGATTTTTTTTCCAAAAGATTCTAATAGGAAAGTAATGTTTTGTTAATTTCACGAGGGCGATGGTAACAGCTAGTCGTCTTAAAATTCGTCTTTTCGTATTCCCTTTTCTTCATCCTAAATAATGTCTTAAAAGCAATCATTTTTTCTTCTTCATAATATCAATGTCTACTGTAAACACAATCATGTCTGTGTCTCCTTGTCCCTGTCTCACTGTTATTATCATGTTTACCAAGGAAAATGCCTAAAAAATGCACCATTTTGACATGCCGTAATGAGGCCAACATGACAAACTTTAAAAGTTTTTAATCTATTTATTTATATTATTATTATTATTATATATATTATATATCTATCTATCTATCTATATATTTAAGACGATGACAATAGCTATTGACTTCTGATGTTTCAGTATTTTTGGACACGCCCACAATTTTTCCGATACCCTAGCGCCATACTACCAAGTAAGAAACAAATAGTCCAGGATCCGCGGTCCATTTTTGCACTTGATTACTATCAAGCTAATTTTGATGAGACGGCGAGACGCCCAACAATAATTTCCTGCACGAAACTCTCGAATTCTCGATTGTGGTAAGTAATAGGGGTAGCAGGGATAAAATATGTTGGTTTGATGATTCTCAAAAGTGTTAAGTACAAACACTTTTGAGAATCATCAGCTAGGTTTTTTTTTGTTAAATCTGATGATAATTATCTAAATTATTTGAAAAAATATTTGTCCTACAAAATGTATGGTTTGATCAAAGAGTCCCCTTCCTTCCTTCCAATATGTATCGATAACGAAGTCATTAAAAATGATTACTTACTAACTGGGTTTTGGGGATTGGATATTTTCTCTTTACAAGTTGCCTACAAGATTCTAAAAATTATATTAAGTGTTTGGCACTTACTCCACGCACCATCAATACTCCTGTACATCATAAACAACAGGCTAATACACTTTCTGGAGCCACAAATTCCAGAAGAGCAAGCAGGTTTTGTTAAAGGCAAAGACACGCGGGAACAAATCCTGAACGTTCGCCAAATTATAGAGAAAAGTCGGGAATTTAACAGCCCTGTATTGATATGTTTCATAGATTATACCAAAGCATTTGATTGCGTGGAGTGGGGCAAGCTGTGGGGGGTTCTTAAAGACATGGGAACGCCTCAACATCTTATTGACATAGTCCGATGCCTCTACCTACACATCAACAACCGCTCTTTCGTCAAAATAGACACCGACTGTTCAAATGCGTTAGGCAGGGATGCATCCTCTCACCTCTGCTCTTCAATATGTACGAAGAGTAATATCATTCAAGACTCTTTAGGGCTGGGACAAGGGGTTTACTGTTGGTGGAAAGTGGATTTCCAATCTGAGGTACACTGATGACACCGTTCTCCTTGCTACAACATTTGGCAACATGAAAGAGATACGGCACAGATTAGAAGTGGAAAGTGGCAAAGTAGGGTTTGCAATAAATAGGCAGAAAACCAAGCTTATGGTGGTAGATCGTGCGGGAAACCTATCGGGCGCCTATAACATCTAAGGCATCTATACTGTGGACAGCTTCGATTAACTGGGCTCCAATATAAGTAATGAAGGTAGCTGCGTCACAGAAATAAAACGGCGGATAGCCATGGCTAAAGATGATATTACGCCCCCGGAACATCTGGGAAAAACGTGGTATAAGTTTTAAAACGAAGGCCCGTTTGGTCAGAGCACTAGTTTTCCTGATTTTCCTCCATAGAGTTAATAATAATAATTATTATTATTATTTATTTTCAGGCTACTTTGGCCCATAGATAAATACCTTACAGACTAACATACATACGATATAATTGACAGCTTGTGTTAGTAAACAAAACCTTAAAACTATATTAGTATCACTACAGTTGCACTACGTCACTGTGCGATCATGTGGCACTTGCCCGCGGAAGCGTCGAAACACCACCCCCTGCGGCCAAAAGTCCTCTTCCAAGACGAGGTGCAGGTAGCATGTCGGTACTCGCACCACAAACGCCTTAAAGTTGACGTTGCGGCGCGACTCGAGCAGCTGCACTCTCGCCACGTACTTGATCTTCTGGCGCACGTACTCCACGATGTCCTCCGTCGTAGTGGTGTAATGTAGACGGGAGAGGTACAAAGGAGTGTTCGGCTTTGCGGCACGAATATGCACATTGGGCTCCGATGGAGCCGTGCCGCAGCGGTTCTTGATGGTTCGCTGACGGCGCTTCCTCCTCAACACCGTCACGAAACCATCATCAGCCTGGATCGGTTCCTTTTCAGGCACAGGCTTCTCGGAAGGAGCATTTTTCCCCACAAGTTAAGACATGGACAATTCAAACAAGAGTAAGACAGAGGATAGACGCATTCGAAATGTGGTGTTTTAGGCGGATTCTCCGAATTCCATGGACGGCCAAACGCACAAATGTGTCTATCCTTTACCAACTCGATATCAAGACTCGATTGTCAACAGTTTGCCTACAGCGTATTTTGTCTTATTTCGGCCACATAATGCAAAGAGGAGATAGCAGCCTTGAAATCTGGTCATTGTTGGCAATACCGAAGGCAAGCGACCGCGAGGCCGGTCGCCATTTTACAAATTTGGAAGTGTCTGTCTTCCAAACGATTGGCTTTGAGAAAAAATTGTTTGTGGAACCTCAATGTCATTTTTAAAGACCTGTCTAATGTCTATAGACACCCCACACGTAGGTATAGGTTTGATGAAAAAAAAAATATAGTTTCAGTTCCATGTATGGGGCGACCCCCTAAATCCTTTTTTTTATTTTTGTATAAAAATCGTAAAGCGGTTCACAGAATACTTGTAGAGTTTCAACTGTGTAGTCTCAATAGTTTCCGAATGAAGTGGCTGTGACATACGGGTGGACAGACGGACAAACAGACATGACGAATATATTTATAAGGGTTCCGTTTTTTGCCATTCGGCTACGGACCCCTAAAAAACAGCTGGTTTGTAGTAATTTTTGATGAGCTAGTTATCAATACATGTTGGATTCAGATAATGATCATCAGATAAAAATAAAATAGTTAGTAATAGATTTTTGAAAATCATCAAATAAATAATTATAATAATATAAAATCAATATATATTTTATCCCTGCATGCGGGCTGCCCCTATTACCTACCACAATCGAGAGTTTTCGTATAGGGTAATGTTGGCTCACGGAAAATTAGCTTGATAGTAATCAAGTGAAAAAATGTACCGTGGATCCTGGACTAACATTGTGACGCGGTCAATAATAATTTATAGATGAACGGATAGCTGTCAGTGGGGCGCAAAGTGACATACGTCCGTCTAGCACCGCGCCTAAGCGCTCACTGTCGGATTGCATACGTAAGAAAGAGAGCGCGATGACGCAACGCTCGAACTTCTTACAAACCATATAATGATTAATTATAAAATAATAATTTATTAAATAATCAAAAATTAAAAACAACCAAATTTTGTATTTAAATATGATACGTTATTGTTATAAATTTTACCAACGTACGTTCATCAGTAATACAGATATTTTTGTTGGAAGATCATTTTAAGAGGTTAGTTTACCATTTTTTTGTATCGAGAAAACTTTTCAAAAACGTGTTTTGAAAACAACGAAATTATCAGAAATATGTTCAAGATTAACATATATTTTTTCCGCCGTGTCAAACTGTATAGATTTGGCTAAAAAATTGTTCAATACAAGCCTATTTGGCTCTTGTCAGCGCCTTAAAAATGAACTGCTGTTCGTAAGTCTCGCTAAAACTCGAGAACGGCTGAACCGATTTGGATATTTTAGTCTTGAAATATTTGTGGAAGTCCAGGGAAGGTTTAAACGGTGAGAAAGTGCTAGGTAGGTAGGTAGGGTAGGAAAAAGAGCATTGCAACGCATGCCGGGAACAGCTAGTATAAAATAAAATTGAGATGAACCCAGACGTACTCTTCCTAAAGCTTGAATGTCAAAAATAATTGAATTGGCTCCGTTTTCGATGTGGCCTAATATTTTGCGATATAATCGATATGTGGTGCGGCCGTCCCTGTTGCTCTCTACGGGGGCAGGCTAGACGCTGAGCGAAACAAATGGTTTCTTTAAATACTTTACTCGCAGGCCATTATTTCCTCTTAAGGGCCCGTTCACATTCACATCGCTATGCGACGCAACGTGATAATAATAGGAAAGGGAAATCGCCCCGTCGAAGGGGTAAAATAATTTCCGTTAGAATTGACGCATTATCAGTCAAGAGCCCGCATATAAATGAAAGTTTGGGGTGCGAGAAAGCCTCCCCAAGCGTCGTTAAAAAAAATTGTACTGCGATTCAAAACGCCCAGCGCACCCAGGACAGCTATTCTGTCTGCCTTAGTCTGCCTTACCGAGTGCTATAGCACTCGGTAAGGCAGACTCTAGCTGACTAATCCTTTCACCACGATGACCCAAACTCAAACTGAAAGTTACTGTAATTGAAATGTGCTTAATAAAGAAATTCATTTGAAATTAGTTTAAATTTCGTATTGCAATCTTAAAAATACCGCGCAGCGTCGCGTCCCAGTGTAAACTGACCCTTATCACCTTTCAGATAATATGCTTGTTGTTATTGACCGAATTTCGTGTTTTGAACTTGGCCTCGTCGCCATTTGTAAAAGCACTGTACTTTCCTGTTGAGAATTAAAATATTAAGTCAAGTCTTCTTGGAATATTATTGAACCGAGTGGCTTTTTTTGACTGTCTTTAATTGCATTGCTTGCAAAAATACTCGCAAAAACGTAGCAAAGAGCACCAGAATAATTATGTCTAGTTTTCATATCGGTACTGATTGCTTTATCATCTACGATCTTAATCTATACTTCTATACTAGTCTATACTAATATTATAAAGAAGTAAATTTTTAAACTGACATGGTCACTGACACTATATTAATATCATAAACGGGATATTTACCATGTTTGATTGTTTCGAGTTCCCGATATTTCGGCGCTGTTACAAGCACCATGATCACGGATAAACCGTGATTACCGTGGTTTATCCGTGATGATATATTAATAATAGTAGTAAAGAAGTAAAGTTTGTGTGTTTGTATATTTGTTAAATTGTAAGGGGTAATCTCGGGATCTACTGAACCGATTTTAAAAATTCTTTCACCAATAGAAAGAGCCACATTATTGCTGAGTGTCATAGGCTACTTTTTATTCCTGTATTCCCACGGGAACGGGATCTACGCGGGTGAAACCGCGGGACGTCCGCTAGTAGTTTGATAAATAATAAAGTGCTCATAGTTAATTGTATGAAGGTATTGTGAATCCGTAAGAAATCTTTGTTATATAGCTCCGACGGTTACCTACATGTCATCGGTAGTAACCTACTTGTACTTTGGTATTTATGGTACCTACCTAGTTTCCGTAAAAAACACCTACGTGCTTTGATTATGCTTTAGCTGTGTTTGATTTTCCGGAATTGTATTATAGTTTGCTAATTCAATCTTCTTTGAACTCCTTTTGACTTTTAGTATCAAACGGACATTGAACATTTGATGACTGTACTGATTTTGTGTCTGTGCACCTAACTTTACGAAATATTAGTCTTGAGTAGACTCAATAGTTTTGCATAGAATAATTTTACTAAACCTATGTAAGTAATTGTTTTCATAATATGTTATTGTTATTTCAGCTAAACTTTCGATTCGTTTTCGGATCTATGAATAATAGTCATGGATTTAGGTATGAAGTCATAATCATCAGTCTAGCCTTTTCCCAACTATATATTGTCGGCTTCCAGTCTAAAGTGTATTCTTGTAGCCTAATCCTAGACTGGTCGTCAGAATCTGGGGTCACTGACTACCTGTTACGACTGTCGAAGATCTACAAATAACAGCCGGAACCAGCGGCTTAACGTGATTTTTGAGGCACAAGGAAACTGGCGGCTTAACCTGAAGGTCGACCCAAGCGGCTGTTAGTATTTAGCCACGAGCTCCTCCCATAGATTTACGACGTGTGAAACATAAATCCGAGTAAAAAGGTGATAAAAATGAGTTCAGAAACAGTAGGGATGAAGTTTATTGCAGACGATAACAAAAAACTTGCTTAGATCGATATTTTTGTCATTATAAAGTTCTATTGTTGTATTTCTCAATCGAACTTGCCAAATTTTGTGTGAAAATTGACCTCTGTATTGTAATACTTATTGTTATTATATAGTATAATAATAATGTCGCGACACGAGTGCGTGCGCCCAAGCGTGTCTGTTTCGACACACAACGTGATCGAGCCCCCTCTAGTTTGGTAACCCTCGCTCGTCGATGCAGAGCATTTTCCAACGTTCTCTTGCGTTAACGTTACAGTTTTTTTTTCTCTGATATTATAATAGTCACTGGATTGATTTCTAAAAGTATCCTCAAGATAAATCTTGCGCAGTGCTGTGCAAATCAAATGACGTTACCTTCCTATCCACTTCCGTATAGTTTCCGCGTCGCGTCGTCTTCATTTGTGATTTGTATGCGGCATAAAATATAAGACGTAGTTTTGCCTGTGTGTCACATTTTTATTTAACATAATCAATTACGTACACTCAACGGGATAACCACCAATTAAAATAAAATAAATAAATTGGTTAATATCGTGACCCCGTTTATCTTTCAATTGAATAACAATGGATTGAAACTTCTCAAATTAACTACAATCAGTACAAAATGGGTAATATCGTAAATTTTAATGTCGTTGTTGTTAACGCTGTTTTAACCATTTCCAGTTGTATGTTGCCCTTCTTTCTGCTTTAATATATACTAGCTGTTGCCCGCTACCTTTGTCCGTGTGAAATGAAAATATTATTATAAAAATATTACACTACCTACTGAATCGGAATTTGTAAACAATTTTGAGATATTTTTTGTATGGAACCATAATACTTACTAAAATAAAAGTTGCCATAATTATTTTTTATAACATCAGCTGACCTGAGATTAGCCGGAACGACAAGAAATATAACAAAAATGTTGTATTGTTATAACTATATGTACCGTATAAACTATAATAAGCATTCAGTAAAAAGCAGTTATTTTAAAATTACAGAGAGACGCTTCAATTTCATTTATTTGTATAGATGATATTGTTGGTCTAGGTATATTTAAACCAAGGTTGTTATTGTTAATTTTATTATAGTCTTATCACTGCGTCCATAATACGTAATAAGATCCATTTTTTCAGCTCCGGATGATGTTGATCAATTTCAAATACTTTTTTTTATAACATTATAGATTAAAAAAAAAACAAGGCAGGAACCTGACGGTTCGATTTCATCTGGAGCCGGAAATTTGAGTGAGAGACCGAGAAATAACGAACAGCGATCGGCAACTCTATAGCTATGTATCGAAGTTAATCTTATAATAGGAATACGACCTGCGGTCAACAATCGAAATACATAAAAAAGAACATAGAATAACCTTGTTATTCCCTGAAAATCATGCAGATATATAGATAACTAATATAATCTAATATAAAAATTCTGACTAAGTCATGACTGAAGTCGCAAAAAAAACTGCATCACCACAGGAAATGTTGACAAAAATTCTACAATAATTATTCGAATATTTACCTTGATGACAGTAAGGTCGAATGAATTCGTTGAACGGCCTTTCGGCACCATACTTGTGTCCATTTGAAAAGGAACAAAGGGACTGAATAACTCAACACACAATTTTCTCTAATTACTCATTCCGCCGACATCCGAGCTAAAAAAACAATTGCAATCCAAGCGATTGTTTTGTTTGGACCTACTGACATAGTCATGTCTTTGTATAAATAATACCCATGCATGGGAAGATCGAATCAATGACAAAACTATCTAATGCGGTCTCTTGCCGGGGATACCTATTACCCGTAAACTAGCAGTTCAGATTTACTAGTTTCTGTACAAAATCTAATCTTGGAATGATACAGCAATTCCTAACAGTTTTAGTTTTTAGAAAATTTTACCTTATATCAACGTTTACGTGTAAGCAAGTATTTAAAGAAGATCGCATCTATTTTAAGCATGATTCACAAAAATAGCGAATATAATGTTGAAAAAAATTATTACAGCAATATAAAATAAAGATCGAGAATGTGATGAAATAAATAATATCATGAAAACATATAAATTAACTATGTCTTTTAGCAGCGTAACTACATCTCGTATTACCAACTGAGTGGTGAGATCTAATCGTATTTCGATCATCGATCGGCTTACCTGATGTGCTGTACAAAACCGACATCAGCTTATACCTGTCCCCAACCGGACAAAGGCTTCAGCTACTTCATCTAGCTGCTACCAGTCAACCTGTGAAACCGGGACTCCACCTTCCTTGAAGGCCTTCTTTCTACCCAAAGTCTGCTGTCCCGCTGTCTCCAGACTGTTGGTCTGCTTGTTATCGCAGTCAGAGCTTACCGGTGACATCAGGGGATGGTCGGACCAGTAGAGTGGCGATGAATGCAGCGCAGAAGGCGATGGCAAGAACTGATGTCACGCCAGCCGCCAGTAGCAGCCGCTTCTCCATCTTCGACCTCTGACCCCAAAACGAAGGCCTGAAAACAATTGACTGTTAGTTATACTTGACACGATTAAAAGTAACTTTGTTCGCCATTTTGATGTAATCGCTTTTTAACTACTACGAAAGGGTTTTCTATCTTAGACGTATTTGCTTGAAACAACAGATAAGCCTGAAGCTGTCAGCAGTTCGCAATATAGTTAACGTATTGTAGAGAATAAAAACTGTGCAAGCCCTCGTGGTTCTCAAGCTACCTACTTGGAGAGCCACGAGAACTTGTTTAACATTCTGTGTGGCCAATGCAAAGATTGCATATTTATTGGGAATCAAATGTGGATCAGTCACTGGAGATGGTGTAAAGTTTTACTTATTCGGTTTGGATAGTGTCGTAGTTTAACATGGTCAGAAATAAGAGTGTAATACTGCCGGTATAACTCCGTATTACTTACCTACTTACTAAGTTACTTATATTACGGAAATGTGGCGTGTTTCCAATCTAAACTTAACAAAAGTTAGCGTGTTCGAAGTAAATGGTAGATTATTTAGATTTAAAGCTTTTATGTCAAATAATTACAGCTTAGTACCTAAGCTATGCTATAAAGTAAGTATTAAAGGTTTCAAGGTTGCAGTAACAGTATTTTATCAGAACTTTATGCAAAGCCAGAATATCTAAGTAATGGTTTAAGTCAAATACGAAAATAACTCAAGTTTTTTTCACTTATCCTTTTTCTTGACTATCCAGCCTAAACTTGGAAAGGATTTTATTGTTTAAATTAACCAAAGTCGTCTAAAAAATAGAAACAAAAAAAAGAGAATGGTTGTTCTTTAAGGGAGAAAATTGCCTCCAAATTTTCAATTTGTTTTGGTAACCCAATTTTCGTGTAACCGTAATTTTCCTTGGTGCTAAACGAAAGGAAGTCGCTGGGGATCCCACTTGAACCTTTCTTGTGATCTTATGGGGATTTAAAGAAAACTCTTTTAAAGTCTTGGCGGCAAAGAGGCTTAAACATTTTCAGAAGGGAAAACGTCTTTCTTAACAAGTTTTGTTTTTGTTGTTAGCCGCTACCGTTTTGTATTGATACTAGAAAAGCGACTAAGATAAATATACATGACTGTGGCCTTTAAATAAGGAGCATCAGTTCCAAGCATATTTTATAAACACCTTTGGTATTAGGTACATACTAATGTGATAAAGAGGTAAAATGTGTTTGCTAGTTTGTATGTAGGAGATAATCTTCGGAGTTAATGATCCAAAAAATACCAGTCACAGATAGAAAGATATATTATTCGTGGTTGCTGATGAGGCTCATCATCATCATCATCATCAGCCTATTAATGTTCCCACTGCAGGGACTCAGGCCTCCTCTCTTTGAGGGAATGGGCTATAATCTACCACGCGGGCCCAGTGCGGATTGGTAGATGTCACATGTCTTCGATTTTTTTGTTTCTAAGACATGTCGGTTTCCTCAACATGAGGCTCAACTACATGTATATCATGTATATTAACCGAGCTCTCACAATGGACTAAGTTTCAGGCGAAGTGCTAGTTAAACATAAACTCTTATACATCCTAGAAAGCTAAACAAAGAGATCCTGAGAATTCTGTTACAATGACACTTGTCATAAAACATTCTCACCCGACACGTCTACGTTTTAGCCGGGTAAAGGAGACATGTACCTAATTAATTCAAGGAACCTATTATATGTAGGTCAAAGTTGAATAGGTTCAGTTTAAATTAGTTGTAACAATGGCGGTTTGACTTATTTATGGTCAGGTGCAACCCTTGAGACCTTTAGGAACCTTATTCTTAATTAATAACCAATCACCGCATTTCTTTTCTGAAGCCCTGACCGCCGCCGGTAGCTTGGACCCTATTCCCGATACCGGAATATATAGGCTACTATTTTTATTATTTTGTTTTTGAAATAAACATTTAAAATTGTATAAAATTTGTTTAAAAATAAATGAAGGGAATAATGAGGTTCATGTTATGAGGCAGTCGAATAATAATTTAGATCATCATCTGCCTAGCGCTTTTCCCAACTACGCTGAGGTCGGCTTCCAGTCAAACCGGATGCAGCTAAATACCAATAATTTTACTTGGAGAGACTGCCTATAGGTATGTCACCTCCTCAACCCAGTTTATTTATTTATTTAGCCTTTTATTTTCCTCTCGAATTGAGTACTGCTTCAACCTGTGTAAGTAAGGTGTAAATCCTCATATGTGAGAATTTGAGTACCTATGACTCTATACAAATGCAATTTGATTTCTTAATTCGAAATAATTTATTTGTCATGCATTAATTAATTTAACATTACATAATTATCTTAGATTAAATTTTCAATCAGCAATTCAATAAACTTTACATTTAACAATACCATTAATAAAATTAAACATCCCAGTTCCCTCAACCCAGTTAGTACTACTTGCTTTTAGTAAGACTGACTGTCGGACTTTAGGGCCACTGACTACCAATGACTGGCCAATGACTGTAAAAGATCGACAAATGGTACAGAGATGACTCAGTAAGCCATGGTTGGTCACTCATCCACGATTACCACGAACCAACCCAGTCAAGCACAAGCAGTTTAACGTAACGGTCGTCCCGAGCAACTTATTATTCTTATTAAGTTGAATAACATTTAATAAATACAAAGTATATCTAATTATAGAGAAAATATGTGGAACTTATCACCATAATAATACATTGTACCATTATGTTCCAGCAAAAAATCAATAAAGCTATTAATTTTCCCAGCCTAATGTAGTTCTTCAATATTTCGAATTTGAACGAAACTCCAATAGATTATATTTCTGTACTAAAATACTATTAAAACATAATTGTATAAAACATTTTCCGCTTCGGGAAATCAGAGGGCTCAGTCGCAAAATGTCTTTTCCGCAAAATGTGTACTGGTAGCAAACGTCTCTTTCGCATGATGTCGCTTTCGCAGAATGCCTTTTCTGATCTTCCTCTGAGTTTCAGGTACCAGCAAATGTTTCCATTTCGACTGTATCTCGACTATCTTTTGACTTGATTAAGCAGTATTCTTCTATCGATAATAGAGTAAGTAACAGAATTTTTCTCCATTTCACTGTTGTTCATCAACATTTATAAAATCCTTAATTCATGTGATGGCAAAAACTTACACAGAAATATTTTTTTCTCTTTTGGGAATAAACCTTGACCTTTATTCTATACAAGATAAATTTTATACAATGCTAAATGCGTTAAGACCAAATTTTTTTAAAGTAACCGCTTCAATTGCACGAAATTATACATATATAACGCTTGAAAATCTACAACCTTTTGATCCCTAACTTCCTATAGGTAAAAGTTTCACCGACTGAGTCTTCGGTACGTAGAACCACTCTCAGCGTAATCCTCAAAACACGTAACATGCCCTAGTTTTAATACCCTTCCTAGTACCAGCTCCTTTCCAAGAATGCCTTTAAATACCAGCTATATTACTCCGTAAATAAACTATGCCCGCAAATAACTACACGTGTTAAAAAAAGGAAAAAATAAGTAATAATTGCATTATTCAAGAAATTTTTAACAAGAAGTATACCTTTTTTCTTTTTATTTCTAACACACTTCCCTACTAAAGGTTTAAATATACTTAAAGCGAGTTTATTATAAGTTTTTAATGGCATTACTTCAGCGGAGTTCAGCTGTCGGACTGAGACGACGAGACTGTCGGATAACCACGCGTACTCTAAACAATCAATCCAATCACTACAATACAGCTTTGTTTTATTGCAATAAAAACGATTGCATTTCCTATTGGAAGGATTCTATTGATTTGAGTGACCCTTCTTCTCACAACAAAGCTCACGAGACAAAGAAGGCATTCCATAATGAACTAGACGTTCCATATCAAAAAAGTATCAGCACTTTAGGCGGTTTCAAACCTGAGAGCCTTGACACAGTAATATATTGTCAACGAAAAAGATGCATGAAAAGTGAGACCGGCAAAGACTACTGAAAATACCGCTTATAATATTATGTCTATCTTGTTATAGAACATAACATCACGCCTGTTATCTCCGAAGGGGTAAGCAGTGGTGTGCCGTAAAGTTCATCCAAATATCGCCAGCTCTGTTTTATGCGCCTACCACACGCTCACACTTCACCACAGTTTTGCCTGCGCGATTACACGGTGCACACAGTACATCGCGCGTGTGGTTGGTAATGGTAATACAGTTTTACCAACTGTGAAGTACTGTGAAGATGTACTGTGAAGTGTGAACCAAAAGTGTGGTGAAGCTTGAGCGTGTGGTAGGCCCATAAGTCCCATGTAATAGGGGGAGAGCCTATTGCCATCAGCCGGTCACAAGTCCAGAATCCGTGGCTACGAATTCCTGATGGAAAAAACCAGTAACACTTTTCTCGACTCAAAATCAAATCAAAAGTCATTTATTCAAATTAGGCTGATAAGAACTTTTTGATTGAAATTTAACGAGAGACAGTCTTCCAAAACGCCCACCCGGAAATCGAACCCAGGACCTCTGCTCAGCAGTCGCGCTTGCGACCATTAGACCCACCTAGCCAATTTTATTGGTCCATTGTTCTGTACAATGCGGATCTAGCACGAGTAAACAATGATTTGTCAATACAGCCAAGTTTACGTGACGCGAAGAAATAATTTACTGCATAACTGTGATTAGGAAAACACGAGTTTGTAACATAGCGGTTATTTTATTTACGTTTGATAAATAAAGCGAACGGCGCCCGTAAGGCACCAAGTAAAACAAAGTTTGCAAGTAAAGGATTACTAGGTTCTCAGAAAACCGACCAATTAGGGACTAATATTTACTTAAGAGGAAACAGGGGCTGCAATTCTCCATACAAATGTATTTTACAATACACTTCCTCGAAAACTGGCTCGCTGTTGTTGCACTAAGATAAGGTTCTACATGTAATGTATTTCGCAACGAAATTAATCAGAAAAGAATAGCGGAGGAGTAAGAAAAACATAATTTCCGCTCTCATCTCGTCGTTTCTCTGAGAATTCCTCGGGCTTGCATTGTCTCGGCGCTTTCCTTGTAGTCGCCACTTTTGATTCTGGCTTACAGGAGTTACAGTGGTTTACCCACTGGGTGGTTTACCCAGTGGTTTACTTGGTCATAGTGTGGTGGGCTTGTCCCATCAAAGACGAATGTATTTCGCACGCGTGCGTTTTTCCTATTTTCCGTAACCAAGAGCGGAAAAGTAAATTACCACAGATAACTATACCTTATACTTAGTCCAAATCGATTAGATACATAGGAAATTTAAAAAAAAATCGTCGGCGGTGTTTTTTTATTTCGTCATTTTGATTTGCGTCTTTATTATTAAATTTTAATATTTAAATTGACAGCATTTTATTTTAATAAAATCTAGGTCTGCTGTAGACACTTTTCAGCAACTAATTAAGTATTATAGAAAAAAAGAACCTGCAAAAACTACAAAAAAATAATAGGTAAGTACTACTGTACAAAATCATTTTTTTTTTTAATTTTAACATAAAATAAATTGATACAAAACTAGAGATACCCGTACTCTTTCTTCTTAAATAGTTCTTTTTTTCTCTTCCTCACACGCCCTGTTCCCTTTTAATATTGTAAACGAACCCTTAAAACTGTATTGTTTCGTTTCGATTAAAGAAAGACAATGTAATGGATAGCTTAATGACGTGCAGTTTGAAAGACAAACACCGTGTTTGTCTTAATAAACTTGTTATGAATATTGAGCTCACAATTAATATTGAGCCCATAATTAATTTACTTTGAACTTTATCTGAAAGTTGAATCAATTTTGCAAGAGACTCTTACAACTTTCGTAAAGTTTTCAATTAGAATTTTCAAAGGGGTACTAAGCAATATGGACACAAAAAGTTAAATGGTATTATGTCGCTTACACTTGAGCAACATGATCCGGACTATTGAACAACTTGTCAGTCAGTTGAGAGCAATTAATTTCCTTAAAGTTGTGTACAACGTTGACATCTTTTCGTAGAAGTAACCTAAATATTTTTCCCTGCACATTGGGTAGTTGAAGAGATCTCTCGTAATTTATTCAATTCTTCATCATCCATGTGAGCTCTCTGTAGGTTTAGTGTGTTCAATAACAAAAAGATTTTAATCCGAGTAGTGAAGTAAAATAAAATGTACGAAAGTTTCAAAATGAATAAAGGAAATAATAATAAATCTTTATTCAAAATGTGTAAGCACAGCACGAACAAAAACTTCTTGGATGTCATCCAAATATCAGTGGAAAACCATTCGTATTCTATAAAATTGGGTTTTTATAACAGTGCGTAGATGAGTCTGATTCCGTGCAAAGTAAATGTGTGTAGGTAGCTTGTTTATAACCGTTACACTTGCGACTTTAATGTCCTTAGAAGACTAGCTACAATGTCGATTGATTGAGCGTAAATTGGCGTTTTAACCATAGGATTCAAATCGTACGGCCTCGGCACTCGTCGTTTTAGTTCATTAGGCAATAAAGCGAATTAGGAATACCAATTGGCACCTCATGCGACGCAGCCGTCTATCGGCTGTGGTTTAATTCGTGAGATCCGTTTTCAGTTAGAGGTCGTTTGATTCTGTAATAGGGGAACAACTGCGCACCTATTTTCATACTATTGAAATTTGCATAAAAAACAAGAGGGAAGACTGCTATGACACATATTTGGAATACAGGTACCTAGCACTATGTACTATAGTTGTAATTCTTTTGTACAAAATAAGAAACAATATTTTGAATCAATGCGTTAATTTGTTAGGAAAGAATAACTTGGTCGTCAGAGCGACAATCATGAACCCTGTGTTGACCACTAACAAACATTTCTGTATTCTGGAAGTATCATTGACACAGTACCGCTACGGTATCTCAAAATGTTCATGTAAGCTGTAACTACCTCTCTATTATAATCTTTTTCTATAAAAAACGGCATTAATTTTACTTTTGTTCCGAGAAAAATGCCGAGATTCCGAAAAAAGCTTCATTAGATAAAAAATTGCTTTTGTAAAAGAAAATATAAAGAACGTAATTTTCATAACAGTATCGTATCTACACAGTATTCTCGCCATTGTTGTGGTCAGCAGTTCTCGCCTAGTCTAGTCAAATAAACAGTTAAAACAAAATAAAGAAATACATGTCAATAGAGGCTGAAACATTTGCCAGAAATACGGTTTCGTATTGTTCCACCAAATGACACAGTTCTCCACCGTTATGGTTTATAGTTTGCAGGACTTTGTTTGGTAAAACAATGTCGGCTTCTCATTTGCATAAAAAACACGGACAGCCACCTTCGACTCGAATCACTGTTTATATAACATTAATACGTGTATATTTTGATAATAAGTACCACTGTTTTTGGGATATTTTGCCAGTATTTGTACTTTTCTGATGTCATCTACTTTAAATGTGTAGGTATATGAGATTGTAATGTGTTCAAAGTGTTATCGTCACTGGTTGGTTGATATTATTTTATCCCGCGGATTCACCTGCGTGACAAACACATTCTTTAAACTCAGCAATAGTGATAGTTTTTTTTGGAATCAGTTGAAATAGTTCAAAGATTAGTAGGTATATTAACTTTGCGGAAGTCTATGTGCCAAGTTTCATCCTGATCCGTAGAGCCGTTCTGGCGTGATTTTGTAAAAAACATTCATAAAAAAATTGGAATGTACAGAGGCCAGCACATCATGCTATCCCAAACTGTCAAATTTTCCCAATTGATTAAGAACCTTATTCTCTTGGCGTAAAGTTAAAAATCTATCAAAGAAATCTGACAGATTGGGGTAGCTTGATGTGCTGGCCTCTGTACCTAATACAAAAAGAAGTATTTACTAATCTCGAAAGTGCAGACCTTTCGTTCGCCCATTGAAACCCTTGGTTACCCTACCTAATGAAATGTATGCTATATTATTATTACCTATATCTGAAATTTATAGGGTTTGCATTATACAGAGATTTCGAACTATCTACGAATTTAAGTAATAACTATGCTTAGTTCATAAAAGTGTACATTTCAAGTTTAATGGCTATTTAATTAAATAATAAATAAATAATAAAAGTTTTTATTGATTGTCTTACAATTGTTTTACAGCACAAAATTGAGGCAGGCCCCGATAAGTTATAAACATACTTGTGATGGGGTTACCTCGCAACTTCCCATGGATTACTTTCTCTACGTTGTTGAGACATACATAAAAAGAAAAGAAAAATTTACAAACTAGGATTATAGGTACAATATTATTTTAACATGTTCAAGTATGTGCAGTGTTTGTGTGTGTGTAAGTGTATGTTGGGTGGAAAGGTGGATGTGTGATGTGTATCGGTGTGAGTATGTGTATTACTGATTGCATGATTAATGCAGTAAATAGCTGTATCTATCATAAAAACTAGTGTCGCTTACGTTGCTCGCTTATAAGAACACACACATTTGATTGAGTAAAGTATTCTCTACACAAAGGCAGGAAGAAGTTAATACTTATAAAAATATTTACAAAGGAGACCGAATTGATGTTGATTTATTTCAGTTCATGTCTACTTCATTCATGAAATTGTATTAATAACTTTTAACTAAAGAGGTAGTATGTAAACTTTTAAGAGGTAATGTGTCACCTAACCTGCTATAATACAAAAGGTAACCTGCAATGGGAAAACCATAACTAACTAGTTGTCGGTTTTTGAATAGATTTTTTTAATACAGTTGCTCAAAAAGTGGCGTATTGCAGGGACGTATAGCGTTCGGGATGTGGGCTATTACGTACTCGTGCTTTTTCTTTACCATTTCCGAACTCGTGCGTTCTCTTTCCCAACTGTCAAAATAATGTCCATTAAAAAAAAAACCAACCACGAAGTTTTTACTAAAAAAAAATCATAGAAGTTTTTATGATTCATGCAAATATTTCTAAAGAAGCTACTAATTTGTTTCAATAACAGATTTAATTATTTGATTCAATGAGTTAAAGGTTTCATTCCATTTGATCTCATTAAATTTCATTTTCATTTCATATCAATAAAAAAAATCTACTGAAGACTTGGCTGTATTATTCTATAGTTCACTTTGCCTACCCAGAATGGGCGAAGAAAACAAAAAAAAACTCTGCTTATATTGTTTTACGGTTGGCACCATTTTCAAAAATGTTCTTTGCGACTTTAATTACGGTGTTATTATTTTATTAAATTCCTTCATTTTTTCGCAACTGTATTAAAAATAGTTGTTCAGTACACGTGCGGAACCGTCATTGCAACTTGTTCCGACTGTCAACCCTCGCCGTCGGCTCTGCCTCGGCTCGGGTAGACATTTGTCGAAACTCTTTGCAATGACAGGCTTTCCGCACTTATAATGAAATACACTATTTTCAAACCTTGTCCTAATGCAGTAAAAACCAGCCAATGTCTTCTTACCTTACCTTAGTTGTTTTCATGATTAAAGACCAAGTTATAGTTAAATCCTTATTATAATTTAAATTGATCACGATCAGATACTTAGACCATACTTAGACTGTGCCTTATTTAACTGGACTTTTTTTAAATATTATCAATTTGCTTAGCTAATAGATAGTCGCAATGAACTTTTTCATGTTAGTGTACGTGAGTACTTAGTACATAATATATCTAAGTAACCGTTTAGCACGCAGCCGGGCTGCAGAAACGAGGTCCGATTGTTTACAATAAACTTATCGTGATGACTGTGAAGGCTACTTACCTCATTATTCTTAAGAAGCTGGGATAATCGCTGCATGGAAACATAAACACTGGTGTCAATGATTTGCCATTTTATCACTAAACTTACTTACAACATAAAAATTTGAAAATACATTGTAGCAGTGATTTCGTAGTGTAATTTACTCTTACTTAATTTATTTATTTATTATAACTTTATGTTTAATAGCGGTACCTACACAGGAGGACCTAATGCCACAAGGCATTCTCTACCAGCCAACCTTCCACACAACAATTCAGTCCATAGTAAAAAAAACAAATCAATGAATTAAAATTAAATGATCGCGACCATGACGTTGCCATTGGTTTTTTGGGACAAAACATCACAAAATGTTGAACACTCTTGATCGCTGCCCGCGTTCAAGGTAAAGAAATCACTTGAGGAAATTAAACAGCGAGGCAATTAAGTGCCTAGCTACGCGGAGACTCCCCCATTTTATATATTATGTATAAAGTAGACAGGTTAATTGTCCCCGTTTCGTCTTTCGTTATTTACGTTTATTCTCTGTCCTCCAAGGGCAAATAAATAAAGTCGTTTCGAGTGATATTAGTTCAAAAGAGATTGATTATGTTGTGCTCTAACGGAAAGCGTTATGTGGACCGTGAGGGAGAATATAAGTTGTTTGTACGTAGGAGGAGGCGAGCGAGGCGGCACGGCGTTGTGGCGGTATGGCGGTATAGTCGGTACCCTGCAGGTCAAGCTTGTGCCCAGCGGGAGTAACAACCTGTCTCGCAACCAGCGCAATACTTGTTATGCAACTAACAGATCCGATGTCATTGGATATTACCGTATTGAGATTTTTTATCTGCCACTCGTCGACCGGTTTGACAAGTTCATTGTCTTCACCGAGGTCAATAAACCTTTTTGACCGTCTTAATGCTAGCGAAACTAGGCTTCTGCCAAGGTAAATACAAACAATCACTCTTACTTTTGTTTTGTACTCAAAACTTCGCTAGACTGCCTTTGATCATATTTTATTATTATGAAACGTGTAAAGGTTTTCCATATTTAAAAAGTATTAACTGTTCAATAAACCGCGTTACGAGTAGTGAAACCGCTTTCTCGACTGCACACAATGCTTGGAACTAATCCAAGTGTGAACAAAGGCCGAATAAAAGTGATACATGTGGTTGGTTATGTGAGTAACGGTGCGGCGGCACAGGAGCGCCCGCTCCTCGGTCGGCCGGCACCCGTGCGGCAGTCCGGCCCGCACGGCCCGTGCCTTCCGCGAGGTAATGCCAGGACGATTGTATGGAGATCGACCGTTACATACGGCTGCATAAGTTCAAGAGTTGAATGAACTATCACATCAGTTTTATGAATAGCAATAGTGTAAGCCGTCGTATAATTAATTATTTACTCAAGCTACTTAACATTGAGGCTTTCAAGGTGAAATTAACGTGATGCGGTATTGTTGTTATTTTGTTTCATATAAAACAACAAAGACACAGTGGCGGCGGACCAATTTTTACTTATCTTGTTCTCTGTTTCACTCTTAGTTTGATAAGAAACAATTATTTCCATATCTCATATCTCCATCTTGGTTTTTTTTTAACCTTGCCCCACACTAGGAATTTCTGCCATTTAAACTCACATACACAAACCAAACACCCAGACCCGAAACAACTATCTGTAGGGGTAGGGCATACAAATATTTGTTCGGAGATCGAACCCGCGGCACACGTCGCGCAGCAGTTGAATCGCTCAGCCATTGCGCTAACCGTGCTGCTGGCTAAGCTGCGGAGTACTATCCTTTAATTACCTAAACATGACTTTGACCATAACTTTTGGGTTAATCCCATAACTCCCAAATATAATTCTCTTATATTTAGTTAAAGTGACTGTCTTGTGGTTTTGTAAAAAGCCTTCGTTTGAACGAAGTCGAAGTCAACATCTAACCAAGATGACCGATTAAGGATTCTATTACCTACGTACTAGTGAAGAGTTTTGGTTTAAATTACGTGTACTGGTGTAACCTACACCACTACACGGAGTTAAACTAGTTAAGTATATATGTAGTACTAGCTGATGCCCGCGGTTTCACCCGCGTGGATACTGTAAAAACAATCCTTGATGCGGATTATATATTCATGTGTATCTCATGTCTTTAACTATGTTTGTATTATTTCACAAATGCACACTCTACACCGTTCTCACTTTCTTAAGCCTTTGTTGCGGACAATCTCTTACTCGTAAGATCACTGGGAGATATTTTTTAACTAAAGCCTCCATAGCTAAGAGTCACCCACATGTTATAGAGGCACCATCATTCCACGGAAAATCAATGAATATTAAAGATGTTGTTGCTCTAAAGTACCTACAGAAATTTTCTTGTTATTGTCTTTGCGCGGTTCACGGTTTATATAATACACATATTAATTACTTCTTTTGTAAAAACTCATGTAGTATGGCACCATTTATATTCATGAAAATATATTACGAAGAATTAAACTTATTCAATAGCATTCAATAATATCAATGATTTATCGGAAGACATAGACAGGGTGTCAGTTTCACAGTCGCAAACCGCCGACATTGAAGAATGTCACAAGTTTATAACCCCATCGTCGGATCACCTTCTAATACTAACGCAAAATATACGTAGCATCAACTGCAACATGCCAGGCCTAGAAATTCTACTGACCAGACTAAAATTGAACTGCGACATAATCATCCTCACTGAATGCTGGCTGTCACGCACATCAGTAATTCCCAATCTACCTGGTTATCGCTTTGAGGCAACTAATAAAAATACAAAACAAAATGACGGTGTGGTTATTTATTTTAGAGAAAACCTTCGACTAAAAATTGTTGAACCAAATGTCGAAGAATGCAATTGTTTAGTGGCTACTTATGATACTCGCACTGTAATCATTGCTATGTATCGCTCACCTTCGTTTTACAACCTGGATCCATTCTTAAAATCATTAGACGAACTTCTCACAAAATACTCCAGCTTTGAGAACATAATCATCATGGGAGACATAAATATTGCGATTAACAATAACAAATTAGAAATAAATGGTGAACGCTATCTTACCCTTGCAGCTTCCCATGGCCTTCTCCCAGCCCATACTCTAATTACACGTAGTGAAAGTGATACATGCATTGACCATGTCCTACTAAAGACTAAAAGCCCTGCTATGACCATCGTTCCTGACTGCACTCTGACTGACCACTACCCCGTCTTACTAGACCTAAACTTTAAGAAAACTACTCAATTTTCTCTCACATCAATTAAAAAAGTCGATACGAAAAGCCTGGAACAGGATATCTTAAACATTAACTTCAATCCTATTTATGACTCTCCAAATCCAAATGTGTCTCTGCTTTATTTGACAAAAAGTCTTCAACAAGCGATAAATAACAATACCGAAGTAGTAACGCTATCAGGACGGAAGAAGATAATTAAGCCGTGGATAACGCAAGGCCTTTTACGCTGTATTAGAAATAGAGATAAGCTACACCGTAAATGTAAAGTCTCGCCAGATAATTTAACCCTAAAAAATACCTATATACGCTATAGAAACTTTTGTAATAACCTATTAAAAAAACTTAAAAGAGCCTACGAGAAAGATAAAGTTCGGGCGGCGCAAGGCAATAGCAGGAAATTATGGAAAGCAATTAAAGAAATCACAAACACTTCAAAAAATACAAACTACCCTAATGAACTTCTGTCTCTATCAACGACACCACAGTCATCACTAAATGAAATTAATAAGTACTTTGTAAATGTGGGTAAAACACTGGCTGATAAGGTAAATCAAAGGAAGGAAAGTAACATACCTACAAGTAGCCGTTTTCATACTGTCACTCAGTTAAATTCTTTCGTTTTAGAAGATACTTCTGAAGAAGAGGTGGAACGTCTAATTGTCAACCTAAAACCAAATTGTGCCACGGGCTATGACTCAATAAGCAGCTCCTTCTTACAAACGTATAAAAACATTCTAGTCCCTCCCCTTACTTTCATATTTAACTCATGTCTTCAGCATGGTGTTTTCCCTGACAGCCTAAAAAAGTCTGTTGTCTGCCCTATCCACAAGAGCGGTGACAGGGGTCGTATCATAAACTACAGACCGATTTCTATCCTGCCCGCGCTCTCAAAACTGTTGGAGAGACTTATTAATAAAAGGCTGGTAGGATACTTAGAATTCAAACATTTATTATCAACAAACCAATACGGATTTCGTGAAGGAAAATCAACAGATCAAGCTGTTAATGATCTCATCAACTTTGTTAGCAACAACCTTGATAGAAAACAAAAATCGATCACTATTTTCCTTGACTTAGCCAAAGCTTTTGATACGATTTCTGTCCCAATCTTACTCAAAAAGCTGGAGCTGCTTGGAGTCAGAGGAACCCAACTAAAACTCTTTGAATGTTACTTAACTGGTCGGTTTCAATGTGTTAGGATTGGCAATGTCAGCAGTGGAGACCTCGCAGTCACGTACGGGGTTCCCCAGGGTAGTATCTTGGGCCCAACCTTATTTCTCGTCTATATAAACGACCTCACTAGTCTCAAGCTTAGCCATGGCAAAATTATCTCCTTTGCAGATGATACTGCTCTCGCTTTCTCTGCCGATTCATGGGAAGGGGCCTTCAAAGCTGCTCAAGATGGTTTCGATGCTGTGAGGGATTGGCTAGAGGACAATGTGTTGACTCTAAATGTGGATAAAACAAAATATGTCTGCTTCAGTATACGGACAAACACAGAAATCACTCATGGTCAACAAAACATCAGAGCACACGAGTGTTCCTCTAGAGAAAGCTGTTCTTGTCCTAAACTAGAGCGTGTAACATCAATAAAATACCTAGGCGTCATCATAGACAAGAACATCAACTTTAAGGAACACACTAAAGCCCTCTGTGGTAAGATCAGGAAGCTAATTTACATTTTTAAGACGCTCCGACACGTTACCGAACCCTTTGTGCTGAAGCGGATTTACTTTGCCCTCTGCCAGTCCCTCATAACTTACTGTTTAATATCATGGGGGGGATCCCCTAAAACTACCATAAAATCTGTAGAGGTTGCCCAGCGTGCCATATTGAAGGTCTGTACTTTCAAACCAAGATTGTTCCCAACTTCACAACTCTACGAATTCTGTGGAGTCCTTTCGGTACGACAACTGTTCATTCTCAATATTATATTAATGCAACATAAGAATGTAGATTACAACCCTCTCACTCAAAATAGACGTACAAAACATTTGGTTTGCCCACAACCCAAGTCTTTTAAAACTAAATTTAGCAATAGATTTACCTCATTTATTGGCCCCTACATCTACAATAAAATAAATAAAAATCTCAACATTTACCCGATGTCAAAAAAATCTTGTAAAGCGGCGGTGAGTGAATACCTACAGAAACTCACGTACGAGGAGACTGAACATCTACTTCAGATACCTGAATAGATAATTCAAGACACAACTTAAAGTCATGCTCCGCAATCTCACACACCCTCTCACACTCATTCATTCACACCCACACCACACACAAAGAGAGGACTGGACACAAATGATGTTTCCTTTTTTAAAATAGTAATGTTGTTTCTTTTTTTCTCTAGTTTTAAAAAAGGAGAAGGAAAAACCTTTGTTCTTTTGTTTAAACATTTTTATTTTCTTTTAATTTAAAGTATATAATAATATGTTTAATATTGTACATTTATGCATTGATCATTGTGATTTCAAAATAAATATAATTGGTAACTCAGGGGGATCGGCGTTGAGGGCTGAAATACAGGCTCTGCCTAGTTCGGCCTCAAATGCAAATTACTTTTGTGTACTTCTAGTTTAGACTAAGCACTGTAACTGTAAAAAAATGTACCTATTTATTCTGAATAAACATTATTATTATTATTATATATATATATCATTCTAAAATTTCAGCTCGATCGGTGCAGAACTTTTTGAGTTTTTGAAGCGTACACAAACCAACATAACATTTTTATAAAGGTATATAGATAGAGATAGAGATTATGTTACATTTTAACAAGCGTAAGTCAGTTTGTAGGTAGGCTAGCGGGTAGGCACCAGACTGGAAAATCGGAGCTTGTAATTTATCATCCATTCGTTTCTTTGCATTGCAATACTAAGGTACCTCCTTTAGGAGAAGCATATTATACCTTACTAGTGACCCGCCCCGGCTTCGCACGGGTGGAAAAAAGATATTAAAACCTTCCTCTGGAATCAAAGTCAAAATATTTTATTTCACATAGGCCTAAATGGGCACGTAAAACGTCGACAAAAAAACTGGCCAAGTGCAAGTCGGATTTGCACACGAAGGGTTCCGTACCATGACGTCTTATAGGTTTTCCTGTAATCTATACGTGTTGAACTAATTTCTGTATTTTTTCAGCATTTTAGGCTCAGTAGTTTCGGAGATAAGGTGGGCAGACAGACAGACACACGAGTGATCCTATGAGGGTTCCGTTTTTTCCTCTTGAGGTACGGAACCCTAAAAAAGCGGGCACGGTTCGGTGCATTAGTCGATTCCAAGGAGAAGAACCAGCAAGAAACTCCAAAGTCAAAAATCACTCTATCTACTAAAAAAACTGCATCAAAATCAGTTGCGTAGTTTTAAAGATCTAAGCATAGGTACTACATAGGGACAGATAGCGGGAAGCGACTTTTTTTTTTTTTTTTTCTTTATTTATTTAGGACCAATTATAATCGCAATGCGTATGTCAGTCCCAGACTTTGTTTTATACTATGTAGTGATAGTGATTGGTAGTAAACGTCCCTCAATTTGTTACTTCACAACAAAGTTTGGAAACCGCCTAAGTTAAGTGGTTTCCCACGCTAGGCACAATCCCACTTATTTAAAATAATCATCATTTAGAAAGACTACCTTAAATTGCTTGTTATTTTGTAAAGTGGCGTGTTAACACCATTTTAATTATAGGGTGATTTTATTTATGACTAATATAAGTTTTTTTGAAACAACAACATGGTTGAAAACGGGTAATTTATATACTAAAACAGCTTCTAATTTAAAAGTGTTTCAATTTTAGAAAGATTTTCAGTGTGTGCATGTCGCTCGTGGGATAACTGTTCATTTGTTTCATCCCACTTATATCAGCATTTAATTTTCTATACAAAAAGACTGTACAGAACTGATGAAGAAGGCAAAAAATAAGTGGTGAGTACATATTTTACTTATGTCTAAAAATAAAGAAGTTATACTTGTGAAATCGGATTTACTTAGATCCTTTTTCACTAGAAGCACAGAATTTAACTCAAGATACAGATTATGCGCGATGGAGGAAAACTACCGTCTGAAACGTTCGATTTGACTTTACGTGATTATTTATCTTTCTAATAATATCGTCTATTAGCATTGAGGCTGGCATTGCCCTGAAGAGCCCGGATCATCACGAGAACACGCCATAGTCACACATAAGTTGTCTGACCGCCCTTTAAATACATCACTGACTAGGCTGTCAACAATTTTGGTAATTTTATACTCCACATTATAATATCTAGACTAAATCCCGAGCTTGTGACTGCTGCTGTATTAAAACACGCATTAAAACTAAGACCCTAAAGCATTCCTCAACCTAAACGTTGTTGCAGCGAAACATATAACAGTGTATAAAACCATTTCATCCCAAAATTCGATCCCAGCTTTTAAATTGAAATGCGCATAAATATCCGATCGGGAATGACAAACCCAACGCGTCTGAAACTCGCCTGCCTAACGGAAATGTTTTCGCGCCACAAAAATTACGTTAATCAGAACAAAGTGAATTATTTATGAAGTAAGTATTAAAATTAGGTCTCGAACTGCCTCTGGCGATGGCGGAACGTAGATGACAAAAACAATGACGTAAAGACACTCTATTCTGTTAACACTTGGAAGAAAAGGTGCTAATCATTCAGCCATGTTATAATAAAAACCAGAAGTGTCTTATTTGAATTGGTACCCATCGACGCGTTACTAGATGTGATGCATCATTTATTTATGGGGATTTTAGGACGTAAACCGTGACGTACAAAATATCGGACGTAGGAATACGTCATGCTGTTATTAAGTATCAGGTATTTCATAATCACAACGTGTTGTTATTTACCTGTAATGAGTAAATCAAAATGAAATCCATACAAAGTTAATGTATTCTTACGCGTTCTAGTTACACGTAATCTTACACTGCAGTACATTACATAATAATAATGTAGGTACTCAATTCTATCCACGATTCTGAAGTTCTTTACCTAATTTGAAAGTATATTTTTCTGATTAAAAGTCCATGTTTGTTTGCTGGTACAAACTCTAAACTTAGTCTCAATTTTGTTTTGCGCAATAAAAACATAAATGGTGATTGTGTAAATACTTGTTGGAAAACCAAAG
Organism: Diarsia mendica; assembly: GCA_949316265.1. Lineage (NCBI taxonomy): Eukaryota > Metazoa > Arthropoda > Insecta > Lepidoptera > Noctuidae > Diarsia > Diarsia mendica. The sequence continues at coordinate 14,338,479 of OX438886.1, read as the reverse complement.
TTGGTTTATTTGCTTCTATCACATCACACAAAATCCGTATGTAGTGTGAACTCAACTCCGATAAGGTAACACTAACTTCCAAGTATTTGTATAAGAACTTAACCGACACAGATTTTGTAAACCCAAGTGTTTGCGTGAATGGTCTACGGCTACATATTTCAGTTGCAAAACCTTTATTTAAATCGGCTATTACTCGTAGTGTAGTACAGTTAAATAACAATAGGAATCATTGACACGACGACGAAGAAGAAGAAGAAGAATCGGCTGTAGTCGTAAATGAAGGAGTATATTTTTTCGAATTTAACACGGTTTTAAGGACGAATAATGTTGTCAGTGAAGTATGTAAAAGTTTAGTATCTATCTACAGTAGGTGGCCAAATTAATAGGGACAGTGCTTGATTTTATGGAGTTTATAGTTTATTAAGTATATTTGAAAAACTATGTTGAATTTAAAGGGTTATTTTATCTGATATAGCTACTGCTACTATTACTGTTTTTGCCAAGTGGCAACACAGTGAATCCGTGCATCATTTGTCAATTTTGAGACGTTTCTTCTAATTCGGTCATTGTCTGTTCAAAAGCGCGGTTCGCAGTATATATTTTAGAATTTTCAAGAAACTGTTTTTCATTTGATTTAACCGACTTTTTTTGTCTAAAATAATCAAAAGGTAAGTAATGCCCAGTAGTAAAATAGTTTTGCTATGTTTTGTCTATGAATTTACATTTTATTAATAGTTAAACGCAATATCCTCAAATTTCCTTTTTTTTAGGATAGACAAGGCTTTGGACACCTCTCCAAGAAAATGTAGAGAGATACTAACATTGTTACTGCACTCCACTCATTCCCAGAGAGCCATAGCTGCTATGACTGAGGTTTCAAAATCTGTCGTAAATCGAATAAAAATTAAAATTGACAATAAAAAGCCTCTTGAGGCAATTCGGGTTGGCAAATGTGGCAGAAAAAGGACCACCACACTTCGTACCGATCGAAGAGTTAGGAGCATCTGCCTCGAAACTCATAAAGAGAGTGTTGCTCATTTGACCACGATGATGAACGACGAGGGTGTAAGGATTTCGGAAAGAACAATGCGTAGGTGGTTGGTCGAATAGAACTTGATGGGACGGCGGCCTTCAAAAAAACCACGCCTAGTGACAGTATGAAAAAGAAACGACTCCAATGGGCCAGACAACATCGAAATATGACTGTCGCAGGTTGGAGTCGAGGAAAAATAACTGGTTTTAATAATGCTATTAGTCAATAACTTTTCTACTATTTTCTACTATTCATTCTGTTAATTTACAGGTGTGCCTTTCTGACGAATCAACTTTTCTTTTGGTCGACAAAAGTTCTTTTGTATGACGACGCCCTGGTCAACGATTCCACACAGATTGCATCATAGAGACGGTTAAACATCCGGTTTGTGATACGGAATGGTCTGTCATCTCAGCCAAAGGCATGGGGCGCCTATACAGCGTAAGAGGAACGATGAAACAAGACCAATACAAGCGAGTATTAGAAACCCAGGTATTGCCGCAGGTCAATTAATGGTTCCCCGAGGATGTCGAATACATTTTTATGCATGACTCAGTACGCAGCCACAAAGCCAGAAGCGTTACTGCATTTTTGGCTGAAAGAATGACACTGTTTTGCCTTGGCCAGAGAATTCAACTGACATGAATCCCATTGAAAAAATGAAAACTCACTAAAAGGGGCCATTGCCAAAGAAGTGTGTACCACCGAAAGGCAACTTATAGAAACCCTCACCAAAGAATGGCATCATAATGCCCAACTAAAGGAAAATGCAAAACATTCTATTAAGAGCATGCCCCGACACATAGAAGCTCTTATTTCAGCAAAGGGTGATACCACCCTTTGCTGAAATAAGAGCTTTACCAAAATTTTTTTTTTTTACCTGATTAATAATAAACAGTTTTGTATACATTTTGGATTTTTTGTGATCCCAATAGAACATAAATACTAATAAAAAGTACATAAGAGACCTACAACCAATTATATAATACACAAATCAAATTAAACTCGAAAATTCAAAAATCTTATTACTGTCCCTATTAATTTGGCCACCGATGGTATTTTGGACAAAGAAGATATGAATCCAGGCATCAAGGGCTGGGCTGCCGTTGTTTGTTAAGTTACGCGCTAAAAGTATTAAACTTAAATTACAAAGTTTTTATTGAGAGTCCAAGTACCTACTTAGGCACAAGTGAGTGACGCGGGCGGCGCCCGTGGGCACGTTGTTAAATTTATAAATTGTGGAACTCTGGGATAAGCGGGTGAATTCTCCTAAGATAACAATATTTAATAGGTAATTTACATATTATTATCGTGTTGTGTCGTAGTCTTAAGAGGTGATAGCACCGCTTCGATGTTTATTTAGTACCACGATACGTGCTTTACAACAACAATAGCTAATAAATGAATTTTTACGTCGACTAGCTGCCGTTCATAACTGATAATTAATAGGTAAACTTAACATATTTAGAAAGATAATAAAAATATGTACGTGCTCATTGTGAAATATTTTTTTATTTACTTATGTATTTTATTTTTTCTTGGAGTTTATCTACAGGCCGTCGGCGTCGCCTGGCGAAGTTGTGAGTTAGTGAGTAGGTAATACAACTAGTGTCAATTCCCAGCAGTAATAAGCACGTGTACTTTAACAACGTCGTTAATATAACGATTTTAATGAAGATTACGTTAGACTATCACACGTTTATACGAGACAAACCGTTCATTTACTGACGCAGTCGTTCCAAGACATTACGCAATGCTCATTTCGTTTTAAATAATTAAAACCGTTGTGACTGTCAATACGATACAGTGGACTGCTAACAGACAAACAATATCATTTAACTTTTATGTAAAATTTGTAAATATCAAGAGGTAAGTACTCACTTCACGTTGTTCCTCATGTTGTAGCTTGCTGCAATGTATTCTGATTCCCCACTGGAACAAACAGAAACACTAATTAATAAAACAAAAAACACAAATTTATTTATCCATCTGATCAATACACTAAAAGTCAATGTGACTATTAGAATAAAAATAATAAATAGAAAGTAAGTTTCACCGCGCTCTAACAAGTGTTTACAAGAATATTACCGTGTTACAAGTTCGCCAACTCAATAGGAAGTTAGTAAGAAGTCAGTACGAACCCGGGGTCCTTGAATGAATCGTGTGTTTCGGTCATTGTGGTTGTGAATCAGGGTGCGATATCCACTAACTATTATACGGCGGAGACAATGGGAGCGCGGGACACGATTGACACGCCGCGGCGACAGGCGTGTCTATACTGTCGCCGCTTCTATTAATGTTGTTATAGAACAGGTGGTCCTCTACAGACGACACTAATTTAGTAAACATACAATAAAATCTTTCATAGAAATCGTTTTGAGTGAGAGAAATGAGAAATCGTCCCGAGCTAGCGAATGCCAGGCGATTACCGTGTACCAGTCAGACTGGTCAGAAAACTCTTCGACACACATAGGTTGACGTGAGCCAGTCAGCTTCTCTAATATCAACATTAATGCGATACTCAATGAACTGCTTCCTACTTTACTTTGAAACACGGAGACGACATAATGCCGTATGTAAATGACACAACTTATAAATTGCAGCTCCTGATGCCAATGCAAGGAGCGGGTAACGGGATGCACTCTTCCGCCAGACTTACTTCACGATCTTTGCTGCTTCCCCGTAATCTAACTCTAAATACCGAGAACCGTTTTACGAATTATTTGAATTGCGTGAGCTAATTTACTGCTCAATTTTGAAAAAACATAACACTCTTTTTTTTGGGGCAGTCGTGTAAAAAAAAAAACAGGACTTTGAATGGTTTAAACTTCTAAAAAATGGAACGTATTATATTATGTGCCTGCTAGTGCACATACTATTGACAACGTGATAGTAAAATTGTGATAAATATTAGTTGGAGTAATAAGTTTAAAATTAAAACTAAAGCAACTGTATCAAAAGTTTTGATTAGGTGATTATCCACGTCCAAGTTCCAATTTTAATGACCTCACCTAGCTAATGAGGTATTTATTTTAGTTTTAATGTATCGTTATCCTCTGTGGAATTCACAGTACCTAACCAAAGGGTCGCGTGATGTTCCAATTAATACTTTGATATGAATCTTAACTACTTAGGTACCATAACCAAATTGTAATATCGTCATCAATTATTACATTTATTTAGTAAAACCTCTCCCGCTACGTTTATATATTAAAGTCGTCGACGTTTTGCAAGCGTAGCGTATATTATTTAGAAATTAGAGAGACCGTTAGAAATTATTTACACACTTGGAGAACACGTTTTCTTAAGTGCACTGTATAAAACCGTACTTACTCCACCAGTACAAGGTTCGCATTTTCCTCCTATCCTACTCCTGTGTCAAGAAACGTATCGATTCACAAGTAATGCACTAAAATGTTCTCTACGACCGAATACGACCCTTTTAAGGACACAGCATGGACGCATCATAACGCTGTATCGATCCATAATTCCTATATTGACTCACGTTCCCGTTCTAACTGAATGATTAGTAGAAATTATTATGTATACGTGTGAAGAAAAAAAATAGCCTATGTGCTATTCCAGACTATAATCTATCTCTAGCCATATCTTATCCAAACCCGTGCAGGCGTTCTGGTGTGATTGACTAACCAAATTCCATACATCCATCTAAAGTTTTGGCTATAAACTAATACTAGCGACCCGCCCCCGCGTCGCACGGGTAGATTGTGCTACATATAAACCTTCCTCTTGAATCACTCTATCTATTGAAAAAACCCGCATCAAAATCTGTTTCGTAGTTTTAAAGATCAAGCATAAATAGGGACAGACAGCGGGAAGCGACTTTGTTTTATACTATGTAGTGATATAGGACGATTGAAGTCGTAACTAGATCAGTCACTAAGCCAGGCTGCTTACATTCAGGAGACGCCGATGTCAAGTACGAGTAAATTAGTTATGCCTTCCATTAAGTAGGATGCGCACAATTTGTGCTGAAGCATCAACCACTCGCCACGACACGCCACTCCGCACCTCCTGAATTAGGCAAATCAGCAAGTTTCATCAAATCTAAACTTGGTAACGAACCACATAAGTTATTAAAGCCGTACACAGCCTACTTGATAATTAAGTCGAACTCATCGCGCGTGTATGTCCCGCTACAATTTGTATGTACGCTGATAACAAATTGTGCGTAACATTTGTCTAGAAAGCAATGCATGCGATAACCACGCCAGGAATGTGCTGCTACATGGACGTGGTGAGCCAAACATTTACTGAAGCAGGTACTGAAGGATTCCACTAATTGCAATTGCAGTACTAGGTTCTTGGAAAATATTTTCTCTTTACAAATTAATAACGACTGAAAGGATATTCGAGAGTAATTTTCCTGGAGTCTTACATAATATTTACACTTTTACGTAACGATTCTAATTATATGTAGCTGAATATTAATCAAAATACTTAGAACACTACTCGGCAATGCGGGCTGCCTTTAACAGAAACTTTTCCTATTGACAGCGTTGTAGGTGGATTTTTTGATGCTCTGTAATTATTTTTCCAAGAACAACAGCGCAACTGCAAGGAAACTACCTCAAAGCATACTGCTTCGTCGTTCGGAGAAACTACTTATTAATGGTTGCTACAAGTCTAGTTTTCTACTTTGATATAGATTACATGGAACAGGTTTAAACTAGAGTTCCGATATACTTAGTGGGCTGGCTAACTTTAACTTTCACGATGTAGCTGGATCACAAGTTTTCAATACTGCGAATCTTAGTAGAAATTTTAATATGGGCTTACTCTTGACCTCAATCTTGCCCTAAGGGCAGAGATGAGGTCGACGATGGAACGAGCTTACCTAGAAGAAGCCTATTTACTCGCGACTTAAATGGATTGGGGTTATATGAACTCGGGAAAACCGACGCAGGAAGGGTATTCCACTCCTTGGCTGTACGAATAATGAAAGACTTAGCAAAACGCTTCGTACGAATGTGTGGAATATCGAAAAGGTATGGGTGATACCCTGCAGTACGTCTAGTCTCTCGATGGAAGAAGGGAGATGGTGGAATAAGCTCGTGGAGCTCTTGCGCACACTCTCCGAAGTACAGTCTGTAGAAGACCGACAGACATGCAACTTTGCGGCGGTGGGCCAGGCTATGTAGCTTGGCAACCAGCTTAGCGCCACCAATCAGCCTCCTGGCTCTGCGCTCTACTGAGTCGAGTGTGGCAAGTTGGTATTTGGCTGAGCCATCCCAAAGGTGACAGCAGTACTCCATGCCGGACCGGACTTGAGCTTTATACAATATTGAAAGCTGTCCAGGCTTGAAGTACCGCTTGACCCTGTTTAGGATACCCAGCTTTTTTGCCGCAGTTTGAGCTTTCGACTCGATGTAGGCGCGCAAGTTCAGATTTGCACTCAACTTCGTGCCAAGAAGCCAGATTGAACGGACTCTTTTTAGCAGTGAACAGACACACTTGCGATTTGGTGTCGTTGAAATCAACCAGATTATCGTCACCCCACTTGGAGACAAGACTTAAGGCTGAATTCGTTCGCTCTACCATGGCCTCTCTCAATGAACGTATTTCATCACCACCGGCTTTTCGGATGTGTAACTCTCCATGACAGTGCTGTCATCTGCGTACCCAACAATACCTGGAACAAGGAGGTCGTTGATGTGCAGCAGGAAAAGCGTCGCGGAGAGAACTGACCCCTGAGGAACTCCGGCATCAATAGCCACAAGGTCAGAGGAGCAGCCATCAATGACCACTCGGATCGACCGTTCACTCAGGAAGTCAGATATCCAGCAGCGAAAGTCAGCGGGAATGCCGTATGCCGGAAGTTTGTTCAACAGACTTGCGTGCCAAACCCTGTCGAATGCCTTCGAGATGTCCAGCGACACGGCAAGGGCCTCGCCGTGTTTCTCGATGGATTCGCCCCAGCAGTGCGTAGCAAACACCAGAAGATCCCCAGTTGACCGTCCCCGGCGAAACCCATACTGACGGTCGCTGAGCAGGCCAGCAACTTACCATTAAGTATCTTTTCCATTACTTTACAAAGTATGGAGGTGATGCGATTGGTAGATAGTTACTAGGGTCGGCACGACTACTCTTCAATCTAGTTGAATGTTGTACACAAATAGTACCTGATTTGAGTATCACTGATTAGTTATACAAATAGTTGGTCAAATATTCATATTTAAATAAGAAATCTCAAATATAAAATGATTTGGCTCTCCGATAAAGAGAATAGCAAATATTATGTAGCCTAAGCAAAGGTGCAACATTTTATGTGTTATTATGAAAAAAATTGAGGAGACCACAGTCAAAGAAAAAAATCATCTTTGGAAAATATTAAGATCTCTATCTCTATTGGTATCTCTTACTTAAAAGAGGGTAGAGTTTTAGGTAATTTGAAGGTTAATAAAAAAGGACAAAAAAAATTATGAATATTGATTAAAAATCATGTCTTTAATACTGACTCAATTTGAACATCTGGTCGTGTGATTCATTCAACAACGAATTATTTGGGATCATTTCTTTTGCTAGATGAAGTCGAAATTACAACCTGAGGTACTGCCGGTAGGTATTCCAAAAATATTCAAGTGCTAAAACCAAATACCTACAAGAATATTTCCTGAGCATTAAAATCCAACCTGTGTCAACTGGTGAAAAAGTTCCCACAATAGTAACTTTACGATAATTGTGTTCAATGCAATTGTATTAGCACTAAATGTTAATAAATCTCGAAGCGAAACGCGTATCTAGATTGGCCCTATTTGATGTCTCGATTCGGCAGCGAGTAAATCAATAGATATGCAATATCGCTCAATTGGGCCAGATGGCCGATCGAATTGTGACTGACATATTGGAACGTTCGACGAAACAAGAAACAACAATTACTATTGTAGCTGCTTCTGTAACGTTACGTGTTTATTTAATTTGTACTTTTTTCGTTTGAAGGTACAGCTATGGTTTAATTTAGCAAAACTATTAGAAAAGATAGTGTCAATAAATCTTTTGAACCCATCCTTCCTACCACTCTTTATCTCCCTAGCTTTTTCTCAACTATGGTGTCGTCTTTCCGTGTAACCGGATGCACCTTCCTTCCCATCTCCTTGCGTACGATCTAATTTCCGAGTATAATATTTATGTGACATCTATGTAGTTCTGAAGAGTTCTTGACCCACGAGTGATTGAGGTGTATTCAGCTTTATACGTTGCAGATCACGCAATTATAAGAGAATCTATTAAACCGTACGTAATCGGTTAGTGCATAAGACTGCTGAACCAGTTATACCTCACGTCAGTAAAACGTCTTATTACATCACTAGTCGTTTTCTCTTTTCCTAAACTTTAGATCATTATGAACCCTCACTTGAGTGGTCGGTTATCATGCAAAAAGGCCATAATATAACACTAAAGACGAAGCACAGGTGCATCTGCGCCGTCCATAGACAAAACACGAACACACTTACTAGTTGGTATTGCGCATCACACTAGAGCAATATCTCGACATGTGGCATAATAAAACGGATTATCGATTGAAATGAATATAGGTACGAAGTTACTTGTGTAGAATGTGTAGGTACACCACAATTAAGTATAATTTCAATTCACAGTAAACTCGTTAGAAAGAAAATGATGGTATATCGACGTAAACAAGATTTGAAAGGGGGATACGCAGTAACCCGCGGAATGCAATGAATAGATAATTGTATGATTGCCCCATAATTTGTATTACCGTTCTTATGGGACGATACATTTAAACAGGAGTATTACTGCAATATGATAGTAATGGTTCAGAAGGTAAATGCCTTAAAGGTGTAATCATCATGAAAGCCTTGTTATCAAGTGCTCCCACGAGGTAAAGAATTACAAATAAAAGCGAGTATGAACTTTAGAACAAAGGTCTTTAGAACAAAATTAAAATGAGGTTAAGGTCGTATTCATAACCTAATGATGAATGTTAATATTGTTTCAAGTGGATGTTTTTAAAATATTTCTACAAATAAGGAATTTATGGAACTTTGAAAGAATTTGAAGGTTACAGTCAGAAGAGTAATTAACTCGACTCGTAAATAAACAGAAATAAATATTTCACAATATTATAAATGAGTTGTGGTACAACTGCATTGAGAAATTGAGAATATGTGCGTCTTCTAACAGGGAAGGAGGGTTACGTTCATAGGAACAGCAATAAATTGTTAAAAAGCGTATTACAGTGTGTAATGCATTCCAAAGGTGATGCTATATAGGACACGGATGCTTTTACTACCGGCATCAATTTTACGATGATGGGATAGATTACTCTCTGAAAATATTGACATTTTTATGAGAGGTATTAGTGTTGACGCAGACGATTCAGGAGTTCGTCTTCGTACACAAGGACGGGCATTACGCTTCTCAAGAGGCGAAATGTGAATAAAACCCAATTATATTTTATACTTGGCACCCAAATACTACCTTTAGGTTTTGCTTGGTAACATGAAGGAAAACGTTAGGACTTTCGCTCCTAAAAATGTTGTCTGCAGTTTTTAATGGCGTCAAGTAGTACATAGTGTAAAACGTGATAGGTGCATCAAAACTATTTAAATAGTAAGTAGTTAGTGAAAACTGGCTTTTTAACTTCTGAGTTTTCATAAACACTTGAAAAGCCTTGGAAATAAGATAATCATCCTGATCGCTCATGTATTACTAAATTAGGGTAATGATTTGAGGGGAGGGCTGCGGCATAAATTACCCCTTAGAGTGATTGATGAATCGATTTTAGCCGACTTTTCCATCTTTAAGTTCATTTTCAGATAAGGCTTTAAAAATTACAATAAATGTATTTATTAATGACGTGTTCTAGTGGGCTACATTTACTGGAATAATTAATTATCTTGTTACAAAAAGGAAACTCAAAGTACAAAAAATGTAAAAGAAAACTGTTCTTATTTCTCTCTTTGGACAACTTTGTTACTGTCAACAAATGGAAGTACAAAGCGACGTAACCGAGCAACCGTGTGCGTTTATAATTAACACTGTTTTTATATGAAACACTAAAGGAATACACGCTATTGTTGGAACATCTAATTATTGATGACCGTTTCATTACAAATCGTATGCCATCATTCTCCGTAGACCCATAAGCCATCTTTGTGAAATCCATTTTATCTTAGTCAGTTTTTAAATAATTTTACGATAAACAGCTATGTTTTGTAGATCATATCGAAGTGGGTCAAACTTGGCCCGTTTTGTTTGCAAATAATGACGATAACATCTTAATTGAAGGAACTTTTGCGACTTATTTAAATATTCGAAGCGAATTACTTTAAAGTGCGATCGTAATTGGACCGACCCATCATTGGCTTATTTCAATATTATATTTTGGTTAAGTAAGTAGCATAAGAACTAATATTGTGTCTAGACCCTTTAAACTAGGTACGTAAGCGTTTTTGTTGTAAGCTGGATGTCAATACACTTAGCACATTTAAGTTAACTTGACGTCAATAAGTCAAATATTTCTATTTAATTTTGTACATGTTTGTCGATACCTAAATCGTCATGTTCGTTTAGTTCGCACGGATATTGAACTTCAAACAAACATGCCACTTTATGTACCATTGTCTACTCACTTTATGGAATATCTGCTATTTTAAAGTGCCTACCGGCAAACTTTTAAAATGTCTTCGTATTTATTTCAGATTTGATTTAAACAATATTCTAGGATAAAAAGTAATTTTTCACTCAAAACGAACGATTTATTAAATTACACGCAAGTTAAAAAGTTAGTCATTGTGAAGTACCCTCGGTTTTATTCACTTGGATTACTTGGATAGCACTTTTTATCAAAAATATGAACAATTTTAAAACACAGAACACAAAAGGAAAAAAAAAACAAAAATGTCAAGCATCAGGTTTCATGCGGACATATTTATTTCTTTCTAAATTAAACGTAACAATACCAATTAATAAATTGCCGCCTTGTTTAATAAATCACGCGTTTTATCAGATATGTTTTTATATATTGCGCGATTACCTTCACTGTATGTGAACGATTTGACTTGACTTTAAATATTTAGTTAGAAGTCTATCCTTCGTGCAGAGTTCAACACTTGTTGCGACACAACCATAAAACTTGATTAGAACATTACTTATTACACTTTGTCATCCGCGCTTATCTAAATTTACGTTCATTTGTTTCATGTTTGTTTGGTAATTGAACAAGCTAGGAAACAATGATTTATTAGCTAGTCGTTAACTTTAACTGCACGTCGATAACTCAGCATTAAAAGCTAATTATACATTTGCGGTTAACATACAAAATAAAGAAAAAAAATGGGTACAAAAAATAGTTGCAGCACATCGCAAAGCACAAACACAACAAAAAAAAAACTAAGCAAGGGATGTTAATTTTGGACTCACCTCATTGAACCTGGTTGATTGTTGTGATGTGTTAGCGAGTGACTTACGCGGGCTGTGTGCGGCGCGGAGCGTGCGGGCGCGAGAGGGCGCGGGCGACGCGGACGACAGGCGAACGAAGAGTCGCGGCGGACGGCGGAGCGGCCTCGTGTTGTGATTGCGCGACCAGCCAGGTAGCCAGGAACACCACCGCTAATTAGGAAGACGCGAAATGCCTCCAACTCGTGGATACGAGTGGAGGAGGTGGTGTTAGACGGTGGCGGGTATCGCTCACCTGAGTTGTCGGTGGTGTCCAGTCGGCCACTGCTACGTTCTCGACCGCGGTGCGACTGAGTCGCGCGCTCTGCCGCCGTTCTCTTTTATACACTTCCCCTACTCGGAGGACTCTGCAACATTTTTTTTCTGTGAAATACCTACAGGTCCTGGGTACCGTTGACCCGTGACGACAACGGCATAGTCACCGAGCCTGTCCTTGTAAAAACATTATTGTCTCAAAATTTGCAGGTCAAGTGCGCTCGATGTGCTACATAAAATGTTGTTAGCAGATCAGATACAATACCTACCGCACAGAACAACATTGTTCTTAGTTTTGCAAAATAGTAGCGGGAACTTTTCAGGTGCCTGATTACGAACCTAGTAGCTTTTAAGTACGCTATAGGTACGAATTTGTGTTACCTACGCTACAATTTAATTCATAGATGGTTCTCTAAAGTTGCAAATATTATTAGTTAATAAATTTAATTTCAAAGATATCTACTCAAGGGAATGATTTATTCTTTTGTAAATCTTATGTGTAGAAAATATTTTATTCAAACACACTTATATTGTCACATATATAACCGCACGTCTTTCACAAATGTATCTAAACATCGTAAAAGTAACATATAACATCACGCCTGTTGAGAATGACAGTTAGGATGGATATTTATGGCGTCTTGACATTATATACGGTGCAGGTAGATTTATTTTTATTAGGACAAAGATTGGGTTTATAAAAACGAAAACGTAATAGCTGTCTTTTCAAGACTGACCCTAGGATAGGTACCAATTTCACGGTGTCGGGAATCACTCAGGCAAACGAATTCACTTTTGTTCTTCCGTTCTATAATAAAGAAGGTAGATTTATATGGTATTATCTTACAGTTATGAATCATTTGGTTCTTAATTGCTTATAATTTTATGTAAATCTTATATCGCGTCTCATTTTCTCACAAAATGACTTCTAGTAGCACGTTCCGGAAAATCAGCATTTATTTAAGCTTTATTAATGTGTTCATTTCCATAGACATTTTAGCGAAACAAGGCCACTTTAGGGACCTTTACAACGACACTACCTTTTCTTCTTTCTAAGCAATTTGAACACGACACAATTTTGCTCCGTATTAATTTGATAGGTCATTTAAATAATGCTTTCTCATACATATCTCGCTGTTATAATGTTGGGATAGGCGCACATTTCAAGTTATTTGCTTTTGTTGAATTTAATCAAACAAACATTTGTTTGTCGTACTTTTTTTTTTGTTAACACCTGGTAGTTGAGTGGCCTAGCCTATGTTTATGTCCGTATCATAAAATTTAATTGATTCTGCGATCGGGAGTCACATTTCACAGACTCCCAATAAAAAATCTCGCTGATATCTAACCGTTTGATAACTTTTTTTGTTTGCAGATATAAATAGAACACTATCGTAAGTGTACTAAAAGTGAAATAGGTTACAATCAAATCAAACGTTAAGCTTACATTTTTTAGCTATTTTAGTGAAATAATTCTTTTCGTGGCCACTGTGAGCTGTGTTTTCTCAACAGATGAAGCAATCACTAACCTACAAAAAAGTGGTATCGAGGTAACAATTATTCGTAAAAGTCACATTGCGTACTTCCTTCCTAAAATATAGGTAAATATAGGTTCACGGCAGACATAGTGTAGGACATTTAAATGGTACTTTAGGTGATATACGTATCCCATCGGGGCTGCGGGATGGTCACAAAGATACGCTTCGAATTATTGGGTTATGAAGGAACATGGATGGTTTATAGTCAGTAGAAGTCTGACACTTCCTTTCGCTCTGCCCAAGAGGAAAAAAAGGTGATATACGGATAATGCCTAGGTTCATTCAGGGTAAGTTGCGTTCGCCCTGGATGAACAGGTGGATAAACCAACACTGAGGAAATCAGTCAACAATTTCATTATGTCATGACAATCAAATCATCAACCAAGGTATTTTGTTAAAACGTGCTTAATCTGTTAATCAATGGTAGTACCGTGGTATAGACATGTGACGCGGAGGAATGAGGAAAATTTTAAGTTTGCATGTAGATTGTTATAAAAATAGAGGAAATCCACAAAAACGATGGATGGACTGTGTGAAGGATGTCTAGAAACGAGTTCACTGCTGAGATTACCAATTATTATAGAGAAGTATGGAAGAAGAAGATATACTGCGCCGATCCCAAATCAATTTGGAGAAGGTCAACAGAATGATGAATGATAATGTGCTTAATCTTTAGGCCTGACAAATTCACGCAAAAGGTTGTAAAGGACCTCGAATGGCCATTATTTGGACGCTTGTTAACTTTACCTTTTTGGTATCATGCAGTATCGATTGGAGTGTGATACGTGACTTAGAAAAGTGTAACACCTAATCACGTCCCCGTAAGTTTTGTGGGTGATTTATATTTGATGAAGATTGTTATCAACTTCTTATTAATTCGATTAGCAGCAATTCATTTAAAAAACGGTTTCTTCCAATCCTCGTCTTTTAAGTTCTAATAATATGAAAGTAATTTTTGGCGGTTTTAACATTTTGTTTTTTGAAGCCACACGCTTGAGAATCGAGTGACCGACCCATAGTCACACTAAACTACCACACCAGTGTGACTATGGTTAATTTTATTTATCAGTAGTCACACTGGTGTGACTACGGATAATCTAACCTGATCCGTAGTCACACTGGTGTGACTACGGCTGATCCGTGGTCACACTGGTGTGACTACGGATAATTTAACCTGATCCGTAGTCACACCCGGATGAATAACCAAAATTATAGGCTGTTGCTAGTCGTCCGCTAAGTGGATGAATCACCGTCTCGCGACAGTATCTTTAATGGGCGGCATGGGCACCGGGCCGTAGGCCGACGAAGGAGGCCGGCGGAGGCCCGGCACTTCGGGGACAGAAGATATTAGTGTTATTTAATATGCGAGCGAAGCGAGCGCGCGTCATGCGTTGCGTGTATGAGTGACGTGACCAAAAGCTACGATACTGGTGTGACTACGGTTCAGCCGTAGTCACACCAATGTGACTACGGATCAGGTTAAATTATCCATAGTCATACTAGTGTGACTACGGATCAGCCGTTGTCACACCAGTGTGACTACGGATAAATATAATTAACCATAGTCACACTGGTGTGGTAGTTTAGTGGGACTATGGGTCGGTCATGGAGAATCGGAAGTCGTGTTGTTCCAGCGAAATTAGGACAAGCAACGTCTTTAGCTAATTTGAAGTGAACTCAAATTATGAAATGGTGTGGTACAGTCGAACAACCTAATAAGTATACAGGTAGAGATCTTTTTAATTCTAGAACACTGAAAATATGTATTGCAATTTTGTTTAATAAAGTAAGTAAGTTCGTATTAAGCGACTGATGTCAAACGCTGTATCGTTTGACATCAGTCTCCAAATTTTAAAAGTAAATAAAAGATAGATGGCTGTATACTTATTAGCTTGTTCGACTGTACCATCACATCGTATAATTATGCAGTTTTTTCAATAACCTATAAATGTGCTATTTTTAACTTACATATTTCAACGACAAATGCATTTTGTTTAGGCTGGACTGCGAAACGCAGATCGAAAACAAATTAAGAGGCTCGTGGCTATTTTAAACCGACAAAGAAAAGGAGGGATGAAAGAGAAAAAAATAGTACAACACTTTTCGCTGAGTGGTTCAACTTTATCGATTATTTTTTTGTTGGGAAGGGTTGCCTCTTATATTGCAGTCGGTTAAAAACCATTTAATATTGAAAAAAAACACAATCTATTTGGGAAGAAAACTAGTGGTTGATGATTCAAATTCGGCACTAAAATAATATAGTTATATCTATATAACTATATTATTTTAGTGCCGAATTTGAACAGTTTTTTTTAGTTATAATGGTACTACAGAGAGAATCATATTTTTTACACGACTGCCCCAAAAAAAAGAGTGTTATGTTTTTATTACACGACTGCCCCAAAAAAAAGAGTGTTATGTTTTTAGCGTTCATGTATGTATGTATGTTTGTGAGTTTCTTTATTCCACCATAACTTCTAAACGCCTGAACCGATTTTGATATAAGTGGTATCATTAGATTCTTTGCGTTATCCCGGGTGACATAGGCTATAGAAAAATTCAAAAAACATAATAGGGTGGCCATGGTTTAGAAATAAAACGAACTTTTAATTTGTTTTTATTGAAATTTTAATGAAAAAGATAATCATCGTCTAGAACTTGTTAAGTAGATTACAAAAATATACCACAGTAGTATTCAATATCTATTGTGTACTAGTAATACTACTCAACAAATGATATGACAACATTTTAAACCCGGGATTCGATATGAATAAGATTATATATCAATAGATTCCTTGTAATGAAAGAAATAAAACTGGCTAGGTTACAACTCCCAAATCCGTCCACCACGGCAGCTGAATGGTTTTAAAGTTTGTTTGAAAAGTCAATATGCGTAAATCAATTTACTTAAAACATGGTAAGAATATTCATTTAAGGATGTAATAATGTATGCATTCATAGGTTTTTCAAAAACACTCATTTAAAGGGTGAAAAAAGATATTCAGGGTTGAATTTTGTATGGAAAAGTCCTAGTGAGAGATTGAAAAACCTTTAAACTCATTACTAACGCAAATTATTAAAGCTTTGCGTGTGTAATAAAACAATAGGATGTGTGCAAGTGCGAGTTGGATCCGTCACCGATGGTTCCGTACCAGCATCTTGGTAGGTACTGTACTTGAAACTGTTTGGCACTATACTTGAATTTCTGTTGATTCCTAAGAAATGAAGAAATACGTCTCCTGATTTTTGAAAATAACCCCATATACTTAGGGTAAGTTTAGTTATACAGAATAGTCCACTTTTATTATGTACATCAAAATCAGTACCTAAACTCTGTGAACAAACTAGGTACATAGCAAATATAATCTTTTTCTTCAGGCTAGGTTTCAGCCACCCCCCCCCCCCTCCTATTACATAAAACAATACAAAAAAATTTCGCATCCCCCCTTTTAGTGCTTTCGCCAATCGTAGTCATTTCACAGACTTATCTACATGCTTCTATTATCAATTCTGAGGGCCTGAACAAAAAATTAAGTCCCTTTTGACTCTAATAACTTTTCTGCATTACATTAATATACTGAGTTCGTCAACAAATATAATATTGAGCTTCGTGGACCTCAAATGATGAAATTTTACTACTTTTGAGCTCTATCCAGGCATGGTTATCCAGCGCTTTATCCCCCTAGATAAGTCCCCCAACTATGTTGGAGTCGGCTTCCAGTCTAACTAGATGCAGCTCAAAATTGGTATTGCACATGGAACCGCTGCCTTTTTGACCTGCACATTGGACAACACGGTTAGCACCGGGTAATATGATACCCCTTGGTAAGATTGTTGTCAGACTTTCCGACCACTGAATACGTGTGACGACTGTCGAAGATCACAGCCGCCCTAGTTGTGATGTGTAAATGTTACGGTTTGACGTGCATTCCGTGAAAATGAATCCCAGTAGTCGACACTAACAAAGTAAACACCAATCATTTTTAGGCGCTTGGTTCTGAAGGTGTAGGATTGTTGTAAACCATGACAAGAGTAAGCGATTATTTTCTCAAAACCAAGTAAAACAGTTCTTTATCCTCTTCCCTCCTGTGGCAATATCTTTGCCCCTCCCCCGCCCCCCCCCCCCCCCCAAACCCCAAAACCAATAAAAAGCATACAAAAATTTTCGCGCTCGCTGCGCTCGCGCATCCATCCTGTTCTTTCATCGATGTGTCTTGATTAAAACGTTCATCTAGGTACTTCTATTCTCATTTCTGTTTCTAAATCGTTCATCCAGGGAAAATTTACCAACGCTTTATCCCTTTATCCCCTCGATAAGTCTCATTGGGTAGCACTTTATAAAACATTTTAATAAAATCAAACGACGCAAGCTACCAATGATTATGTTGACCCGTGATAGTGCACAAGCTGCAAACGGTAACATTGAACAGAAGCATCGTGACACAGTTAGAAGGGTACGTTTCAGATCCACGTTAGCTAATCCCTTGATAAACAGTCTCTTCAAAAACTAAACCACCAAAGATCTCCACGAAAAATAAACGATTTACATTTTTGACTTGTATACTAGACAACCCAACAAGTTAGTACCGAGAAGGTATCAGTCGCATCTTCCAAACCTCCTTCTTAGACGTTTAGTTCCGAAAGTGGAGAATTAATGTCAAGTATAATAAGAGTAAGCAGTTCTCTTCTTGAAACCAAGTAAAAAAAATCTTTATCCTCTTACCTCCTGATGACAACATATTTGCCCACCCCCCCTGATCTATAAGAAGTATACAAAAATTTCCGCGCTCGCTTCGCTCGCGCATCCGTCCTGTTCCTTCTCCGTTCAGTTTCACTTGAGACGCTAATCTTTTTCTATTTTGAAATTTACCATCCAGGAAAAAAATATCATTGGTTAGCAATTCATAAAACAGAAATATTAACAACGTTTTTCAAATAGCCCCCGGTTACCACTCCTATTATGTTGAACCGTGACAATGCACAAGCTGCAAACGGTAACATTCGACAGAAACATAGTCAAGACACGACATAGACACGTCCATGTTAACTAACCACATACTAAACACTAATTATAAGAAAAAATTATTGATTTAGTATAGCACAATCCCTAGCGCAACATTGCTTTCTCAAATGAAAAATAAATTAATATATCGTGGTATATTGGTTATAGGTCAAAATACCTCTTTAACACTAAAAAATGTGAAATAAAAACAAATAATTAAAAAAATTAAAAAACACGCCTGCCATGTCAAAAACTAAACTAAAAAATTAAAAACAAGTCAAACGATTTCAGTGATGACAGAGAACAAGGTCCCGTAAATGTATTCGAAAATGGAAAACTGAAAACTAAAACTTTTATTGCAGTCGGGGGACCTGTAAAGAATTGACCCAGCGAACTGTCCCTCGACTGCAATAAAAGTTTTAGTTTTCAGTTTTCCATTTTCGAATACATTTACGGGACCTTGTTCTCTGTCATCACTGAAATCGTTTGACTTGTTTTTAATTTTTTAGTTTAGTTTTTGACATGGCAGGCGTGTTTTTTAATTTTTTTAATTATTTGTTGTAGTCGGGAAAGATAAAGATAAAGATCAGTTTATTTGTCCAAACATGTGTATACATGCAAGTTATGCATGCAGGATGTTACATTAACACTATTTCATACGTACATGTTTCACCCGTAAGGCGTACAAATTTATAAAATTAATAACAAAGAAAAAGCAATTAAAGTACAAAATAAACAAGTCAGTAAAAGTCAAAGAATGTCACAAAAAATTAAGATAAATAATTGACAAATATTGTACAAGAGTTGTCGACATAGCTCACAGAATAAGTAAGCTGAAGTGGCATAGTGGGCCGGCCATATTAGTCGCAGAACCGATGACCGTTGGAGTAGACGTGTTCTTGAGTGGAGACCGCGAATCGGCAAGCGTAAGGTGGGACGCCCGCAGGCTCGGTGGAGCTATGATCTTAGCAGAGTGGCTGGTAACAACTGGATGAGAGTTCCCGAAAATCGAGTTGAGTGGCGTATGATTAAAGAGGCCTATATCCAGCAGTGGATTGTAATAGGCTGATGATGAAATATTGTACAATAACAAACATCCCTCTATCTATACTATCTATACTAATATTATAAAGAAGTAAAGTTTGTGTGTTTGTATATTTGTTAAGTTGTAAGGGGTAATCTCGGGATCTACTGAACCGAATTTTAAAAATTCTTTCACCAATAGAAAGCCACATTATTGCTGAGTGTCATAGGCTTTTTATCCCTGTATTCCCACGGGAACGGGATCTACGCGGGTGAAACCGCGGGATGTCTGCGTTGTATATTTTAAAAATTATATTATAATATTTAATCAACGCAATGACAAAGCTGTCCTTACTCGTTTATTTTCTTATTACTAATCTATTTAAATTGCTTCACAAGCACCTTCTAGTTCTTTTTACCCGACTACGGCGAAGCCAAAAGGAAGGGTAATGTTTTTGGCAGTCTATGCATGTATGTATTAAGTATGTATGTACGTATGTTCCACCGTAGCGCCTACACTACTGAACGGATTTTAATAAATTAGGTGTCAATAGATTCGTAAGAATAGCCCGGGTGTCATAGGCTATATAAATTTTATAAATTCTTTTTATGACGGAATTTAAATGTCATAAACTTTATTTTTTATTTTTTTTTATTTAGCCTGTACTGTCCCACTGCTGGGCAAAGGCCTCCCCCAACTCCTTCCAAGAGCTCTTATCTTGTGCCGCTTCGAACCAGCCCTCATGGTACGCGTCTAAATCGTCACGCTACCTCTTTCTAGGCCGGCCTCGGCGGCGCCGTCCGTCTTCCGGCATCCATCGTGTTGAGGCCTTTGCCCAGCGGCCATCTTGTATGCGGCTGACGTGACCCGCCCAATCCCGTATAAAAAAAAAACTTACCTCAAAAATATTAAATTGAGATAATCATAGCAAGTTTGGTATCAAATGAAAGGTCTTGGCGAGCACATTACAAATATGTATTATATTATAGTTTAAGTACACACAAAAATAAAATTCAAATAAAAAAATTTAGTTCATAAATCTAAAACCCGACTACTAACAAAATCGCGGTCTTAAAAGTAGAAAACAAGTAAATAATTCTTGTCTGATATTCTTCGTAGTCGCATGCCACCTTGCTAATGGCAATCAGTAGCTGACTTCTGTATCAATGAGAATATGGAATTCTGGAGGAGCACCAGGTATCCAGTGGCATGCGACTACGAAGAATATTTATTTATTTATTTATTTATTTAAACTTCTCGCACACAAAAAAAGGTACAAAGGCGGACTTAATGCCTTAGGCATTCTCTACCAGTCAACCAAGGGTGGTGTAGAGATTAGATGGCAGGTGCTCTTTTTGATAGGAACAATGGTAAACAAAATAATAATATCAGATAAGAATTATTAATTTACTTGTTTTCTACTTTTAAGACCGCGATTTTGTTAGTAGTCGGGTTTTAGATTTTTGAACTTATTTTTTTATTAATAAGGATTCTCAGAATGACACTGCAAAATATTAGAAAACAAGATTTAGGTACTCCTATTTCTTTTTAGGGTTCCGTACCCAAACGGCAACAAAAAGAACATGGGTTCTTTTTGTTGCCGTTTCAATTCACGAAAAGTTTAATATTTAAGTACGGTATGGACCGTACTTAGATATTAAACTTTTCGTGAATTTGGACCAGTATGTAACTTTGAAAAACGAATGAGCTTTAATAATACTATTATTATATTGATTGGTACTAAGGAACCCTTTGCGCATGATTCCGAGTTTTCCGAGAGTCCTTTGTGAACGTGGAAAGTTTTTATTTATTATTTGTTCAGTTTTAATCAACAAAAGCTAAGTCAGTAGCTGTCCTTATTTCCCTAGTTTGTTATTGCATTTTCTTGTAAGCACCTTCTATTTCTTTTTCTCCGAATGAAGCTGTCTAAGTACATAATAGAAAACAGGATATCCTCTGTTCGACATAACGCGGGCCTGATGAATAGAATCGCTTCCCTGAGCCGTACTACCACCTCCGGCCTCCACTGCAAACACAATATTAATTTATTTGCCTTGAGGAATTATGTGGGACTATTTCATTGTTTTACGTCGACGGCCGAAACAGGGAGTTCTGTTGTTGTTTGTATGGAATATGGGTAGATCATCAATTCATCACCCTATAGACTTAGGCCCAATGAACTCGCCCGAGAAGGCGTGACAAGATTCCTACCACTCCGACGGAAGGACATACATCGTAAATGTGTAAAGTAAATAAATGAATTGGATGATAATAAATGTTGTACCTAATGGACTTCAAAGATAGCCTTTTTGCAAAAATCATACAACTAAATATACATACGACTAACAGAAGTCACTGACTTCCGAAACTAACCTTATTTTATACTTATTATATGCTTTTATATGCTTATTCATCATCATCATCATCATCATCAGCCTATAATGTTCCCACTGCAGGGGCTCAGGCCTCCTCTCTAGGAGAGGGATGGGCTTATAATCCACCACGCGGGCCCAGTGCGGATTGGCAGATGTCACATGTCTTCGAATTTTTTGGTTCTAAGACATGCCGGTTTCCTCACGATGTTTTCCTTCACCGTTTTGAGAGCTTATTATATGCTTATTATATTTATAGTTTTGGAAGTCGTTTGTATTCATGCTAAAGAACGCTGCGGCCCTATAATTTTGGTATCTTAGCTTAGTGTATCATCAGGGTCTTTTCCTTGGAAACTTAAGCTTTCTTCTGTGCGTCATCCAAGACTGAATTTACCTAAAATATACAAATATTTTACCGGTTATTAAAAAATAACCAGTTGTTTACTGTAAAGCGCAATACCTACACGAAATTACGAATGAGTGATAAATGTTGACCATGTAGGTATTTGAAAAAAATGTCTAGCCGCTTCTGTAAATAATTTTGAATTGTCAAAATGGGGTTTTAATTTTCAGTGTGTTACTTAGTGAAACTGGTGTAGATATGCATAGATGTATACATACACCTGTTGATGAAAGCAATTCTCTTAGCGGTTCATAGCATACGTCCATTGCCTTTCTGGGGTCTGTCTCCACCGATCCCGGGATCCGATTTGACGTAACACGGATCCCGCTGCAGCCACGCGGCCGGTCAAATAGACCGGTCTATAATGTGAATGCACTTTGTAAAGACCTCAAAACAAAAGATGTACAATATAGATGCCATTTATGATTATTAAATAATATTATTAATAACTTATACAACAATAAATTTTATTGTTGTTTAAGTGTATATTTATGTCATACTTGCTCATGTTTGCGGCTTCACCGCTGTTAATTGAAGTGCTGTTACGCAACTAACATGTTATTAGTATTAAGTTATAGTCAACCTTTGTGTTAAATAAGTGTGTGTGTTTAGTTATAGGTAACAGTATCGTGTGATTGATGGGCAAGTACCAACAAGTTGTTACATGTACCTAAATAAAAAAATAGTTAAGGGAGCTACATCTGCCAACAAACTGTTTTACAGTTTGGCAGAAGTAATATGCTATGTAACACGAATATGTAACCATGAATAAACGATTTTTTTTTTCAAACATGCTGTTTTAATAGTTTTACCGTGTTTATTTTATACTTAAGACTATCTCAGACACGTTAGTCTATTTAATCCTCCAGCTGCTAAATCCAAATAATTATGCCATGTAATGGTAATTCCTACGGTTATTTCCTTGAAATGTGTGTTATTAGCTTAATTTTGCAAAACGTAATATTTGAACCTAAAAACTTATTGTAAAAACGGTACGGTTAGCAGCAGAATTTACTACTATTACTTGTGATCTAATGGTTTAGTAAATTTTCTCCAGGTAGCAGCCCGGAGTCCGACTGCGTGCCCAGTTGAGGGAAATAGGCCCGTATTCTCTTCTACACAGGGTGTAAGCGACAGCCCTCCGCAAACTGATTGAATAAATTCAGTTTATTCTGGTATGCACAAGAAACTATTTCAGGAACGTTATGGGAATCCAATAAAATTGATTTGTTTTATTTATACGCAATGTATCGTTATCGAGGCAAAACGTAGCGAACGGCAAGTGCGCCGACGAGTTCCACGAACTCTTTAGCTAGGCAGGAAAAGCTGATTCCACACCTCGTTAGAGTGTTTCAACATCCATTGATAGTTTTATGTTATAGGTATAGGCGTATTATTTACATAAATGGCGTCCTGCGTACAGAGAATGTCATACATTGATATAAAGGTATAGTAACAGAAAAAACTCTGGGGGAATATGATTCAGAGCTGAATGCACGCTATCAGCTTGTGGAGGGCTGTCCCTAACACCCTGTATGTCTCTTCCAAATATCTCCATTTTATGTGATTGCTATCCAGTTTCTTGGAATTCTTCAAATGTCTCCTCCCGCTCTGGGCAGAACGGTAGGGAGTGTCAGTCTTCTACTGACTACCAACCATGTTCCTTCGTGTCGAGGCCGCGGTATTTCTTTCAAACAACCCGCAGCCCCGACGGGTTTGTCGATAATATTTAGTTTTAGCTACTATTTTTAGTATATAGTATAACCAAATACTATCAACGAACAATGATCTCATATTTAGGTACTAACATTTATGAGAACTTTTACAACATTAAACATGAACGCGGGATGCAGTCAGTCTGGACGGTGCGTCCACAATAGGTAATCATTTAATTTGCACACACTTGACACAGTCTTCTATTGCCATCATTAACGAGTTACTGTGTCAGGCTGTCTGATTAACCTGTCGCTATTCATTTCCCGATGAAGTTATCTTTTCATTTCCACCGTTTGTAGGTCTCTGTGTATAAAAATACTTTAACACAGTTAACAATGGGAAAATCTCGTTCCTAGAAACGGCTACTGCAAAGCGGGAAATAGATAAACATATAATATAATACATATATATTGCATACTGTTGGTTGCTGCAGCTGGACATGGGTGTCTCTTAAGCTGTGCCGCAACTCAAAAGAAAATCCTATCAAACGTTTTCAAAAACTGGCCAAGTGCAAGTCAGACTTGTACAACAAATGTTCCGTACTTACCTTGTGGTAATAGGGATTATTATGGTAAGGGGTATTATTTCTTGTTATAGCGGCGACAGAAATACTCGTTTTGTGATAAGATTGTTTTTCATAGTGTTTGTATGAATGTCAAAGTTATACGGCTAATTAGATACTTTATTGATAGACGAAAGAAAAACGTACAGGAACTACCACCGCTTTTTAAAAATATGGTGCTCTCTTTTAGCCTTCTGAAAAAAATCAAACCACCAAATAATTTAGTATTGGAGTGAATGTGGTGATATCAAACTTTAAAAATAATTTTAGATAGCCTTGTAACATGATCATGACCCTGTGTATATAATATGTCATGTATATTTAAAGAAAGAGTATTTTGTTTATTGTATCTTTCATTATTGCCCCGCTTACTAAACGGGGAATCCTAGGTTCGATATCCGTTTGGGCAAAAAGTGATAATGGGTTTTTTTAACTCAGAAATTTCCCAGTAATAGCCCGGAGATTTTAAAAGTTCGCGGTATGATGGTTATCATACCGCGACACGGTTTATGTGTTTTCCGAGGACCCTCGGAAAACAGATAAACCGTTGGTCCCACCCCTGATCTCTCTTCGGTCGTGTCGGATTACCGTCCCGTCGGACTATGGGAGTAAAGAAATAAAGGGTGCACCTGTGTCTTCGCTCACATTTGTGCATCTATAGAATCTTTTGCGTCGAGAGGTAATCCCCGCTTAGATTCTAAGTAGGACAGGAGGACTGTATATACATACTTATATACAGTATATTAGGTTAAACGAGGGACATATTGAGGGAAATATTCAGTATTCGATTGACGTCAAAAAATATAAATTAAAACACATAAGCTTAATTTGTGACGTAATTGTGGCCATGGCCCTCACGCTCTCCAGATCTCACTCATTAGACGTTTCTTTTTCGCCATTGTCCTACGCCAGTTTTAAAATGATGAAGGGTAAATGTATTACCTATACCTAAAAGTCCTTGCCTCGCGCTCTTTTTCTGTGATAAGCGCAAGGGTTGGGAGAATCTTACGAAATTTTTATAATGGTTCTGTCAATTATTTATCAGTGTCATTTTTGTTCATATTTTTATTAGTATCATGCTTACTTATCCTGTTGCGGGTTTCAATATGTCCGTCGTTCAAACTAACATAGGTACTGTATATGTATATTTCATTACTTTCTCTATATGCCTAGTAAACAAATACGACGTATTAAGAACTAGGCATTAGGCAGGTCTTTTACAAAGATCAAGTGGAAAATAACCCTAAATAATAATTTACCGTAACTGCAATTTTATTTTTAAGTTTATGTGTGGAAACTTATAATTGGCCTTCTTCTACATATTAATTCGACTACTCAAATGTTTTAGATGTAAATTTACTTAAAATTAATAAAATAAATTAGGTATGCACAGAATTTTATCACAAATGTTATTTTAAAACCATGTTTGTTTACTAAATATACCTAGGTACCTTTAGGGAAGAGAAAATGGACTGTATTTGTAAACAATTGCCATAAACATTCCATACCAGCAAACTGAGTAAACATCGACGAAGACCGACTTCAGGTCAGGTTAGTTTTAATTAAAAGTCAACAGTGGCAAACATACAATATTCTGTTCCTATTTGCAAACAAACAAAAAAGCGCAGTGTACCTCACCGCAATTTGTTTACTAGAGTCCAATTAATTTCTGATGACGTAAACTTTGACATTTACACATAACATGGCGCCTGTAACTCCTGAAGGGTCAGGTAGAGGTGTAGCTAAAAGTGCACCCAGACTTCGCCAGTACATAGTTTCAGTCCCACGCAATAGGGGGCGAGCCTATTGCCTTCAACTGAGCATAAATACAGACTCCGTGACTGTAACTAAGAAATTTCTGATGGAATAACGCAATAACACTGCCCGACCGTGGAATACTTACTTTATTCATTACTAGCTTTTGCCAGCGGCTACGCCCGCGTGAAAATGTCGATTTTCCATACAAACTTTCATCCCCTATTTAACTCCCTTAGGGGTTGAATTTCGAAAAATCCTTCCTTATTCCTTGTCTACATTATAAAGGGAACCTCTTCGCAAAATTTCAGCTTTCTAGGTCCAAGGGTTTGGGCTGGGCGTTAATGAGTCAATCAGTCAGTCAGGACTTCTCTTTTTATTTATTTATATGGTGTATATGTACTAATAACTGAATAATTAGAAGATATTTGTCATTAAGTAGGAGCAGGTACTTCTCGGCTTAATAATAACTGCCCTCGGGTCAATCTTTAGGTTATGCCTCGCATGTTTACGTTGGTCTGTGGATGGGTGATCGCCCATTACGTACCGAATTTCTTCCGTTCTTCGGAAAGCACGGCAAGCTGTTGGTCCCGGCTGCCATACAAAGATCTTTGGCAGTCGTTACAGGTAGTCAGTGTCCTGAAAGTCTGACAACAACTCTTACCAAAGGGTATCGTATTACCTAGTATTAACGAGTTGCTGAGGTCAGATAGGCAGTCGGTCATTGTAAAATACTGGTATTCAGCTGCATCCGGTTAGACTGGCAGCCGACCACAACATAGTTGGAGAAAGGCTAGGCAGATGATGATATAAAATAATTGTTATTATGTTTTTACCTAAAACATAATGGATTAACGTGTAGCTACACTATTACTTCGGTAAGTGTTAACTCGAAACATTGCTTTCGTAATAAAGTCTTAATCGATTCGGCATTCTTCACTGTTTTGTTTATTTTATTTTATTGTATCCGTATTTTCGACGAAGTATTTTAAGTTTTTCGCTCTTGACATGTACGGTTCTGAGCAACGGATATAAAAAAGAAAGAAGAACAAGAAAGAAGGAAGGGGAAGTTTTTCAAAATAAAGAAGTTATTTTTAGCCGACTTCCAAAAAGCCGCCGGGAGAGGACGCCCTAGAAAGACATACACTGATCTTATTGTTCCCGTTCTTCAGAAAGGACAGACAGGTGCGTAGTACTCGTAACCGGCGTGCGTGTATGACCAAATGTATGAATGTGGACGAGGCAAAAGGTCTAAGTAAGGATCGTAGCAAGTGGCGTTCTGTGGTTTCTGCCTACCCCAATGGGAAAAAGTGTTCCAAAAAGGAAGAGGTTCTCAATTCGATTGGAATTTTTTTATATGTACGTCTATAAATTCTAATCTGATTTTCAAAACTATTTTTGTATTCGAAAGAGTATTTAAATGTTGACTGGCAGAGAATGGCTTGTGGCATTAGGCCACCTATGTACCATTAGTGTATTGAAGTTTAAATAGATAAAAAAATTAAGTTCAAAAATCTAAAACCCGACTACTAACAAAATCGCGGTCTTAAAAGTAGAAAACAAGAAAGTAATTCTTGTCTGATATTCTTCGTAGTCATGCGACTACGAAGAATATCAGACAAGAATTACTAAAGTAGAAAACAAGAAAGTAATTCTTGTCTGATATTCTTCGTAGTCATGCGACTACGAAGAATATCAGACAAGAATTACTTTCTTGTTTTCTACTTTTAAGGACGCATTTACGATTGATAAGTCAAATCATTACTTTTTTAAACAAAAGTATGTTTATTAAATACAATGCTGTTTCTCAATAAATGTACCTTTTACTTCGGTACATTTATTGAGAAACTGGACATATCTAAAATTATATTTATAGTTAAGAATTGTACCTTGCACATCTACCTACAATAAGTAGCAAAAACATTTTAAAAATACAAAGCATTGTATTTAATAAACATACTTTTGTTTAAAAAAGTAATGATTTGACTTATCAATCGTAAATGCGTCCTTATGACCGCGATTTTGTTAGTAGTCGGGTTTTAGATTTTTGAACTTAATTTTTTTATTTGAATTTTATTTTTGTGTGTACTTAAACTATAATATAATACATATTTGTAATGTGCTCGCCAAGACCTTTCGTTTGATACCAAACTTGCTATGGTTATCTCAATTTAATATTTTTTGAGGTAAGTTTTTGACATTTAAATTCCGTCCTAAAAAGAATTTATAAAATTTATATAGCCTATGTCACCCGGGCTATTCTTACGAATCTATTGACACCTAATTTATTAAAATCCGTTCAGTAGATTAGACGCTACGGTGGAACATACATACATACATACATACATACATAGACTGCCAAAATCATTACCCTTCCTTTTGGCTTCGCCGTAGTCGGGTAATAAATAAGAGCATGGAAAGATGTGATTTTGTGCTGATAGAAGTGGCAACCCTAACGTAGATCAGCAATACATAGGTCGGAAATAGATGTTATTATGTATGCTATACAGGTGTCACACAGGAATCACGTTTTATTGCCACGTCCCGTTTCGTTATTTACCCGATATACCAATCTAAATATATATAACTCAAAGGTGACTGACTGACTGACATAGTAGTGATCTATCAACGCACAGCCCAAACCACTGGACGGATCGGGCTGAAATTTGGCATTCAGGTAGATGTTATGACGTAGGCATCCGCTAAGAAAGGATTTTCCGAAATTCAACCCCCTAAGGGAGTTAATACTCCCCTAAGGGAGTTAATACTCCCCTAAGGGAGTTAATACTCCCTTAGGGGGTTGAATTTCGGAAAATCCTTTCTAAAAATCCTTTCTAAAAATCCTTTTTAAAATGACGATTTTTCATCCCCTATATTAATAGGGGATGAAAAATCGTCATTTTCACGCGGGCGAAGCCGCTGGCAAAAGCTAGTTAAATAGAAGATAAATGACAAATGCTTTTTTATAACAGTTTTGATCTTAATGCATTCAGTCCCGTTTCATCAGCTACGGGGTGTAAACGTACCCTTGACGAAGTCGTCAACCAAGCAATATGTGTATCAAATTATGTAACCCTATACGTAAATTATTGCTGGGAAATAACTTTTTTTTTGGGTTAAAATCGGTGAAACTCAATGTAGCTCAAAACATTGTGCTAACGAATGCTTTGAATAGTAACCGGGGCATGTGGAGACAAATTAAAGTGAAGCCTTATTACCTTAAAAACTGATATAAAGAAAACCCTGTATACGTAATATCTGCAGAATAAAATAATTATCGCTATGACGGGTAGAACAAGTAAAGTACCTTTGGGCTTCGTTAAGGTTACTTTCACACTATTTTACAGATTGGTTGTACCATGCGAAAATGTGAAAATATCATTAAAACAAGCTTTGGGTCCCCGAATCACTTCTAGGATCAGCAACTTTGTCGTCCAATGTTTGTCTAATTAAGTTCGGAATACATTCAGTTTCCAGGTAAAAACACATAACTGCAGGATTAGATATACATATCAACAGTTTGTTCGTTAGAGTCAACTTCCAATGCCAAAACTACCAGCTAACAAGGAAACTTCTGGTTGATGTTACCATTTCTGTCTCTCTGGCACAATAAGGCTTGTAGCGAGAGCACTCCATTTAGAATATGAACAGAAAGTTCTAGGATACCAGCATTATGACGAATATAGAATTAATTAGTGCAAATAAAATCGTTTTTTTTTTAAATATTCAACAAAACGTATGGCACGCGGCATATAAGTTGAACATGCGCAGTAGTCGTTTTTTAGACGTCCCATACAAATCAAGCAGGGAACCTGCGCAGAACGACGCCATTTTGTTTCAAGTTATTTGCCTAGGACTCTACTAGGCTTGCATAGGTTCTCAGTTGCGAAAATCATCTGCCAAGCCTTTTCCTAACTAAGTTGGGGTTGGCTTCACGTCAAACCATATGCAGCTGAATATTAGTATTTTACATGGACCGACGATCTACCTGACCTCCACAACCCAGTTAATACTGAAAATACGATACTTGCTTTATTATATAACTAAGTTTGTAGTGATGATTGTTATTGACAAGAAAGCTTTAATTGTCAAGGAAAATTGTTTCAAATCGGCCTGGTTGGGGTACAGCATACTTATAAAATGAGATTTAGAACTCTTTCAGTCACTCGTTTTATATAATTTTGGCGTCGATAATACACATAAATCTTGTTTCTAAAATTTCGTGAACGAGTCTTTTCTCAACTTTGTTGTGGTTGACTTCCAGTCTAACCGGCTGCAGCTGAATCTGAATACCTGTATTTTATACCCTACTAATATGATAAATGCGAAAGTTTGTGACAATTTCACACGTGTCTCCATTTACGAAGGATTTGAGCTAAAAATGTGGAACGCTTCACGATTTTGCGTGTCATCCTTGCGCAGGGGCCATGCTAATCTTCTCTGTATCGTTCCAATTTTAGTATATGTACTGCCGAAGCAAGTACACAGTTGAGTAATTAAACATATTGATTTTCAATTCACTGGTTCTTATTATATTGCTTCGGTCTGTGCTTAAGCATAAACGTGACCTATACAGTCGAGCTTAAGAGCCCTACGGCCGCATGAATCGAATCGCGTGCTGGCATCTATCGCACGTGAATATTTACGTATGCATAAACAAATAACAAAAATATACAGGTTACCGAACGGTTCCTTGCCATCGACGACCACAAACTGGTTCTGAGACAACACTCTGTTCTTCCGGTTTAGGGTATCTGTATACAGCATCTAATTGAATACTACCAAGACCGTTAATGCTATTTCTGACACAAAGAGAGGTTTATATGACTAGTAATAAAAGATAAGTACGGTTAAATTATCCGGTATTTTTAATATTTTAGATTTCTACCACTTATTTTTTTAGTTCTGCAGGCTGATCCTAGAGGTACCGTTAAAATACATAATTATCGGTCTGTGAACAAAACACGTTGATTCAATGAGAATAAAGAAAAAACTATGATTTATAGCTTATGGGGATGTGTCAGATAGTCTACCTATAAACACAGTTCTGGTCTGGTTTTAGAAAGTGTTTTTTGTATTTTAAAACCGACCTTGTTCTAGTCCTCGTTTTTGTGTATTTTTACTACAGATTCGATTATTTATTTCAACTTCCACTAGTAGTCAAGAATCGAAAGTTATTGATATGCTAATTTAATTTCGATATATTTCTTGTATTTTTCCTTTTACAAACTACTTCATTCAGATAAGTAGCGAAAAGAGTTTTTTTTTGTTTTCTTCGAAAAGTCTGCTATTGTACTGTTGTGACAAAGTTGTTTTTTTTTCCACATTCACAGGAAAGTCTGGTTAAGCAGTAGCCAACCTCATAGGTTGAAATACGATATGATTTAGACATTAAAAAAATCACTAACCCCATTATGAAATTTTTCAACATCAAATTCTTATAAGTACACACTTAAGTAATGAAATAAAATTGTAAAAAAGATTATCCTGAATGTTGACCGCGATCCAAGAAATCGTTGGTTCTCGATCGTTGACCTAAGCAAATCGCGGAAGTTTCCACCGGGGCACCTCTACTTCTGGCTATTCCATTAACGTCTAACATATCTTATGAGCATTGAAATTATTACATAAAAATCGATACAATTTCTATTACATAATCTATTAGGTACACAAATAGGACATTATCATCTGCCTAGCCTTTTCCCATAGTATGTTGGGGTCGGCTTCCAGTCTAAACGGATGCAGCAGAATACCAGTATTTTACATGGAACGACTGTGCTCAACAATATACTGACGAAAATCTTGAAATATGCGTCGCTCGAGGGATACATGGCATGTTTTATTGTTTTACAGTAAGTACCTTAGTAAAGCTGTATAAAAACTGAATAGAACAGAGTTTTGTTATTAAACAATAGTTCAGCCAGCAAGGACGGTAGTCCCAAAAATATGGAAAACCATGTGCACCAAGTTCAAAAAAGTCTAGAATACTATAGGTAGGTAATATAGGTTTGGTAACACGTTGACACGTGTTTTTTTTTGTATTTAATAATATAGAAAATAAATGTATCTCTAGAAGTCTGGGTATTAAATAACGATTGACTAATAACTTTTCATAATACATACATCTATAAGATTATGAGGTGCATATTTGAAGCCAGAACTTACTAAGATTGTGATATATATTGATACATATACTTTTAGTCATACGCACGATTTCTCACCCTTGACATAAAAAAAAAACATTTTTCCTGCATACCTACTGAAATAATTCCCGTCGCGTACCTCACATACATTCCCTCGATTACACATCTTATTTGACGAAGAACGTACCTCACGTCATAAAAGTTTGTTGTTAATAGTTTATGTATGTGCTGCTCTTTTATGTTGCTGCTGTCCATTAAGGAATAAATACATATTCAAAACAAAAGTAGTAGTAGTTTTTTTAAATTGCAAAACTTCACACATCACTAATAATAAACATACCAACACTAATAATAATATAATGTTTATGTCCGTTTACTTTAATGAAACATCAATTATATTATTATCGTTTGAGGAATTATTTAATTTAATTTTAGTACCTACCTACATTAATGTTTTCTTGAAGAAACCATAAAATCTTCATAATATTCATATAATATGTCATGGGTCACCAGTTTTGCGTCAGAAATAGTACCGCATCAGCGGTGGAAACAATTAAATGAGAGTAATCAATAGACGGTCGGCTTCCAGTCTAACCGGATGTAGATGAATACTAGTATTTTACATGGAGCGACTACCTATCTGACCTCCTCAAACCAATGAGTACTAGGTATGGTACCCCTTGGTTTGACTGGTTGTCAGACATTCGGACCACTGCCTTCCTGTAACGACAGTCAAAGATCTACACTAGACAGCTGGAACCAGCGCGGCAGCGGTTTAACGATACTACAATAGAAACATTTTAAGCTATTGCATAGCTTCTATCGCGGGCCTTGAGCGTGGAGAGCGAATCCAGAAATTCCCTAACGAAAATATTCAAGATTCAGTATTCAACCAGGTTGCTATGGTTACGGAAAATAACAAGGTTGTCAACTGAGGTTGTCAAATTAAATAATTAATTATTTGCTGTTGATAAAAAATGCTATGCAATAGCTTTACCGCAGCAGTCTCCGAGTGCCACATTTAGTTTTTTTTTTATTCTTTATTTATTAGAGAGGGTTTGTTCACATAGCGAACATCTCACCCTCATAGCAACACTTAGAAACATTTAATTGAAAGAAATATAGTCCCTTTAGATTATCCCCGTTCAGTAATATCGAAGTAATCGATTCACGTTAATGACTAATTAGTTAATTAGCTAATCATACACACCTTATAATCATAAAAGTACTATGCTGAGACTAAATACGCACTGCTAGCTAACACACTTTGTAGGCCTTTTTAGGGCCTGTACCTCAACAGGAGAAAAACGGAACCCTTATAGGATCACTCGTGTGTCTGTCCATCCCCACTCTCCGAAACTACTGAGCCTAAAATTCTGAAAAAAATACAGAAATTAGTTCAACACTTATAGATTACAGGAAAATTTATAAGAAGTCATGGTACGGAACACTTCTTTGGCCACTTTTTTTTAGAAATGTCTGAAATCGTCAAATGACTCCTCCCGCTCTGGGTGGTACGTAAGGGAGTATCAGACTTCCACTGACTAAAAACCAGCCATGTTCCTTCTTAGCCCTTGTGTCTGGGCCGCGGTATCTCTTTCGAACAACCCGCCGCCCCGGAGGGGGAGAAGTAGTACTTTTGAACAAGACCAGCGAGGCAGCTGGTCCTTGATATTAACACTGTGTCACTTTCTTTAATTGTATGGTACACAACTTATGGATGGGTCTACCTTTTATAGTAGAACTTTTTATTTCCGAATTTTGTTTTGCATAGCAGTGGATGGCAGAAACTTCATTTCGCCGAAAATCATTTGGCGTACAATCATAAATTTACCATAAATGCAAATCGCATAATTTTGTAAGTCAGAATCATCTTTGAGCATAAACATCATTTCCAGAACCATCATTTCGCCGAAAATTCATAATCAGAATCGTCTTTTAAGCACGCATTTCATTTCATACATACGTGTAACATGCAGCAGGCATGACTTCTGTCACGGCTCCGGCGCTGCGGTGCTCCGGCGGTCCCACGCAAGCTTATCGTCGCAGATGGTTTTAACACGCCTCGCCCCTCCGCGCCTACGCGGGCTTAGATTACACTCTCGGGGTAGGGCAGAAGTGGAGTTGGTTTTGCAGCCATTCGTTCCTGTCACTAACTTTTGTAGCAAAAGGTATTGACTTTTAATTTTAAATTAGTTCAAAAATATTGTAATAAAATTGGCGTTATACCTTATAAAAATCTACCAAATAAAATTCTGCCATCTTAAAAGTATGCCATTGAAAATTCGGCCATTTAAACATTCGGCGAAACGATAATTCTATTAAATAATTGTGTTTGTTCAAAGAAGAATGTGCCAAGTGTGTTATGCCAAATAAATTTCGGAGCATCAAGTTTCTGCCAGATAGATGGTACCCCTTATGGATAAACATTGATAATCAAAAACAGCGTACCTAAAACACATTTTGATGATTGCGAGCATGTAAGCAATAGGTTCAACCCTATTACTTGAGACATCATAACTGATGAAATAAAGAAACAAAATTCTGCTCAATCCTCCTGAAATAACTGACGTGGTGATATCGATTCCAATTTTGTTCATATATAACTGTACTGTATTAGCTGCCTAACCTTTTCCCAATTAACTGTGTTCGGGTCAGCTTCCAGGCTAACCAGATACAGCTGAATACCAGTATTTTACATGGAGTGAAGGCCTATCTGACCGCCACAACCTAATTAGTATTGGGTAATATGAATGGTAAGACGGGTTGTCAGACTTTTGTTTCTTTTGTAACTGTAGGTACTGAATATTTTCACGAATTTATTTTTCTTTACTCGTTTATGGGTTTATGTAGTTTCCTACGAGCAATTCAATTTGCCGCAAGCCAGTTATCGTCAGTTCTTTATAAAAATCAATAAAATTTCAGCACGAATGCCGGATTGAACTGAATTTTTCACACAGTTATGTAAATCCTGGGCTTTAAATCTTTTTTTAAAGAATGGAAACAAAATACTGGTGATTTTTGTTTTATTTTAAAAGGGATGTTGTTTTCATTATTAAGCAGAATAACTACGCAAGTCCTAGTAACCTAAAAAAACCTAACCCAAAATGGACAAAGTCAGGAAAAAAATGTTTCAGTAGGTCTGTATTAGTTTCTTCTGTTTAATAAATATTTATAACTTCATAATGTGGTTTTTCTGTTGGCTTTTTAAGCATTCACTGACGTATAGTTCTTTGGATGAAAAGTTAGTGGATTAAAAATACTTTGGACCAACGGTTCATAGGACAATCGACTGTGGGCGAATCGTTTCAGTTTCTAAATAACGTCAAATTAATTAGTAAACAACGTTGAATGAATGGGAGGATGTTTACTTAAAACTAAAATTTTTGACCGTGAAAGAAGTCGTATTAGGTAGGTAACATTCATTGTTATCTTTTTACTATTTTACTAGTTAGAAAAATCTGTAAGGGTTCCGTAACCCTAAAAAGAACACCACGTCTACGCAAACTCTACGCCGCATCTTCCTAGCGCCTAGGCAGGGTCTACGCACCCTCTACGACGCATCTACGTAGCGCCTACGCAGGGTCTACGAAACCTCTACGAAGCGTCTACGCAGGGTCTACGCAACCTCTACGCCGCATCTTCGTAGCGCCTACGCTGCAGAAACATCCAGAGCAAATGAAAGTATGAGTTCGCATTCAAATTATGTGCCGAAAATTCCTTTTTTTGCTAACCAAAATACCCTTTTATCATATTGTAAATGCTAAGACGGATTAATACACTTTAGTCTTGTTATATACGTTGTAAGCACGGAGTTGTAAGGTTCATTTCAAAGTCAATTAATGTTCAGTCAAATCCGACGGCAAATCAGTCAAGTGAGGAAACCTTATATATTTTATTGGATTGTAAACGCCTTGGTATATAATTATATTATTATGCAAAATGTGCTGCATTATTAGATTAATGTGAATCATGGATTTCTTTAAAATAGGTTTGATAATAATAGGGTAGTTGACTGACTAAAAAACATATGATTCTTTTTAGTCTGTCTGTTAGATTATCGAAAATATTGGATATGTTTTGTTTCATCAAATTAATAAAAATTGACTAAAATAAAACATACAAAGATGGTGATCTGATCGTCACTTTCTGGTAAAAAAGTTACCAAACTGTGAAGTCGCGCGACTTTTCGAAGCAGTGTATCGTCTTTATTTATTGTTTTCGTGAAAAAAGAAAAAATATGTGTCCAATAATATTTGGTAATCTAGCTGACGGACTAATTAGATTTTTGTCATTCGCTCGCATTTACTAAAACTTCAATTTGTGTTGAATCTGGACTAGTGTTGACTGATGGTGACAAAGCCGGTCGAGTAGGTCCAATTAATCGATTCTCACACGACGCCGCGCACCGATGCGCGACTAGCCAGGCGATGAAGCGCATCTCAAGCATTATAGGTAACTAATCTGTTGACGTCTAAAGGCCCCTCTGCACATCGGCAGACGCATCGGCCGACGTCCTCTGCGGATGCATCCACTGATGTTAGAGGGGGTGATTTAGTCGTCTGTGGTAGGAATTGACCGTCAGCAGATGCCTCTGCCGCCAAACCGTTTGTTATCGGTTTTGTCCCACATCAAAGGGTTGGAGCACGAGCGCCCGGCGTCTGTCCACACATCTGCGGACACATCTGTTGACGTCTGCGGACGTCTGGCAGACACATCTGCCGATGTGTAGAGGGACTATAATACACGTATACACCACATGAAAGAGCAGCACTCTCACCGCCTCACCACATTAAAGCGAGAATCTCTGCATCTAACTCTGTTAAGTTTGCTGAGTTTGCAGTGATTGAACTGCACGTCTGATTGAAAGACAGCGGCACGAACAGGCGCTCTTAAAAAACTGACTCCTGATGTAAAACAAATACCATAAAATCACAGACTTAACCATCGAATCGTTTATTGAATAACATTTTTCAGAATGATAATTATTATCACTAAATATCATTTAAATCCTGAGCTATATTCTGTATAATATGTATGTAATGTATGCTATAGTTTTTCTTTTCATACTTGATGAACATTCTTCTTTGCTTCACCGCCCCTTCCCTTTGCGGTGGTGATCAGTGTCGTGTGAAAACCGCCTTAGTTATAAAAACCCAAAGTATTTTGTATCAACTATGTATCACTAAATTAATTAAACACGTCGCCTTATTGGCGTGCCTGTTGGTCAATAATTCAGCATTTTTCAAAATCATATGGCCGGATTCCATGGACGCCACTCGGTCTCAGCTGTATTCGACCTGCTTCACTGTACCTTGCTAGGTGTCCTGCCCAACTCTATTCGAGTTCTATAACGCGATTTCCAATATCGAAGACTTTCGTACGTCTCCGGATTTTGACGTTTGAAACCTGGTCTATTAGTTTTATGAAAAGTAAGTATGAAGAAATCAGCTCTCTGTGCTTCTACACATCCTGGGCTGCGGGATGTTCGAAAGAGATACCACGGCCTCGAATAAAGGGCTAAGAAGGAACATGGGTGGTTTTTAGTCAGTAGATGTGTGACACTCCCTACCGCTTCGTCCAGAGCGGGAGGAGTCATTTGATGATTAAGTACCCACCCTCCAAAAAAACTAGAAAAAAAAGCTTGTACTCCATCCTTCTGTGTGAGAGTCCACGTCTCAGCACCGTACTTCATGGTTGGCAGAACACACTGATTATAGAGGCGGGTCTTCAGGCAGTGTTGCTGTTGCAATTTGCTGTTACCGCTTGTAATCAAACTAATGATGACACCAAACCGGCGGCGTCTCACCTTTGTTGCCTTCCGCCGACTCCCATTAACAGGCGTGAAACAGACAAATGAGACAATTTTCATACCTTCTCCGTATGAAAAGAAAGTCTGGTATTTATTTTTCTTCTTTTTAACGTGTCGATGGTAATTTAAATTGTGTCAGCCAGCCCAGAACTGAGCTACAGGTTTGTAGTCTGGCACGGAACTTTTCATTTTAATTATTAGATTCAAAGCGCAAAAGTTTCTTTGCTTGTAACTGCAGATAAAAGACTACATAATTATATAACTCTCCTTTTAAAATTTAATTTAAGAAAAGAAGAAAGTTCAACTCACAAACACTGTTTTAAGCTTTCACGGTTCATTTATAACTATATTTAAAATGTCACTTACGGGATATCTTCCGTGATTTTTAATTTGTTTTGAGTTCCCGATATTTCGACGCCGTTGCAAGCGCCATGATGTGAACACATGTGACATCTACCAACCCGCACTGGGCCCGCGTGGTGTATTATAGCCCATCCCTCCCGTAGAGTGGAGGCCTGAGTCCCTGCAGTGAGAACATTATAATCACCACCAACAGCAGCATTCATTATCATTAGATGATTATGAATGCTGCTGTCGTTTTCACTTCAACCGGATAAAATCGAGTGGGATGAGAAAAGCCAATTTAATTTGCAAACGGTTATCCAATTATTATAACAGCCATTTCTATAAGCCCATTAGCCTTTTTCCCCTGAAGAAAATCCGCCAGAGACAGCGCTAGTGCAAGTTTTCATCACACTATCTTATAATTGAAAAAGCCGGGGTGTACAGACCACGCACAATGTAGGGTTCCGTCGTTGCCCATCAAAATATGTGAACTTGCTAAACTAATTACCATCCTTGCCTACCTGACTCCAAACGATGATTTTTATTGTAAAACTAAAACAAACTTACATTTGCAGTTTCTAGACCTGCGCTCCCAGACTCTTGAATCAATAAAAAAGTGGTTTACCTACTCCTCCTCTGGTCAACCTTTTCCCAACTATATTGGGTCGGCTTCCAGTCTATTATAAATAATAATATGTTATTTATTTATTTAGTACAGTCCAACAAGCTAATAAGTATACAGGGTAGAGATCTTTATAATTCTATAACATTGAAAATATTGATTGTAATTCTGTTTTATCCTAAACCGCTGTATGCTAAATGTATCTGTATATGATCTTAAAAGTAAATACAAGTTACCTGGCTGTATACTTATTAGCTTGTTCGACTGTACATGGTGGATTTACAGCTAATAAAAACAAACAGTATAAATAATAATATAGGTATATTCAGAGTATTATGTTAAACGAGGGACATATTGAAGGAGGGAATTCAATATTCGATTCTCGTCCCAAATATGTAAAAAAACTATAACCTTAATTTGTGACGTAATGGTCCCATGTCCCCGCACGCTGTCCAGATTTCACTTCATTAGATGTTTCTTCTTTTCCTCATCGTCCTACGCCAGTTTTTAAATATGAATTGAAAATGGATTATACCTAAAAGTCATTGATCCGCGCACATTTTCTGTGATAAACGCAAAGGTGGCGAGACTTTTCTGAAATACTTGGTATAGTATCAGTGTTTTTTTTTGGGTGCTAATTAAACCGGCTTCTTTTTAATAGCATTATTTGCATCTAAAAATCTATGTTGCCTTCTAAATTACTAAGTCAGCCACAATTAACGAGCATCTAAATAATACTATCTTAGCCACAAGTTATCTTTTTTAAAGCCACTCTAAATACAACTCAGCATCGTGATTATTTTTTAGCATCTAAATTTGTAACATGAATTCAAACAGTAAACTTCTAAAATATTAATATATGGCATCAAAAAAATATTCAATTAGCTTCTAATTTATTAACTCAGTACGTTTAAATTATAACTCATGCCACATTAACTGAGCATCAAAATTTAATTAAAATTGTCATCAAATATTATATTATAGCCACTAATAGTATGTATAAACTCCTGTCGTGTCATCGAAAGGCTTAAATATAGAAGTTCAGAGTACTTAATGACCTAAATATTGAAGTTCAGAGTATCGAATGTCCTAAAGATCGATTTTATTTACATGTTGTGCTACAAAACTTATCGACAGAATCGCTTCAGAACTTCATTTTTATCGGAAAACTAGACAATAAATTGTGAAAACATTTCTGCAAGCAACTCGGAAGTAGCGCTCGCCGGCCGCTGCCGCGGCACCGCTCGCTTCGCTCGCTCGGCTCGCGCGCGTTTGGTCACAGTTTTAACCTAACCTAACCTATTTCCCTCAGTTTACAATAACGAATCATACAATCTGCCTGTGACTAGTCAATTAGACAATGGTAAAAACATTTCTGTAACTAATAGGTATTTTTAACGTAAATATAATAATCTAAAGTGTATCAAAAGTTGACATTTCATATATAAATATACGTTGGCGCTCTCTGATTGGTGCAAATGGCCGGTCGCTGTCGTCTCGCGCGCTCGCGCCAAATCTTTCTGTTGCTATTTTCACGATAAAAGAATGTGATGTATTATTTTACATGCGAAGTTATAATAAATGATGTTGACTACGGTCGCTTCATTTATATTTTTTTGAGGGCCTTGTGTTGAAGCTGTAAAATGTAAAATGGTGGTGAGATATAAATTCCGTGGCTGAGTTAGTAAATTAGGTGCCTATGTATAAATAACAAGGACAAGTTAATATAAATGTTGATCGTCACTTGATGGTTTCTTTAGAATATTTAGCGGGCGTTGTAAAGAAGACGAATTAGTATATTAGAGGCTATATAATTTTCCCGTGGCTTAGTTATAAAATTAGAAGTTTGATCCTGTGGCCAATTAAAAAAACTGTGGCTCGATTAATTATATCTCTTTTTTTTTGTTCATATTTTTATTAGTATCATGTAAGCATCCCCTATTGCGGGTTTCAATATGTCCTTCGTTTAAAATAACATACTGTAAATTACCATGTTATGATTTGTGAGTGTTGACGATGTGTCGACGAAAATGACCACGAAAAATAACCTTTTCTGTAATCTAATGACGACTAACTGACGTAAAACTACATTCGATGAGGAATTTACCAACTCCAGTTTAGGTCCAAATTAGTCTCAAACAATGGATGATTGAAGAAAGGGAAAGATTAGGTACTAATTGACTAAAACAACAATAGCAAGTATAATAACGCAGATAATACAGGGTGATGCCGACAATACGACAGTAAATGAAACCACTGGTAGGTCTAGTTCATAGGAACATTTTTAAACTATCAAATAAATCCTAACACCGTGGTTTCATTATTTGTTGTCGTATTGTCGGCACCACCCTGTATAAACACCAAATGACGTGAATTATATTATTGTTGTCCCTTAATAAGGCAAAGGGAATATATTTCCCACCATGTTTTTCACCTCAAAAATTAAATAATTTGTTCCTGTTAGATATTCTGTGATTGTACAGAGCTTATTTAAAGACATATCAATCACTCATTAAATATTCAAAAAACAAAAAAAAAGTAAAAAAACTTAAAACTTATTTTCTACCAATTATACCTATGCCAATTTGCCCTTATTTTCAGATTGCCAGATCGTTCTGCCCTATTAAGGGGGAAGAAACATCAAAAAACATTACCTAAAACCCAACTTACTAGCTGTTATCAGCAGGGAACTCCCAACGACGATTAAGTGCATTTCTAGTACTGTGTCCAACTGTGTCTTAGTCATAATTACCTTTGTCTACAAAATTGTCTCTCTCACTAAAACATATTTTATTAATGAAGAAATGAAAGCCCACTAACCACTAAATGCCTTGGAACATCTTTAACAGTAACTTAAAACGACAGGAAACTCGTTCAATCAAGTTTCTGAAGAAAATAATAAAGGTGTAAAGGAACCGTTGTTATTTGCCAGCATTCAGTTTACTACGAGACACAAGTACCTACATAGGATCCATCCTTGTTGCTCACAGCATAGTAAACTATCGGAAAGGACATTGGTCAGCGCATCCAATGCATACTAATGAACGCATCGTTCACGTTTCCGCAAAACTCTTCCAGCAAAGCTATACTTATACACGCACACTACGCCATCACCGGATTTCTTAGTTTTCCTCATTTACAAACCAAGAATTACAATCGGATAGCAAATGGCAACGAGTGATTTTAACAGGAGCGTCTGCAGCTGTAGCAGCTGTCTCAAGATTCAGTGGCACTAGACACTAGTGTAATACCATATGCATAAGTAAAAATAAAAAGTACTGGGCCAAACCATGCCAAATTTTTATGGGACCAAATGGCAACTATTCCGCATCAAACTAAAAAAGAATCACGTAAATCGGATATTAAATCGCAGCGTAATCGGTGTACATTAATAGAAGAAAAAAAAAAAACGAATTGAGAACCTCCTCCTTTTGGGAAGTCGGTTAACAAACTAAAGTTCGCCTAAGTATCGAATCATAAAAAGTAGACTTCTTATGACTCTGTTGTATCGGAGAAAGACAAAGCTGAAATAAAATGTTCCTGTTATTACACACAAGCTATGCCTTCAAATCGTAACAAAGCGACGTTTCTTGGCGGAAGCAATAAGCACCTCCCATTTAATTTCTTTCCGGCAGGCTGTGAAGCGATGTGAAGTTACAGAGACAAACTACCTACTTAAGTAAATAGATACCCTACTCGATGAAGCTAACGAAACAAACTGCTATGCTATTAAAACGTTTTAGTAGCATTAGTTATTTGTGAGGCAGTACTATACTTCTACGTGCTTAGCAAAAGACGATCTTCACACATAG
This sequence comes from Diarsia mendica, assembly GCA_949316265.1. Classification (NCBI taxonomy): domain Eukaryota; kingdom Metazoa; phylum Arthropoda; class Insecta; order Lepidoptera; family Noctuidae; genus Diarsia; species Diarsia mendica. The sequence goes on along the minus strand of OX438886.1, from coordinate 14,295,642 downwards.
TTGATGAACAAGCCGTTCACTAATTACCAGGCACCCTCAGGCAGTTTTCATAGAAATAATCCTAAGTGTGACCAGTGTTACTGATCTGGTGCAGTGGTTATAAGCATGCGTTAATGACCATCACCATATGCCCTCGACAATCATCATCATCATTGTCTTGCATGCCCTTATCCCAATTCATTTGGGGTCGGTGAAGCATGTCTTCCTCTTCCATACCTCTCTATGCCCTCGAAAATATTATACGTACAGTTAAAAACAACTTAATGGAAGGAAATAAACAGGCTTTCCTTTTGTATCATCAAATTTAAGGACGTAATTAATTTAGACTAATTTAATGGTTCTCGACCCGATTCAATAATAAAGTGGGTAAACGCAAACTTTCTGTATTCTGAGACGCAAACGTTAAGTGGGCAAATTATAATTATATACTCAAACTCAAAACATTTCAACATTTCAATTAGACCATTACAGGCACTTTTGAATGTCAGAAATACAAATAAAACGAAGCTATAGCTTATTACGAGTATCTTGTGAAAGTACTTTAGTTCAAAGCGTAGATCTGTATGGAGAAGAATGGACAAGAAACTCCATGGACACTGTTTTAAATTAATATAATATACCTATTATTACAAGATCTTAGTCTATTCGGTTTCCTACACACTCTTCACAAGTTCACCGTTACTCCAATATGGGATCGGACTGGGTCAAAACCATATGATTCTGTTTAGTCCGTAAGTTAGATTATCGAAAAATATTGAATACGTGTTTTTTGTTTTATCAAATCAATAAAAAATTACGAAGATAAAACGCGTCAAAGATCATGGAGTGGGGCTTGAAACGTCACTTGTAGGTACAAAATGTACTATCATATGACGTCACACGAGTTTTCGAAGCCCTTTATCGTCTTCATTTTTTGTTTACGTGAAAAAGAAAAAATAAGTGTCCAATAATGTTTGGAAATCTATCTGATGGACTAATTAGTTTTTTTTATGTCCGATCCCCTATAATTCCCGATATATTATTATTCGCGCACAGTAACAGACTCGCATTCCCCTTTCTGTGGCCTGTTTACATGACAGCGTGACATAAAAGTCGCGTGTAGTCAGCAGTCGACCCGCTGGCCCATTCCCGACCTCAGGCGCTACGACTTATCTTTATGTTGTAAAGGAATTCCTTCCATATGGTTTCACCGTAGTCGCTGTGATAACAGAACGTGTCGGTTGAGTGTGTGGTCCGTGGCCAGGCGGTAACAAATCGTTTTGCGGTTGCGGCATGCCGCCACAGACTGGTGTTCATTTCCTGTGTTGTCATGTCTCCTGTCTCGCGCTGTAGTCCACGCGTGGTTTCGAACTTGACCTAGTTCAATGTACATGCGCCCGTTGGAAGGCATGTTGATCGACTAATATAAGTGTATAACTAGGTATTTGTTTACAGTTTATCAATAAAATTATGTGGTACACTCCTACGTACTATTGTAAAAACAAATACCTACTGGATTTGATTCACTATCTAATAATAACTTGATACCTTGAGATGCTACATGAAAATTATGGCAAACTATCTGACTCTCTCTTCCGCTTCGCCCAGAGAGGAGGCCAATTAAAAAAAAAAGACAGGTTGCACTCCGGGAGTGCCGGCAGAAGTGAAAACTTGATTATTAACGTTGAGCATGTTTGATATTTTGGAATGGTTAGGGAATAATTTTGCACCAATTGCTTTAACAGTATAAAAGTACTATCATTTATGTGGTAGAATACAATATTGATTTATTGCGCTATCGTACACAAACATGACAATTTATATTACATTAAAAATTTAACACTTTAAAACTATTACAATTATTTTACATTAAAAAGTTTATCTCTCCGAAAAATCAACTTTCATCCATAATTTCAACGACTTTTTCACCATCATCATTACCAGAACTATCATCGCCAATCTCTAAAACTGATACGATAGGTTTATGGTAGCTGAAGTAAGAAACGAACAGTTTTGATTCGAACCTATTTAAATGTCTAATAAAGACCGCATCAATAGTAGTTTTGTATTTCGTTGTGCTAAGATTGCGATCATTCGACATAGTTAAACCAAATTCATTATTTAAAAATTCAATTATTCCGCCATAACTATGCTAACCCATTTATTTTGTCTTTCCCTGTCCTCCGATCGGAACTCCGATTGGTAGGAGGAGCGGGAATATTTTTTCCCATGCCTCCGATTAAGCATCATAAAAACATTGTACAGTCTAGTTCAAAATAAATTATTTTTGTATTTTATTGACTGTACAGTCGACATCGTTAACGTTCAGGGTCAAAATGTCCAACTCCCACACGACTAGTCTAAGATCGATAGTTTCCGAGATATAGCCGTTTCAATTTTGACAGCTGTCATCCGAAATGTAGATCTCATTGAGATCTATCACTTGTCCCTACACACAACTAGTCTAAGGTCGATAGTTTCCGAGATATAGCTGTTTCAATTTTGACAGCTGTCATCCGAAATGTAGATCTCATTGAGACCTATCACTTGTCCCTACACACAACTAGTCTAAGGTCGATAGTTTCCGAGATATAGCCGTTTCAATTTTGACAGCTGTCATCTGAAATGTAGATCTCATTGAGACCTATCACTTGTCCCTACACACAACTAGTCTAAGGTCGATAGTTTCCGAGATATAGCCGTTTCAATTTTGACAGCTGTCATCCGAAATGTAGATCTCATTGAGACCTATCACTTGTCCCTACACACAACTAGTCTTAGGTCGATAGTTTCCGAGATATAGCCGTTTCAATTTTGACAGCTGTCATCCGAAATGTAGATCTCATTGAGACCTATCACTTGTCCCTACACACAACTAGTCTAAGGTCGATAGTTTCCGAGATATAGCTGTTTCAATTTTGACAGCTGTCATCCGAAATGTAGATCTCATTGAGACCTATCACTTGTCCCTACACACAACTAGTCTAAGGTCGATAGTTTCCGAGATATAGCCGTTTCAATTTTGACAGCTGTCATCTGAAATGTAGATCTCATTGAGACCTATCACTTGTCCCTACACACAACTAGTCTAAGGTCGATAGTTTCCGAGATATAGCCGTTTCAATTTTGACAGCTGTCATCCGAAATGTAGATCTCATTGAGACCTATCAATTGTCCCTACACACAACTAGTCTAAGGTCGATAGTTTCCGAGATATAGCTGTTTCAATTTTGACAGCTGTCATCATTATTATTATTATTAATTATTATTATTATTAATTATTATTAATTATTATTATTATTATTAATTATATTATTATTAATAATAATTTTATTATTATTATTAATTATATTATTATTAATAATTATTATTATTATTATTAAGCGCCCTGCGCTGCCTAAACGAAACAGTAGGCCCAGGCATACATTTTCGCCGCGCCGTAGAGAGGGGATAGCTGTCTACTCTCCATCCGTCTTACGCTTTTTCGATCAGGGTCACGTGGTCACGTGTCCTGACGCGAGTTTAAGATTTTATACCTATCACAGAACAATTTCCCAAAGTGCTCAACGCCGCTAAAGAAGTTTTCACTTCAAAAACTGGCCCTACAAGGGCTCCGTACTAATCCGTACCGTACCATCGTAGTGGGAAGGGCCCCTTTAATTTGTATTATTTGTTGTTATAATACACATTTTGTGATAAGTTAATTTTTATAGTGTTTGTATGCAGGGCGCAGGCCAAAGTAATATTTGTGGTTCTTTAAAGGCTGTCGTTCTTCATAAAAATGTTTCCCCCGTTGTTCTCCCTAAATGATGCCTCTAGCTATCATTTTTTATTCATAAAATTAAGATCTACCCCTATCATTTCCTGTTTTCAGTAGCTATTAAATGCAAATAAAATATGACCCTCAAAATTGACAAATTTTATCTGCTTACGGCAAATTGAAAATGAGGGTGTACGTAAATATGTATTAGATACATTAAAACTTTAAAAATATAACGTGTGAAGTTATTTATTAGATAGATCTATCGTCTATTTAATAAATAACTTATTGAATATTATGCAGGAACATAACAATTTCAGAAGAGATTATTTCTTGTTTCATACTTTTTAGAGCGTGATTTTTCGGTAGTCGGGTTTTAGTTTTAGAACTTATTTTTTATTACGTCCGTGATTAAAAAACTGCCAGATAAATAGTACATTGTTACCTTAGGGGTGAAAGGAACTTATTTAGTCCCGAGTCGGGGTTTGGCGCCTGAGCCAAACCCCGACTAAATAAGACTAAATAAGAGAATAAATAAGAATATATATATAGAATATGAATAGAGGGACTAAATAAGTCTTTAACCCGAGGTTAACACTGTGCTTTTTATTACGAATACAAGGAAAGTTGATGGGAATAGGCTTGCCCCCAATTACCTAAATCGGTGAATAGACTTTGCTCCTAATTACATTGGTTGATGGCAATATGCTTGCTCCTAATTACATTGGTTGATGGCAATAGGCTTGCTCCTAATTATATCGGTTGATGGCAATAGGCTTGCTCCTAATAACATCGGTTGATGCCTTGATGGCAATAGCTTGCTCCTAATTACATCGGTTGATGGCAATAGGCTTGCCCCCAATTACATCAGTTGATGGCAATAGGCTTGCTCCTAATTACATTGGTTGATGGCAATAGGCTTGCTCCTAATTAGATTAGTTGATGGCAATAGGCTTGCTCCTAATTACATCGGTTGGGGGCAATAGGCTTTCCCCCAATTACATCAGTTGATGGCAATGGGCTTGCTCCTAATTACATTGGTTGATGGCAATAGGCTTGCTCCGAATTATAACGGTTGATGGCAATAGGCTTGCTCCTAATTAGCTTGGTTGATGGCAATAGGCTTGCTCCTAATTAGCTTGGTTGATGGCAATAGGCTTGCTCCTAATTAGATTAGTTGATGGCAATAGGTTTGCTCATAATTACATCGGTTGATGGCAATAGCTTGCTCCTAATTACATCGGTTGATGGCAATAGGCTTGCCCCCAATTACATCAGTTGATGGCAATAGGCTTGCTCTTAATTACATTGTTTGATGGCAATAGGCTTGGTCCCAATTACATCAGTTGATGGCAATAGGCTTGCTCCTAATTACATTTGTTGATGGTAATAGGCTTGCTCCTAATCACATCGGTTGGGGCAATAGACTTGCTCCTGATTACATTGGTTGATGGCAATAGGTTTACAACAACCCATTACAACATATAATTTGACAGCTGTCAGTAGAAAGCGATTGTCCCTAGGGCTGAAAAGTAGTACTTTCAACCCGCTCCGCAGGCATGTTCTGACCTACTTTCAGAGTATGAGTAATGAAAAACAAGTTTTTAACATAAACTAAATTAAATTGACTAAGTTTTCGAGGAAGAAAGAGGGGAAGCGATACATCGATCTCATTAAAGTTTTAATGATTTAATTTTTAAGTAGTCTGAGCTGTTGTTGTCCCTATCGTAATTTTCAAATTCTTCGCAGGCCCTGTTCCCGGGAATGCGACGCTGTCACCTACTGCCGTGAGCGTGAAATCAGCACTAGGGAAGGATCCGCAACGGCCGACGCCTGCCGGGGCTACGGAACTGTTGGAAAGAGATACCGCGGCTCCGAAATACATAGACTTCAGTAGGAATATGATAGGTGGTTTTTACGGTTTTAGACAGTAGAAGTCTGACTCTCTCTTCCGCTTCACCCAGAGAGGAGGCCAATTAAAAAAAACTGGCCCTACAAGGGTTCCGCACTAATCCGTACCATCGTGCATCGTAGTGGGAAGGGCCCTATTTGTTGTTATAATACACATTTTGTGATAAGTTTATTTTTCATAGTGTTTGTATGCAGGGCGCTACCATAGTAATATTTGTGATTCTTTAAATATGCTGTTTAAAAAAAAAAACATTTAAGCTCACATACACAAACACCTACAACTGGAACAATATCTGTAGGCCAAACAAATGTTTATTTAGTCCGGGGATCGAATTCGCGACACGCAGTGCAGCATTCAATCGCTCAGCCACTGCACCAACCGTGCCCGTCACGACGGCTATAGGACGATGATTAATAATTGAAGTAATGGATTTGCAATATGAGATATATATGATCTTCTCTCTTACCTAGAAGCTAGAGATTACAATATTTATTTTTCGTACCACTTGCTCAAAAAAGTGACATTCGATGCCACAAAAAGAGAACATAACAATAGTAATTTTTAATCTGTTAAAACAAGGAAAGAAAATTGTACTGAATTTCAATTATCCTCTATTAAGTAATAACTTACCGAAATTTATACTGAACTACATCTGTGTTTACACCATTGAGTTTGTATATGAAGCATTTTTCGTTCCACTTGCTCAAAAAAGTGACATTCTATGCCACAAAAAGCGAACATAACAATAGTCATTTTTAATCTGTTGAAAACAGGGAAAGAAAATTGTGCTGAATTTCATTCATCCTCTAGGGGGAGAATGTGATTTAAATTTGGAAAAAGAAAATTGTACTGAATTTCATTCATCCTCTAGGGGGAGAATGTGATTTTTATCAATAATTGGACCAATGTTTCGAATGTTAACTTTTACTTTTAATTGTAATTATTTTTAATAAATGCTTATCTCATATTATTATTGTATTAATTTTTTCGCAAATGGTACGAAAAGTAGAGTATTTTCCTCGGTGATAAAGCTGGCTTAGTCTTGGGTGAACTTAAAGCCCTCGCTACACTCGCGATTTAAATTGTCACCCGCGACAGAAGAGACTGCTTTATCCCCTTGGTTAATAAAATCTACTATTGAACAAGATCCACAATGCATGGTCCTGTTTCCGAATTTCTGTATAGCCACGATCTAAAAGATTTAAATTGATCAACTTTCTTTCGGAGGCTCGAAAAAACCGACCTACTAGTCTGATTTGAAAGAATTTCGTACATTTTACACGCTACATACAGACACAATACGTACCAACAACCGAAAAACCTCATAAAGAGAAGGATTATAAAATTATAATAATATCACAATGCAATAACCTGAAAACATGTAATGCGTCATTATCGTTTCATATATTATTCAGTTAACCGTTGTATGAAGGTGACGCATTCCGAGAATAATAGCTGGTTGGCATATAGGAACTAGAGATGTAACGGAGGTGGTTTTATCGGAACGAAAGTTTTTAAATTAGGTATGTCGGAGTCAAAACCGGAATCGAAGTCGGAAGCGAAGCCTGAGATGGTGGCAGAAGAAAGGCCCAGTAAAATAAAATGTATGCATAAACCTGTTCATGCATGTTGACCGCGTCCGCCATGCTCTGCCGCCACTTTCCTATTATCCTTTGACCTCCGATTAAAACTTCCGATTTAAAGTGTCGGTGCCGTAGTCGGAACCGGAGGTGTAATATCAATCGGAATCGGAGTCGAGACTCCGTAACATCCTTAGTAGGAAGAGTAGGAACTACATCGATGGTGACAACTGACAATGCATTATATTTTTTCTGTCGAGGATCATTGCCCCCAAGGATGACACCTCGGTCTGCACGATACCACCCACACGACGTATTGTGATCCCATGGGCTTGTCTGCTGTGAGATACCTAATCCAGTTTTGTTAATGAACTGTTCTGATATATATCTTGGAACAGTTACTTATTTGTATTGCTAACTGTTAAATAAATGTATAGGTTCTGTTGTGTTTGTAGACTAAGTATATATATATTTTTTTATGCTGCTCTAAGTGCTTTAAATATTTTTTCATTACTCATACTCTGAAAGTAGGTCATAACATGCCTACGGAGCGGGCTGAAAGTACTACTTTTCAGCCCTAGGGAGAATCGCTTTCTACTGACAGCTGTCAAATTATTTGATGTAATTGGGAGCAAGTCTATTGCCATCAACCAATGTAATTAAGAGCAAGCCAATTGCCACCAACTGATGTGATTAGGTGCAAGCCTATTGCCATCAACAAATGTAATTAGGAGCAAGCCCATTGCCATCAACTGATGTGATTAGGAGCAAGCCTATTGCCACCAACTGATGTGATTAGGTGAGCCTATTGCCATCAACAAATGCAATTACGAGCAAGCCCATTACCATCAACTGATGTAATTGGGACCAAGCCTATTGCCATCAACCAATGTAATTAGGAGCAAGCCTATTACCATCAACTGATGTAATTGGGGGCAAGCCTATTACCATCAACTGATGTAATTGGGGGCAAGCCTATTACCATCAACCGATTTAATTAGGAGCAAGCCTATTGGCATCAACGTATTTAATTAAGAGCACGCCTATTGCCATCTCACGATTTAGGTCATTGGGAGCAAGCCTATTGCCATCAACCAATTTAATTAGGAGCAAGCTTATTGCCATCAACTGATGTAATTGGGGCAAGCCTATTGTTATCAACCAATTTAATTAGGAGCAAGCCTATTGCCACCAACTGATGTGATTAGGTGCAAGCCTATTGCCATCAACAAATGTAATTAGGAGCAAGCCCATTGCCATCAACTGATGTGATTAGGAGCAAGCCTATTGCCATCAACCAATGTAATTAGGAACAAGCCTATTACCATCAACTGATGTAATTAGGGGCAATCCTATTACCATCAACCGATGTAATTAGGAGCAAGCCTATTGGCATCAACCAATTTAATTAGGAGCAAACCTATTGTCATCCACCGATTTAGGTAATTGGGAGCAAGCCTATTGCCATCAACCAATCTAATTAGGAGCAAGCCTATTGCCATTTTTGCCATCAACCGATGTAATTAGGAGCACGCCTATTTCCATCAAGAAATTTAATTAGGAGCAAGCTTATTGCCATCAACCGATGTAATTAGGAGCAAGCCTAATTGCCATCCAACGATTTGGGTAATTGGGGGCAAGCCTATTGCCCCCAACCGATGTAAATTTGTTTTGTTCTGTGTGAAACCAATAAATACTTTTTATTTCTTCTTTCTTTCGATTTAGGTAATTAAGCCTATTCCCATCAACTTTCCTTGTATTCGTAATGAAAAGCACAGTGTTTACCTCGGGTTAAAGACTTATTTAGTCCCTCGAACTATTAGCACCCTCGCTGCGCTCAGGCGCCAAACCCCGTCTCGGGGACTAAATAAGTTACTTTCACCCCTAAGGTAACAATGTACTATTTTTCTCCACGTTATTTGTACGTTACTATAACATAAACAAGTCAGAGAGCATTACCTTTCCTCTATTCTGTAATATTCTATATAATGTGTATGTTTATTACAGGTATATATTCGGATACTAGTGTTTATTTTTATATGTGTATGTATTAGTAAGTATGTATGTTTATTTTATATATGGATATACTTAGTTCTTAATTTTAATTAAAATCTTGTTATTCGTGTCTACACACTGTGTCTACATTTCTAATCAAACTTTCCTCTCGCAGGTCTGCTGGAAGAAATTTCTTTTGAAATAAGCAGTACCTTTGTGCTCTTCTATTTGTTATGTTTTTATCCTTTTTTGTATTTTGTGTGTGCATAAATAAATAAATAAATAAAATAAATAAAATAGAAATTCTACGTTACAAACTGGCAAAGCCTGCCTGGCAGAAACGCTAAGGCCTACGCCAGCAGCTACGACAGCGGCTACGCAAGCGGCTACGCCGGCGGCTACGCCAGCAGCTACGCCATCGGCTACGCTATTTGCTACGGCAGTCAGTACGCCCGTGATTCTCTGCGTAGGATCTTAGACAATATATTCTGGGTCAATAGTACTGATGCAATGTTGCAGAGCGAAACATTAACATGCCTTCATAAACAGGTTGTAACTCTGAAAGTACAATACCTCTTAAGTGGTGTTACAGACCATCAATTCCAACAAAGGAATATTGCACCAAAAAAAAAACATATATTATACAGGGTTACTGGTAACTCGACGTATTCCTTCCCCCAAAATTCTGTAGTTTTTGAGTTAGTTAGGTTTTTACTAAGAGAGATTCCAGATTAACTACTGTACCTGTACTAAATCAAAAAAGATTTTCGTAATGTAGTCCAAGTCTTTGTATAACGTTTTATACTTTTTAACCGACTTCAAAAAAGGAGGTTACTATGTTCGTGTGTATGTATTTTTTTTTTTTTTTTTTATGTATGTTACCTAATTTCTCCCCCATTTGTGGACCGATCATCAAAATTCTTTTTTTATTTGAAAAAGTATACTCCTGAGGTGGTCCCATTTTTTTTTTGGTGAAGATCTGGAGCTGATCTTCGGAGATATACAATGGAACTCTTCAAAAATAGACGGCAAATCTGTCGTAATTGCTGGAATCGCTTGGATGTTTATTGAATATACATTATCATGACGTAACATCACGCCTGTATGCTCTGAGGGGGTATGCAGATGTGTACAATACACATTTTTTTTGTTGTTTTATGAACTTTCGTGCTTTTTCTGGCGCTATTCAAGTATTCGCATCTAGCAGTCATCACTTGTATTCATGTTGATGAGCTGATAATGGAAGGTATACTACTCCTCAACGGTTAAGAGTTTAAAGTAAAAAACGGGGTGAGCTAAATAAAACCGTTTAAAATAGGGGAATCTTGAAGGTTAAGGGTTAGGTTTCTTGGTTGAATGTTAAATGCATAGTAAATATTTGTATAGGATATAATATAGGTGCTTATTACAACTAAAAATGAAAAAATAAAAAAACCTTTTTTGCAAAAAAAACAACCGACTTCAAAAACACCAAAAAGAGAAAAATAAACTTCAGAAGAAAAATCAGCTTCTGAAGTCGGTGGCAAAAAAATAAAATCAAACAAACAAATGTCACCGACTTCAGAAGCTGATTTTTCTTCTGAAGTTTATTTTTCTCTTTTTGGTGTTTTTGAAGTCGGTTGTTTTTTTAGACGGCTAATAAAGTGATAAGACAAGGATATTTTTTAGTAATTTGTACATCTGCCGTAGTATTTTTTGTTTGCGCCATTTATATTATGAAGTACCTAATGGCAAATTTTACAAAAAAAATAATTTCGACTTTTTATCTGTGCCAAAGTTTTGGATGTTTTTGAACTATTGAAACGGTAAATTTCAATACGGTCGTCATTCTCATCATCATTACAATCATTTATAAATTGGCTTCAAATGATTTAATCTAGGATTTTTCTTTAAAAAAATCTTTTTGGCTTAATTTATAGCATTTTAAGTCTAATGACGCCCTGTTAAGAATACGCCGAGTTACCAGTAACCCTGTATATCGCATCAAATGACGCAAGCAGTATTATAGCGTCACAGTCTAACTAACCGGATGCAGGCAGTATTGACATAAAGTATTTGCCTGTCCAACCTGGAATAACAGTACCTACCTACCCCTATTTTTTTTCGACCCCTGTTCCATATTAAACATTATCCAGTTTGATGGTTTCGTTTTGAAAGTTACTCACTTTAAGGATTCTGTAAGTCTGCCCATAGTACCTATCACCTACCGTGAAGTGGTAGGCACTAATATAATTATTTGGCTTGTAATAATAATTATTCAAACTCAAAGGATTGACATTAATCTTATACTTAGCTATGTACCTAGTTATTTTATGACTTTACTCTCACTATTAACTTTAGATCTAAGAAACTCAAGAATTCATTTTTGTGATCATACACCAACATATTTTTGTTTCAACCTAGAGAACCAAAAATCAATAAGTTAGTGTGTTATTGTGAACGCGTACGGTCCGCTTGAACTGCTTGGTCACGCCGATTATTCATTAATTAAAAAGTATTTAATCGTTAATAACTAGCTCACAATTAACATCAATTTAGTTTCCAACTTTCTTCTGAAGTGGACATCGATTTCTATTAGAAAGTAATTACTAGCGCCACGCGGTGTCTGTTTTCGGTACTAGAATGAAATACTGTATAACTCGCCTACGGCTGATATCCATGGGATGCACCGCACAACAATATAGCAGCATGGTAGCAGTTAGTCCGGTTGAGCATAGAGGGCGCTGCCGCTGCAACTTCATCTGAAGTCAAATACATTTGGTGTGAGCGTGTGGTTAATATAACACAGGGCGGCCTCACCAGATGTCGCCAACTGCAGAAATCTAATGCGCAGCTTGATATCGTACAAAATGCGTGGTATACAAAGTCACGCTTCCGCCTACACGCCGCGACTGAGTTAGGTATCGGACTGGTATGATACCGGCGACCGAGGCTCGCATCGGACGTACGGACTGATCCACACAGACTAGTATTGACGGAATGTGCACGTTCCTACGAAAGACAAATACTTCGTGAACATTTTAATAAAAGTGAACAATAAATTCTGAACATTTTCTCTGTTACGAACTATGAATTTGATGTGTGCATAGACTGGGAATGTTTGTTATGCATAATCTCGGAGCCGTATCTGGAAACTGGTAAGTGTTCCATTTCTTGTTGTGATAAGTCGGTGCTTAATTTTATTTTTATTAATGAAAGTCTTGAGTTGCTATTTCGTAGCTAGCGCCAACAGAGGAAGCTCTTAAATTGAATTTAACAGGTACCCTCTTAATTTGGGAACTCACGCACCGTGCGTTTAATTTAGATGATCTATGTATGCTTAATTTACTCACCTAATGTGACATAATTTGCACAGTAGGTTGTTTTCTATATAGATAATTTAATTAACGCAGTAATTTTTATCTAAAAAAAAATACAAGGATGGAGGAGGAAGGAAGCAGTATTTCAATAAAAACACAATTCTAATAAACACCTACTTACCAATATATTATTAGTGAGGCACCTCAAAGTGATTAAAACTAAGTAGTGTATAGTGTATTAGTAGTTAGTTAGTGTGTTACTAGTCTATTAGTAGTTTCTAAGTAGCACAGGAAGTGTGCAATATATTAGAAATGTCTGTACGTACTTAGTTATATCCTGTACTGACTAGCATGTTCAAAGAAGTACTTTATCTTGCCATCATTATGATCATTTTCAAATGTGGTCGTACAAACATAGTTCACGCACCTTACAGAGAGTAGCATTCTCCTAGACTAGCCTTTATTTCGCTATCCAATCACATTTTAACTATTCCGTGGGTGTCTCGCTTATTCAAATGATATTCTTGCAACTCTCTAAGCGTTGTATGCCCGAGGGTGGATACTTGTATTTACTGATTACAAAATCACTGAGGCTAAGTAAGGAGTTTCCGAGGCGGCTGAAACTACGCAAAAGCCGGTCGACACGGATATAATAAACATTTGGTTGCTTATGAATAAAACAGCTGTTACAACTGAGATGTTGCAATGTGCTTGTACAGTTCATGTACTTAGTTAGGCCGCGTGACCAATTGACAAGCACGCCAGATGTCCCAAATTATTATAAAACACCCGAACCTTTGTTCAATAGCAAAAAGTAGAGGTGACGAAATCGAATAAAACAAAAATTTATCCCTAAAGAAAGTAGTACAGACACATTTAAACGTCAGGAAAATGACTGAAAAAAGTGACGAGTCCGCAACGCGATTGATGGCCTTATTAGTTTACGTTCCCGTGTTGCACTTTTTGCTTTTAGTCGGGAAACGTTAGGGAAATGCACGAAATCAAATCAAGTGAGCAACGTCGTCGCGTCGGTCCAAAGCAAGTATCGAGAATATTCCGGATTGGAACGGCAAATAAAAATGGGCTTCCACTTCCATATTATATTTCGGATTTGCGATATTATTGCTAGGGTGTATAATTTAATTGATTCCCTACGTGACTTTGAGACACTATTTTGCGAAAATTGATACACCGATGACTATACATCGAAGCCTTGATAATGTGACGTTATACTTAGTCTACGCCTTTTTTGTTCGCTGATTCTTAACACCGATAACCTTACATCGACTTTTGTTTCTCCGACGTTTGTTTGTTCTATGTAACGTTACAGCGATGCACGATTAGGTGGATAGCATAAACTCATCACATCCTCTCATCATCACGTATAATAACACTAGTTATTAGGATAGCACATAAGTTATGAGTTCTAGTACTTCAGCAGTAGGTACCTACGTGTCTGCTGTTATCATAACACAAGACTTGTACTAAATATTTGTATTGGCTTCGTCTATAGGCTTGCATTTATATATCTACTTTCTTCTCTTTTGCTGATCATAAATTAATTATAGAAGTCTATATACTACTAAATCACGATGCAAAAGTTGTAAGATATAGAATCATAAAGTCAAGCCTAGTTTTAACCCACGGTGCATGAGCAAGTTTCAGTTTCGTAATTCAGCTTAAAACTATAAACTCCATTTTCCAGGAACTACTGCTCAAAGAGGCGCTAGCTAACTTTATCCTGAAAGTTATCATTTTTGATAAGCCTACAGAAAACAGAGAATTATACTAAAATGATTAAAATGTGCATACCAAGATATAACTGTTATCCTCCGCTGATCTTATTATTTGGGTCGGACATATAAGTCTTCTCATTGAATGCAACTGTATTATGTGACTTTAAAGTTTCAATTCATATTTTTAGCCGTTTCGTCCATCACCATTCCTTCCAACTACAGGAAGTTGGATTTGAGTGGAATCTTTATCATTTGTCTCTCAATTCACATCAAAAGTCCACCATATTTTAGATTTTCGATTTGAAATTACTTACCCGTTGCCTGTCTGGCTTTAGTTTTTGGCTTTAATTTTGAAAATTTAGTTGATTGGAACGTGGCTGGCTCGCTAGATCTAGATCAGCTAGATTAAAGTGCATTCCCTTAAATAGTGATAACTAAAATAGTGATAACTATTTTAGTGTTGGCAGTAGCAAGTTAGGACAATGATGAGTCTTTGGTCAAACGTAACTGATGAGGCGAGACGATTGTTGATAAACGAGTTCAGTCGAACAAAACACATTTTCAAATGATTTTTTTTTCATAGTTTTCCAAAGACCTGGAAAACGACTTTGGGGTCCAGTTGACCAAAGACTCGATACAGTATTTACAAGCTGTTACCTACAAGGACAATAATATTTTCGTACGTCTGTCTAGGACGGCTTGAATGATTACTACGTTCGTCCTGTCATTCTGTCACACAAGCCAGGGAGGGGCTTGAGACCTAGGATTTTTAACAATTAACATTTTCTGCCTGTAGCCGAATTAGTAAGTAGGTACCTACGTAATGTTTTGTAATAGGCAACTTTGGCCATACACACAAGGTTGCAAAAAAATAAAGCATGTACACATCTGTATCTTAAATTACATAAAATATCTGAATTTATTCGAGCATTTGTCTACAAGCCACTCAAGTAACTCCGGTATGTCGAAACAATTGTAATCTGTCCAAGCTAGGTAAAATATTAACACTTTTGAGCTCACTTTAGACCCGATCCTGAAACTACGTTCTCTTGTAAATTGTTTATTTTCTAAAATTCGATCTAGTCTCTAGGTCGACTTTCGACTGAGGTCCTGTATGAAGGATCAAAACAATTCTAACATGGCCAAGGCAAGGTGTCTAAAAAATCTCGAGCTTTCTTCACTCGCTCTTGCAGCCTTCTACCCCTTCAGTCTTGGCTTTGTTATTTAGTCGACCCTTGATACAAGCAGGGTGTTAAAAAAAAGATAACCCTTTTTTTGGGCAGTTGTGTAATTGTAAGTTCTACTTCTATAGAAACAAGTATGGAAAATCTTAATTTTTGCACTAGCTATAGTTTTGTAGAAGAATTGTAACTGTATTCGTAAAAAGTAGAGTTAACCTTTACAAATCTATATTACTCGCACCCGTCTGCCCTCAAAAAGCTGGAGACGCTCTTGCGTCCTGTCCAATCAAGTTTCAATCAACTACAAAGGAATAGCAAGCATAGCAACTAGGTTATTAATACAACCTCCTTTAGTTTCACCTTCCCTCACTTCGGTAATAAAAAAGCCATTTTATTCAGTACGACGACGCTATTCTTGTTATTAAGTTGCATCATCGATTATCAACAATCGTCTCGCCTCATCAGTTACGCGTTGTACTTAATAATCACCATGATTGCCGCTCAAAGGTTTAACTGTCTGCGACTTTAGTCTTATACGAGATAAAATAACTTTTGTTGTTACTGAAATGATTATGTAGAAGTCAGTATTTACGGCTTACAAACATGTTGGAGCAACCACTACACAGTCTAATCTCGATGAAATGCATTTCCATTTTGAGATTGCTCTTTGAAATAGACCTCTCCCCTACCGTTATATAAGCATTGGCAGTGCTCTTTAAGCTAATTAGTGCAGTCTGGTATGTGTGGCCGAGCTTCGGTAAATCACATTTCCCTTCGAACCGCAATCGGGCAGCCTCTGCATTTCACCGGCCAATATTGGCTGGTAATTGAGGCACTCTTCACACATTCAGGCCCTCTTGCCTCTTCTCTAGGTAATTATTAACGACATTAAAATCGCCACACGTGGCGTGGTGATTTTTTGGCCGTAAGGGTTTTTTAACTTAAAATATTGTGGCCGTCACTGTTGTTGTATAATTTCTTTTGTAAAACTGTAAAAACATGCAACGGCTGTCACGGGGTTATAACTCTTGAAAAACCTTCGCATTTTCTTAATAACCTCCGAAATAATAATTTCTTTGCTTGCCTTTTGTGGTCTGTTACAAGTATCCACCACAGTGTGTCACGATTCACAAATTGTACGACACCATGCAGGCAGACCATCTGTTATGAAATCGGTTAATCAAACACAAAAAGGAGTAGGTGATTATAAAACAAACCAAGAGGCTGAGGCGGGGGTGCAGCCCGGTGCAGGGATAGAACAGTTTTTAAAATAAGCTAAAGATGTGGTTATTATATTATTTCAATAAAAGTACTCCCAACGCAAACGAAGTGTGTTTGACAGGCGTCTTCTGTCAATGTAGCTGGCACACTATTTAATTGCGGACGACGCGACGCGCAACGTAATCGTAGCGTACAGGCAACCATCGCCGTACATTAAACAAAAACACGGTACCGGCGGCAGAATCGCAATCTGTCTTAATTTAATTGGTCCAAATCAGGACTGACCGATCACTTAAACCGCTAACACATAGAAACTTTACTCTATTTAAATAGGATATTTACTAGTATGTGTGTATATATAGGTTCAAGTACGATGTCTTCTAGTGATTAAATTCAACGCAACGTAATATGTTATCAATTGTCTTAACTATCAATTAAGATGAGTTGAAATAATAGATTGGGTGGAGAAATGTTTTAGAAGATATACGTGTCTGGATTTTTAGTCTAATACCACAAGAAACAACAATTGATTGAGTAGGTTTATTACTGGAGCTGTCGTTTAACAGTAGAATAGAAACAGTTTTATGTTATATGTATATTGGATAAATACTTGTAGAATAATTATAACTAAATAAATAACAATGTGCTTAGGCTGCGTCTCATATGTTGCAAAATAAATTAGAATCAGAATCATCGTTTACCAATTACTTACCTATGTGTGACCGTGTGTGAGTGTCTTAGTCCAATCAAAAATAAATCATCTGTTCAAGGGTAAATCAAGGCAGATAGATTAAGAACAACAAAATTCGTTTACTTCTTCCTTATCGATGCAATACTTATGAATTTTAAAATTTTCTTACTAAACACCATAGCTAGAAAAACCCAAACATTGGTTTTTATGAAAATTACTGATAGTTCAGCCGTACCTAACATTAATTCGTCGCACATTGTTTCAGTGGAAGCAAAATATACGCCTTCGTACTTAACCGGTAACAAAACCGCTTGAAGTAATATTAAACATCGCTGCCTATACAAATGCCCAGAAGACTGATCATCAGCCTATAATGTTCCCACTGCAGGGACGCAGACCTCCTCTCTACGAGAGGGAATGGGCTATAATAAAAAACCTAGACATACTCTTACTGGAAATTTTTTAATGGCAAAAATAATCTAATCGACTCTGTGTTCGAGGAGAAAAAGCGGAATACGAAAAGTCGCGATCTCGTCAAATTTTTGTGATAGAATCGGTCTAAGCTGCAGCTGTCCCTCCCTATCGCACTTTAAGAGGGCAGACATAACGTAGCGGGACAGCAATAGTTTTTTCAAATACTTATTTTTTGGCTAAAAAAGTTGTATTTGTAGGAACTAGTCTTTAGTTGATTACAATTAATTGTCCAACTCCAAATGGTTAAATGACAGTTAAATACCCATCAATACAATAGAAAACAGTGCTAATTAAGTAAATTATTGCTCTCCCTTTACATGATTTGCCATTTCCCACAAAATGAATTAGATTACAAATCCAGACGTGTCCAATTAACCAATTTCCTCATCTGCATGTTTCTGCCTCAGGTAGTCCAGTTAAGTATAAATAAATTACTGTGGCCACTTACAGAAAGGTGAATAATGAAAAATTAATTATCAAGATGAGCAAGGTAGTGATACGAAATAAACAATGTGCACGATAACGGGTGTCCGTGAAAAGCCTGTGCCATTCAATATGCAATTTAATTGAATACGTCGTGGCAATGCGAACCGCGACCACAACTAGCATTGTTAGTATTTCTTTCAGTGCACCTATTAAACAACCTATTTGGTTCTTGGTTGCCGAGTTATGTGTTTTAAATCCATTTCCGGTTTGCATTGACTGGTGGCCCAGTTGACTTCAGACAATATTGAATGATAATAAAAATGCCTGATCATAAGTTTTGCTTTGAATTAGATTCACGTGGTTTGCACATAACATGACAAAAGTAAGTTAAACTTTAATTCTGTAATAACACAGATCAGAAAGAACAGTTATAATAACATCTTGTAAAAAATAATAGCCTAGCGGATCAGGGATCCAGAGAGAGGAACTTCCTAACAATACGAGCCGTGTCCAGGAGTACCGCTTTCTAAATCAAGCCTCTTCAGATAGTGGTCGAGGGTCTGGGCAATGGTGAGTTTGCCGCACTAATTGCGTTAAGGCATTCGCTAAAACGTCTATCGGCACAATGAGCGCTGAATTCACATCCTACATGTCGACAACATAGCAAGCCATGTAGCCAGATATGTGATTTGCTTATCTTTCTAGGTTTTCGGGGAATCCTTTTACCCAGTACTATCTGGGTTGTGGATGTCAGGTAGACAGTCAACCACTCTCTCCTTGAGACCACAATTTAAATCGCGAAGACAAAATTTGCCTGAAATATGACCACACCAATCCATACTCCCCGTAAACTTAAACATCAAAAGTTCAAAACACAACGCATAAAACAAACACCGGAGAAATGCACAAAGTTACATGAATTTGCTTGGGTTCAATAGAAAATGTGATAAAGGAGTGTTCAAAACGCAAGGAGAGTAACCACGTCGCCGACACTGATTCAATTTTGAGTGACACTACGCAGGAAATTGCCTGCCTTACGTTGTTACTTCGCTGCGGAGAACTAGCTTGTATTTAAGCGAAATAAGGTTTGCTGTAACTAACGGGGCCCTCTCAGAAAGTACTCGACCAGTCTGATGTTATTATAAAGCTTGCAGTAGCAATTTATTTTTAAATTCTTGTGAAGTGACGTTGAACTTTGTGTAAGATATGATTGGAATATGTTGTGGGGTAGGGGGGTTTATTTGCCGCGCCTACGCTTTTAATGTTTGTTAAACTTAGTAAGTTACATACATATAATACAACTTACATACCAACATAATGTTGGAATTATTATAAAAAAAGTTAAGTAAAAGGTTGTGAGGAAAATGTAGATGGCTATAAGAGTAGAGGAAGGCCAAAGAAACAATGAATGGACTTTGTGAAGGATGATATGGCTAGAAAGGAGGTGACTGGTGACGTGACGAGAAATATGACATGTTGCGACGACCACAAATAAATTGGGATAAGGACAGGAGAATGATGATGACATAATAATTATATCATTGCAGAAAGTAATTACTGTTTGCAGTTATCGCAGTTAATATTAGCGATGGTTAGTTTCTCACTGTAATAATATATATATTTTATGATCGAATATTTATTTATCTGGCAATAAGTTTTCTTCACGAGTATACATGCGTAAAAGTTCGCAGAGGCTATGTTCAGAATTTCAGATCTGTCAAGATAAATTGTCCGGACTCGGAATTCACAAAATGTAATGTTAAAAATACTAAATATTATCCTCTTTCCTAGCGATAGCGACAACAGAGACGTTGCAGACTTGGGTTAACTAATTTTTATTACAATGGAAGAGCGTACACCGCAACACTTCTCGCCCCGACTTAAGTATACTTTCTCGCCAAAGTTGAAGTTAAGTCGCGCCAAACATTGATTACTTACAATAAGGCCGAGACTCAATCAATAACTTATGAGAACAATGGATTATTACATTTTATGCATTTAACACGTTAGGATAATTATGTTAAACAGATACTAGGTACTGCCCACTTATTAAAACTGCCTAATTCTTATTCAAAAAAAAAGTAAGTCTAACTTTAGCACTCGTCGTGAGTCGTGCTAAGCTCGACCTTGTATGTACTTATAACATCAACAATAAGCTACCGTTTAAGTATCTTTATTTTTTTCATATACATGCAGTAAAAACATAACCCTTTCCTTGCAGTCGGGTAAAAAGCTGTTTTTTATATGTATTACAAACAGGGACTTCAACTATTTATTTGTTTAGATTTAAGTTACTTAAATTAGTAAGGGGCTTTTGGTAGACAATATAAAGTAGAGGATTGATTGTCAAACTCGCTGCTCGTACAGCTGACATTTGGATGAGTCAGTGCCCTGCCTGCTCGGGTCGCGACTAGGGAGCGCCCCCGGCCCCCCTCGCGTCGCTCCGCACTAAGCCGAAAACAAATAACACTATGTTACTGTAACAACGTCACACTCATTTTAGACTTGTTGAAATTTTGCTTTTATCTGAAAACACTAACAAAACTAATCCATGGTCTCCATGATGAATACAGGACCTAGCTTATAGCAAAGCATTTAAGATCTTAGCAAAATTCAGGGACGGAATTTTTATTAGCCGTTTCCAGCAATTAGAATTGACGAACAATAACGTCATCGTATTTTAGTATTTTATTAGTGTTATTGTGAGTAACATTGCCTAAGCATACCTAATATACATAATAGATATCGGCTGTAAGACGTTCATTCACCTCGAGGGAGATGGTCGGGTGCGGCAGGGGGCGCGGCGCGGGCTCGCGGGGGTGGCTCGCTCCCAGAATATGGCACTGAACCACGCGACGTGCTTCCGCCGCCCTGCTATGCCTTACGCATTAGCTTGGACTAGATGTACGGAACACTTGTAATACCTATAATATAAGGGATGCCATAGTGACGACATTAAGCTCGCAGTCAGCTAAATAACTTCGACACGCCAAAACTTTGATCGATAGTGTTCAAAGTCATATCGTTGATTCTGTCAGCTGAATCTTAAAATATCTTAGCACCGAGCATGTTAAAAATAAAATACACAATCTATTTTTTGCCAGCCATCAGTTTGTTTTGCAACTTTCCATTTTAGTTCGCGAGAGTGTAATAGATAGCCTTACATTAGTGATGTGTGTTGACAGCGGCGCCTCGCTTATCGATAGCCGAACAATAAAAGGTCAACCCTTGACCCGAGTCGACAATCGGAGCAATGCGTCCGCGCACTCCGCGCACACTTTGCCGGAAATGTTCCATTAAACGAGACTTAAAATGTCAGCTCGGATGATGGATCACTGAGTTCGCCATCATACCGGGTATAAGCAGTTAATTTCCGATGTCATGTTACCATGCAAATAAATTAAGTTCGTATGACTACTTAGTTAGGTGTAGATAAGTGCCTGCGCCGGCAATCATGCGACGACTCATGACTGTGTGGTTTAGGTAAGCTCGATCATTATTCATAATATTAGAACGTTACATTGAGTAAACTAAAAACATATTAATAATAACAACACAGGCTTGCAATACAATGTCAAACTTTGTAACAAAAATCAAAATTAATAGACAGCACATACAATTTACATTTTTTACTAAACATAACCAAAATTAACTGAACTGTAATACAGACGACTGAACTTTTTAAGTGTCCGAAAGTAAGACATGTAAGTAGGTATGTCTTACTTTCAAACATTCAAAAAGTTCGGTACCTATATATCCCAAATCGCAACAGAGTCAGACAACAACTGGCAAGCGGCTGGCGGTGGAAAATTAGGGAAAGTCTCTTGTTTTAGAACGTGGCGCCGCTTTCCAGTATCCATCCATCAGATTGAGGGTTCGAGGGTTGGTTGGCTTCTCGTCATATACTTAATACACTATGACGTGAAGCAGTGGCACAACACGAAGTCTTATCGTCACCGTGAAGCATGTTCGGAGCCGGAAGGGACTTCCGGTGCGAGCCTAGCCGACGATGACTCACGCGCGCCGCCCAATGCCCGCGGTCGAGCCGCTCATCAATACATTTGTTATAAAATTATAAACAAAAACATGGAATGAATAAATAATAAAAATAATCATTTTACATAATTGGTCTGATAATTTTAGAAAGAAAGAAATCTGATCATTTGGCATGAATAACAAAATAACCTTAAAAAAGAAATTGAAAGAAAAATTTTAATGATGAAAGTAGGTTCTCTGTGAGCTAAAAATTATCAGTCAATATCGACGTGGAAGCTGTCACAACTCGCAACTGCAAAACAGCAGCCATATTAAAAAAGAAACTAGTTTCACAAGCAAACAGGGATGCCCGCAAAAAATTCAAAGCTCCTTGCTTTATGCGGAAGTTCCCAGAAAAAGTGGTATTTTTATAGGGAACTATTTATAGAACGCCGCCGCAGCCGCTCTCGCCACACTGCACCGCGATGGCTCATGCGCCAAGCAGCGAGAATGCACGCGCTTTGTCACTCACTCGTTTAGTCCTTTTACGATGGTGCTTCAAACAAATGGTACTCGGAAGTAAATGAAAATACGCATTCGTATCATTTCGACGTTAACTTTAACGTCGAGTTTGAGATTTAAAAGTTACGTTGTGTATTACAACTTAAAATCGTATATGATAGGTTCGGGGTGGAAGGGACACCGACTTGAAAACGGGTACCAAGTACATATTACATATATTTTATGTAGAAATCTTTCATCGGAAAAACAGCTGTTTCCTACAACAATGCTATACCTGCCCACACGGTCAAAATATACAGCTGAACAAAATTAACAGCTGATTTTACTAAATAACAGGTGTAAATTTTACTACTCAGAATGCATGCTACCAGTTTCCGCGTCGGTATTGCATCCACCCCGTTTTGAATATACAATTATGTAACTAATAAGAAAATGTGCAATCCGCTCGAAAGAAAGTTTTCTCACTACCAAACCAGTAGAGAAAACACAAATTGTCACTTACCCACAATTATATCAACGTTGATTCCTTTAAGGTTCTCTAATTACTTACCAAGTCTATTTATTTACACATAATTTGTAGATTTCTAAGCAATCTATATCAATTATATTAATAAATGCATGCGCTTCAGTCTCAGCCCACGGTGCCCAAGGGCGGTGACCGTGGAACGAGGGTAGCTAGCAATTCCTCGTGGACGATAAGACTGTCTATTTGGTGCCTATATTTACCTAAAGTGGCACAACGTTTACAGTACAGATAGTGCCGATAGCAACGTACCAGCCGAACGTTATTATAATTATGATTAAGTATTGAGAAGTTCCATGACTATTAGTACAACCGTACAACATAGGTTCGAAATTGAAACTAAAACTAAGTCATTATGTGTTACGTACATGGGTATTACTGTTTATCAAATACTTTTCTCTGAAATGACTAAAGTCAAGACTATAATTGTCATAAAGGTTCATAATTATGATAAGGTAACGGAAGTTAAGGTAAGAAAAACATCGTGAAGAAACCAGCATGTCTTAGAACCAAAAAATTCGAAGAAGTGTAACATCTACCCGCGGCGTGGTGGATTATAGCCCATTCCCTCTCATAACGAGGAAGCCAGGGTACCAGCAACAGTGAGAACATTATAGGCTGATTATAATTATGGTAACGAGCTCCTAATACCCTCTTCACGTAACCGAGTTCCTGAGAATAGTCATACTCTAGTATCTGACCCCTTGATACCGCAAAATAATAATAGTGTCATGGAATTACTCAGTATTAATAATGACATCACGCCTGTAATACCCGAAGGAGAGCAGAGGTGTACTTAATAGTACACCCTCATTCCGCCAGTTACGTTTCAGTAGAGTAAAATAAATTCTTGTTGGAAAAATTCAATAAAACTTTCCAGACCCCGGAATCAAACTCAAGACCTCATCCTCAGCGTGTCAGCACTCAGCAGTCACGCCCGCGAGCACTTGACTCAACGAGGCATCTTATCGATTAATTAAAGCTAGTTAAAATATTTTAATTCGGAAAGTTCAAACTTTGATTTAATGAGTTTTGATATTAAACACTCGGTAGATGTCAGTCCACTTCAGACAACTCGGTCGCTGTGGAAATAATCTAAGACCGCTTCTTATTTGCGAAGAACTTTCAAGAACGAATTATTTAATTTTAACCTTCCGTTTGCTCTACTCTTTGAGGAGTCAACGGTTTTCCTCAAGTACTTACCTATAAGTTTAATTTAATTACACTTATTTTTATTTGATTTGTATTATAAATTAATAATTTACAATAATGCTCTGCTATAATGCTGCTGTGTCTTGCATTGTTTGGACTATGAGAAGGCTTTCGACTCTATCGAGACCTGGTCTGTTCTGGAGTCATTGCAGCGATGCCAAGTAGACTGGCGGTACATCCAAGTGCTGAGGAGCCTATACGAAGACGCCACTATGACCGTCCAAACTCAAAACCAGCAGACAAAGCATATTCCATTGCGTAGGGGGGTGAGGCAAGGGGACGTAATTTCCCCGAAATTGTTCTCCAACGCACTGGAGGATGTGTTTAATTTAAACGCTGAACTGGGAAGGACGGGGCATTAACATCAACGGCGAGTTTAAATCGCACTTGAGGTTCGCAGATGACATCGTCATACTGGCTGAATCGCTGCACGACTTGCAACAGATGCTGGATGGCCTAGTGGATTCTTCAGTGCGCATTGGTCTCAGGGTGAACTTGGACAAAACCCAGGTTATGTTCAACGAACGTCACCCCAGGACCTATTGTTGTCAATGAGGATCCTCTCGAGGTTGTTCGAGAATATATTTACCTAGGACAAACTCTGCAGTTTGGTAAAAACAACTTTGAGAGAGAGGCTAATAGAAGAATCCAGCAGGGCTGGGCTGGGCAGCTTTTGGGAAGCTTCGTCGGGTCTTCTCGTCACGCATTCCACAGAGCCTAAAGACTAAGGTCTTCAACCAGTGCGTCCTGCCTGTTATGACATACGGGGCTGAAACGTGGACACTAACGATACGGTTGGTCCATAAATTTAAAGTCGCTTAGCGAGCTATGGAGCGAGCTATGCTAGGGGTCTCTCTCAGGGATCGCATCCGAAATGAGGTGATCCGACAGAGGATCAGAGTAGTCGACATAGCTCACAGAATAAGTAAGCTGAAGTGGCAGTGGGCCTACCATATTAGCCGCAGAACCGATGACCGTTGGAGTAGACGAGTTCTTGAGTGGAGACCGCGAATCGGCAAGCGTTAGGTGGGACGCCCGCAGGCTCGTTGGAGCGATGATCTTCGCAGAGTGGCTGGTAACAACTGGATGAGAGTTGCCGAAAATCGAGTTGAGTGGCGTAAGATTAAAGAGGCCTATATTCAGCAGTGGATTGCAATAGGCTGATGATGAATAATGCTCTTTGTTTTTATAGTCATGGTCATTAATTTTGCGAAACATAGAATAATGTAAAAGGTGCAAAAAAAAATATTACTAACATTATTTTTGAGTGTAGGTACTTAGTAACTAAATTATGGGTCGTGTTTGTCCGGAAATAAATGAATTGAATTGAATAACAGAAAAAAACCGTGTACGTGGAGAATTTTCTTTTTATAACTTTTCGCGTCGTCGCCGTCGTCGACCATATGGTGCGAAGTTTAATTAAATCGAAGTTTGGGCGCAAATGTGTGGTTATTGTGTCATAATTAGTCGACACGGTTCGAGTAAACCTGCTACAACTCTATAAATAAACTACATTCAGTTTATATACTCTCAATCAGTGTAAGTGGGCTGTGTGGCCACCCACCACCCCCCCTCGAATTGGCTGTATGGAAACTACCGCAGGAAAAATTTATCTTTGAAGATACGTAAATATTGATGCAAATCGTAATTGCCGGGAATTTTAGACTTTGTAAAAGGATGTTACTCGAGTTAAAAACGTAACCGATATTTTTAAAAGAAAATATTAAAAAATGTATGAGTATCTACGTAGTACAAAAATAAAATTTTCGTATATATTTTGATTGGGCGGTGAAATGAAAAGCCACTTAGTTCTGAAATATTCGTATTTATTTTCTTTTGACATTATTTATTATTATTATATAGCAATCAAGTGAATGTTGTAAGGTGGGCGAATGTTTTGTCCGATGAGTACAGGTTGGAGTGTGGGGTGAGACAGGGTGGGTTGACATCCCCTCGGCTCTTCAACCTGTATATCAATGAGCTGATTGAGCGTCTCAGTAGCACTGCAGTCGGCTGTACTATTGACGGCACTTGTATTAATAATCTAAGCTACGCTGACGATATGGTGCTGCTGAGTCCTTCAATCAGCGGGTTGCGTAAACTCATTTTGATATGTGAGGAGTACGCCGTGGCCCATGGGCTGAGGTACAATGCGAAGAAAAGTGAGTTACTAGTGTTTCAACCACGGAATCTTAAAGTCGACACTGTCCCAACTGTTACTTTAGATAGTGTACCACTTAGTAGAGTAAAGCAAGTAAAGTACCTGGGCCACTGGGTCACGGAGGACCTCGGCGATGACGTGGACGTTGAGAGGGAACGTAGGGCGTTGGCTGTCCGTGGGAACATGCTGGCTCGCAGGTTTAAACGGTGCACGAGTGAGGTGAAATGCACTATGTTCCGTGCATATTGCCTATCGTTCTACTCGTGCACCCTGTGGCTCAGCTGTACTCAGCGGGCACTTAATGCCCTACGAGTCCAGTATAATAATGTTTTTAGGATGTTGTTGGGGCTTCCGAGATACTGTAGTGCATCGGGCATGTTCTGTGAAGCCCGAATTGATGGCTTTCATACCATCATGAGAAAGAGGGCAGCCTCACTGCTGCACCGTATACGGGGAAGCTCCAACAACATTCTGAAAGTGATAGCGGACAGGCTCGATGGTCCGTTTTTGAGACACTGGATCGCACTCCACGTATCAGTGTGATTGAGTAATTAGTTGTAAATATGTATTTAATTTGTGTGGTTTACTAACATAGTTCTTAAGTTGTTACTAACATATTATATGGATCTGTGTCTATTACCTGTGTGATGATTATGGTCTGAAATAAAGTTATTATTATATATTATTATGTATTGCATAATTTTCACACCAATATGTTCACAAGAACTGTCATGATCAGCCTAGGCATCATCTTGAGCATATTATAAAAGATGGTTCATGTTTAAAGTTTTTTTTTAGTCACACCTTTGTGGGTTACGGTGAAAGCTTCAGGCTGCAAAATTCTCTTACGTTTTTTTTTTATTTGAAGAGAGCAAAAATACGGCTCTCTCTCTTCTCTTTTAAACCATAAGCTGCAAAAAAAAAAGAGTAAATATTTAAGATAATATTAAAATAAATATGATTCGCGAACGTAACTAACACGGTTTTATACAACCTTTTTTTTCTTTTTGGGGGGTGGGAAATCATCAAATGACTCCTCCCGCTCTGGGCAAAGCGGTAGGGAGTGTCAGACTTCTACTGACTAAAAACCACCCATGTTATATCTTAGCCCTTGTGCCGAGGCCGCGGTATCTCTTTCGAACAACCCGCAGCCCCGACGGGTCAACCCTCTTATGTTCTTTTTATCCCATTAAATGAATATTTCGTGGAATAATCATTCAATAGGATTAAATGAACGTAAGGGGATTTATTTAATTATAAGTAATTCTGTAAATACATGCCGCGAATATAATTATTTTCAAGATACAGTCGGACATTGACTTGACTTTATTATTTTGTTTTTTATTAGGATTTTTTCTGTGATTGTCCGAAACAAATAAAACATTCACAGCTTTGTTTGTAGGTACTCCATAACTGCTTATGTAACTAAATAACATTTACTAGACGTATATATGTAGAATATAATCCACAAAACCACTTTATGAGAATCTGCTGTCTGCAACGAGGATTTAATAAACGATCTCATTAATCGATATCTCATTTGCGAATTTCATTTCGCTCGACACCGGAACAGAAACGAACTAATTAATCTATCATATCGATTTAATTTTGATTGAGTTGGTTATTATTGTGTGTAGCAGCCTAGCTGGTAGAAACTGGTTGAAGTGGTAATGAAAGGGGTCGGGTGTGGATACTTGCGTGCAAAGTGAGCGTTCGTTGTGCAACAGTTTGTTACTAATTCGGAAGTAGGTACAGTCACTAGCACATAATTATCTTCTCTTGTATACACTTGCCACTCAGACCAACAAAAAAAGGAAGACAGCGCGCCGCGAACATCAAAAGTGAGTCAACTTCTAAGCTATTGCATAGCTTCTATCGCGGGCCTTGAGCGTGGAGAGCGAATCCAGAAATTCCGTGACGAAAATATTTCAACCAGGATGCTATGGGTACGGAAAATAACAAGGTTGTCAACTGAGGTTGTCAAATTAAATAATTGATAAAAAATGCTATGCAATAGCTTTTTTTATCTAGGTATGTGTGTAGACAATGTCTTGTGAAGTCGTGACGTACTAGGAGAAATGCGTGTGGTTTTAGTGTAGGTGTGTGCGTGAGCTTGTATGTTTACTAGCTATAGCTTGACTGGCCTGTTGGTCTAGTGGTTAGTGACCCTAACTGCTATGCCGGAGGTCGTGGGTTCGATTCCCACCCAGGACAAATGTTTGTGTGATGAGCACGATCATTTGTTCTGTGTCTGGGTGTAATTTATCTATAATATGTATGTATTTAGAAATATATAAGTATGTTTATCAGTTGTCTAGTACCCATAACACAAGCTCTGCTTAGCTTGGGACTAGATGGCGTTGTGTGATAGTTGTGGAATATTATTATTATTATTATTATAGGCGCGTGGTTTTGTGACTTCACTGTTGGTGTTTGCGGCGCGCCGTCTTCCTTTTTTTCTTGGTCTAAGACTTGCCATTAAAAAAATCCTTCTAAAAAAATCGCTCAAACCGTTTAAACTTTAGGGAGTTTTTAAAACAATATTAACACCGAGAGAATGTTAACGTAAGTAGTAGGTAAGTTAATAAAGGCAATTTTTATTTTATTTTACATTAACGCCGAAAGATTAACTGGTAAAGCTGAAAACTAGCGTCAGCGTGCTTTTTGTAAACAGAGTTCGCAAATAATTACTGAGGTTAGCCCCATAAATACAACTTTAATTGATTTCAAATTAGTATAGTAATTAATATAATACATAATTGAACACAAAATCTTGAATAATAAACATCGTTACAATACATGTTTATACCAACCTATATGATTTGCGGTCAATGCTTTTGTTCTCTTAAAGTAGAAATAGTTTTTGTTTAATATATGACTATAATAAGATAACAGATTATGCACATAAGACTGATACCTATATGTGCTTATGTGTATAATGGCCTTCTTCAGTAGCAGCCACAGACTTTGAATTTTGTACCCCGTTGATGTAGGCTCGCCCCTATTAAATGAGTCTCTCTGCCTAACCCTGCAGGGATTACGGGCGTGATTTTATGTTATATTATAAAATGCCCTCAACAAAAAGGCCGAGTAAATGCTAATAAGTAAAACAACAATAAATTAAATAATTGTTCTCCCCATCACTGCGATACTTTTTTTGTTCTAGCTAGACCATACCTGGGTACTTTACCCCATAGTAAAAGTCAGACGTAGATCTTGGAGGTCAAAAATCCAAATTTTTCACAGCTGTTCATTTACCTATATTTGTTTTTCAGGTTATTAATTTACTTAAATTACCTCCATGACCCGTTTACTATTCAAAGCATCCATCAGCACAATGTTTTAAGAATGCTAAATTAAGTTTTATCGTAAAATGTGATGTTTACCCCAAAAAAAAGTCATTTCATGTCCATAATGCTTGGTTAACGGCTTCGCGAAGGGTTTGTTCGTTTACACCCTGTATATAGCTCCTATTTCAAACAAGTAATTAAGAAATTAACGTTGTTTTAAAGGCAAGAGAATACATTCTCGATACTGCTGTTTAGAATGGCATTAGCTTCTGAATAAACATTTGACATAATAGCCGCCATTGTTGATTGTATAACTGTTATTTATACTAATTATAAATAAACAACAACAACGTTTTGTTTTGAATTGTTTGTGAATTGCGTAATTGAACCAAGGAAACAGCACTTTCACTTATAAATAGAACAATCCATAAGTGATTATTCAATATTTTTTTTACTTTATGGCCGCCCATGGACATCCGATTTGGCTTTACATGCCGTCGAAGTAATAGGAATTGATCTTCAACCTTTTCTACTCACTGGTATCCAAATACTCTCCATATTCCATTTCTCTAATATTTTATTCATTTATACATGTTTATATAAAAATTAAATTCCGGTAGTATTATGATGGGTGTGAGTAATACCTATTCCTTCTTTTATGTAGGTACAAACAAAATGCTGGTTATCATATTAACGTTTATAACTCTCGGTATGCAAGCAAGCAACAGGAAAATTATTAGATCGAGTTCGTTGAAGTAGCTAGTTGTATCAAAAGCAATTGATTTGTAAATATCTGTTCTATGTAAATATTGGGCATACATTGTTGTACACTAACAAAACTTTTCTCAAAAAACATGATTAGAGCATTCGTTGATGATATAGTGTGGTGTGAGTGCAGCGCAGCGGGCGCACGTGGGCAGTTGGGCTCCGAGCGCGCTGCGTGGGAGGACTCGCTCCTCACAGGAGGGTGACGGAGGCGCCAATGGACTCTGACTTAACAGAAAGTTAAACGAGAAGAACAAGCGCCATATATCCCGCTAGATCGTCTCGGGCGCTCTCGGCTTACTATCCCACGGCCACGACCGTCGCTGAGTCGCCGGGGCACATTCGACTCTTTAACCAGTTTTGCGATACCCGAAGTCAGAGTTTTAAAATGTATCTACAATTCGAACGTCCCACATCCCACTATCTGCATACCATACTTTAGTCTTTGTTTGTGGTATTTATTATGTGTTTCTTTAGAAAGAATACATACATATTACACCGACTACGAAACACTTTTGATTTTACCCCGATGCATTGTGCGGTTGTCTTGAACGAAATCAAAATTGGTTTACATACAAAAGGCAGTTGAAAAACGTTAATGGAATATTCATATTTTTTATTGAACTTGTTTTTTGTCAAGCGAAGCTGGATTCAATAAAATGTTTAGTCAAGGTTACGGAATTCGAAAGTTTTATCGACAAACTACCCCGTCACTGCTCTAGAAACTCAAAACACTTTTGTTGTTCTGTTTAACTAAGATTAATGGTATATGGGTTAATAAGTGTAAGTGACGTGACCGTAAAACCTTTAACCAGCTCTGGATTGCAATTGCAACTAATTGTCAGGTTTGGTTGAGTTACTGTCGTCTAAATTTAAAACTTTGTTCAAAACTTTCATCATCATCAACCTATAAATGTTCCCACCTGCTTCCACCACGCTGCCCGTTGTGCGTTGGTACACAATGTCTGCGATTTTTTTGGTTCTATAATAGTCTAAGACATCCCGGTTTTCTCACGATGTTTTCCTTCACCTTTATACACCGCAATATCGACGGTGTAGTATCAATACAATAATAACTACAAACAAACCCATGATTTTACAGCAGAAGAAAAAAATGTTTCATTTCTATAGTTTTTAAAATTTGAATCAAAATGTTACTTCTTTATATTTAAAAAATAGTAGGATACACTTGTGATGGTGATAATAATTTCAATCAGATATTTCAGGTTTGGGATATAAATGGAGATAGAAGTTATTGTTTAAAATCGCTAAAATGTTAGTTATTAGATATTGATACTTCACCGTCGATATATTACTCAAAGTAATGCGCCTGCTGGGTTCGAACCCATGACGTACTGTTTGTAAATCGGAGGCTCCACCACTGGGCCATCGCTGCTCTCAACAGTAGATAATAACCGGACCAAACCTTCGGAACGGAACGTCTTGTTAGGAAGATATTAGGAGTCAAATGTCTTTGACCCCCAATATGAACTTTATCCCAAGTTGTTTTGAGTGTGTTACAATGAGTCCTAGCGGAAAACGTCATTTTCAGGCCAAAAACTAAAGTGGTTTCCCAGCAATAATGTTTAGTTGTTGGGGTCCATATTGGCTCACCTAAAGTTCTTTACCCGAAATTGTTCTTCCTAATGATTTGTAATCCGAATGATCACTCTTCCTAAAATGTTTCATCCTAAAGTTTTCATTCAGGCTATTTGTAGTGCTACCGGCGATGTTCATAACACTCATGTTTTCAATTTTTTTAATTAATAATATCATTAAGTATTATAAATAAATATTTAACTCCTACTGTTTTTTATCATAAGTAACGCTTTTATCCCTAAACATATTTACCATAATATTTTCACTCATACTCGTACAACTGTTTAGAATGATTAAAGATCGTTTCACGGATTTTTGTCTTAAATGAATGAAATTCAGGGTGCTTACTCTGGAATATAATTCCGATAGATCGACATTGGTCAAACGTCAGTTGGTTGAGTTAAACGTCAGGGATTGGCTAGGTCGATCTATCGGAATTATATTCGAGAGTAAGCACACTGGTCAGAGTGTCGTCTTGGGGGCACTATGAAAAAAATACTTAGAAAAATTTCGCGACCAATTCGAGATAGCGCTCGCCTCACGCGTAGTTGGTCACAGACTCACAGTTATAACATAACCTAACCTATGGATATATAATAAAAAGAAATCTAAACAAAAAAGATTTGACTTTTAATAATAGTGTAAAAGATGTTGAGAAAATATAGGAAAACAAATAAAAGTATAATAGATGTTTATTGCTACTGACATTATGAAGTTGAATGCTTCGGAATTATTATGAACAATAAAGACAGAGTAGTTAGGAATTGTGATTGTTAGGATGAAAAATGTTAGGAAAAACATTTTCGGATTTCCAATTTTCGGAATTGAAAATTTAGGTGAACATTGGCGCACCCGTTTAGTTGGCATAGCACACATTGATACAACTATACTTACAGAATACTTGGTTGACGGCTACGTGAAGGTTATTTTCAAATTGAAGGTAAATTATAAAATAAGGAAACATCCTTAAAACAAGACATAATCAATGTTGCATCTGTCCTTTTACTAACAGGTTTACACATTAGTCCTCCCACTCGTGTCAGACTTCCACTGACTAAAAACCATTCATGTTCCTTCTTAGCCCTTTGTGTCCGTGGCGGTATCTCTTTTGAACAGCCCGCAGTCCGGCAGGCACACATTAGTGATCAGATTATTATACTCAAACATCTACCTTTATTTATTTATTTAGAGCAATTTCGGTAACCAGACATATTCTTTAAAGCAATAACATTCGTTAAGTAAGTAGGTATTATGTAAAGCCGGTTTATTCGCGTCATAAGTTATATTCTGCATAGTATACGTGGAACCGATGGAACCAAGATAGTGCACAATTTGCAAACATGCTTTATCATGATCTTACATTGTGTCATCTCTCTTATGCGAACGCTATGTATGTGAGGCTGAGATTATGTGTAATCCTAGATCGGAGGGCATTCCGAGAAGCTCGTCGTAATGAAAAACTAGGGTTGGTGAAGCTCGTTTAGTTTATTGAAAGAGGTTGGGAGATTTTTATTTGAAGCCTGGCCGGCCTAACCTCCGCCATTTAATTTAATTAAAAAAATAGCGGCACTGGTAAAAACCTACATTAATCGATAGGCAACATCAATACAAACAGGTTTTGTATGACACAAAATGCTCTAAAGTGTCACGTTTCCGAGATATGAGCTATCAAAGATAAACTCCATTCCCTGATGCCATCTAGAGCACAACTTTTATTTTATTAACTAGGCATAAACCGTTTAGGTATCAATCGATAGATGCCATCAATACAAACAAGTTTTGAATGAGACAATTATACTCTAAAGTGTAAGTGAAAGTTAAACTCCATTCCCTGATGCCATCTAGAGCACAACTTTGATTTTAATAACTACGGATAAACTCTATAGGTATCAATCGATAGATGTCATCAATACAAACAAGTTTTGTATGAGACAATGCTCTACTAAAGTGTCACGAAGCCGAGATATCAAAGTTAAACTTCATTCCCTGATGCTATCTACAGCAGAACTTTGATTTAGTTAGCCACGCATTAATGCTATATCAATCGATATCTTCCATCGTTCAAGGCCGTATTCTCACTTTCTTTGGACATATTATACGTCGAGAGGACACGTCTGTGGAGCGACTCGTGGTCCAGGGCAAAACCGAGGGCACGAGGGCGCGCGGTAGATCACCAATGCGCTGGACCGACCAAATCAAAAATGCACTAAATGGTCCGCTCCACGAATGCACGAGGCAAGCAACAGTGCGAGAGGAATGGCGTCGAATTGTTAAGCTTGCCACCACCCCTGTCATGACGACCACGACCACTCTGCCAAGAGTGTGACGACAGAGAAGAGAAGAATCGATATCTGCCACCAATACAAACAAGTTTTTTATGACTCAAAATGCTCTAAAGTTTTGCGTTTCCGAGATATGAGCTATCAAAGTTAAACTCCATTCCCTGATGCCATCTAGAGCACATCTTTGATTTAATTAGCCACGCATTAATTCTTTATCAATCGATAGCTGTCATCAACACAAACAAGTTTTGTATGACACAAAACGCTGTTAGGTGTCACGTTTCAGAGACTTTAACTTTGATAGAGCCTCTATCAAAGTTTAAGTCCTTTTATTATTGACATTTTATTATTTTACTTAAAAACCGAATTACTTAAAAACCTAGATTCCAAAGGTGTGAAGCAGATCTTAAACATCTGTAATTCTATCTGGAAGACCAGGAGATGGCCTGAAGAGTGGACAGAGTCCGTGTTTGTTCCACTTCATAAAAAAGGCTCTACCAAAGACTGCAGCAACTACAGGACCTTGGCACTTATTCCACACATCAGCAAGATACTCCTGTACATCATAAACAACAGGCTAAGACACTTTCTTGAGCCACAAATTCCAGAAGAGCAAGCAGGTTTTGTTAAAGGCAAAGGCACGCGGGAACAAATCCTGAACGTTCGCCAGATTATTGAAAAAAGCCGGGAATTTAACAGCCCTGTATTGTTGTGTTTCATAGATTACACCAAAGCCTTTGATTGTGTGGAGTGGGACAAGCTGTGGGAGGTTCTAAAGGACATGGGAACGCCTCAACATCTTATTGACCTAGTCCGATGCCTCTACATCAACAACCGCTCTTTCGTCAAAATAGACACCGAATGTTCAAATGTGTTCTCCATCAAGAAAGGCGTTAGGCAGGGATGCATCCTCTCACCTCTGCTCTTCAATGTGTATGGGGAGTATATCATTCGCAAGACTCTTGAGGGCTGGGATAAGGGGTTTGCTGTTGGTGGAAAGCGGATTTCCAATCTGAGGTACGCTGACGACACCGTTCTCCTTGCTACAACATTTGGGGACATGAAAGAGATACTGCACAGATTGGAGGTGGAAAGTGGCAAATTGGGGCTTGCAATAAATAGGCAAAAAACCAAGCTTATGCTGATAGATCGTGCGGGAAAGCTATCGGGCGCCTATAACATCCAAGGCATCGATACTGTGGACAGTTTTGTTTATCTGGGCTCTAGTATAAATAATGAAGGTAGCTGCGTCCCAGAGATAAAACGGCGGATAGCCATGGCTAAGGATGCTATGACACGTCTCCAAAACATCTGGAAAAATCGAGGTATAAGTTTTAAAACGAAGGTCCGTTTAGTAAGAGCACTAGTTTTTCCGATTTTCCTCTATGGAGTTGAAACGTGGACAATCCATACAAGAGAAAGACAGAGGATAGACGCGTTCGAAATGTGGTGCTGGAGGCGGATGCTCCGAATTCCATGGACAGCCAAACGCACAAATGTATCTATCCTTTCCCAACTCGATATCAAGACTCGATTGTCTACAGTTTGCCTACAGCGTATTCTGTCCTATTTCGGCCACATAATGCGAAGAGGAGATAGCAGCCTTGAAAAACTGGTCATTGTTGGTAATACCGAAGGCAAGCGAGCGCGAGGCCGGTCGCCAACACGATGGTCCGACCAAGTAAAAGAGGCTATTTCCTCAAGCAAATTTCAGCAGGTGGTGAGGGCAACTTCAGACCGGAGTCGATGGAGGCAGATTGTCCGCTTGAAGGGGTCCAGTGACCACGATCCTCAGTAATGAGGGACCGACTGGAGAAGAAGATTATTGACATCTTCAGTATTTGTATCTATTGATACAGGGTTAGGCCGTGCAGAGGAATGAAGAGGTTTTGAATTTGTGAGGAATGTTTTGGGATGAATGCGAATGAGCAATAAGAATAGGGAGAGAACTAAAAACTATGGATGGAAGTAGTGAAATATGTTATGGCTAGAAAGTCCGACTCATGAATTATATTGACTATTATAGAAGTATGGAACAAGACACGTCAACAACCAACGCGTCGACAACAAATAAATTGGGGTGAGATCAGGAGAATGTTGTTCCCAACAGAGTTAAATCTGTGCCCTTAAGGTTGCATCACATGGTTGAGCCAATTCCGAAACAATCAAAATCAAAAGTCATTTATTCAAACTAGGCTGATAATCAGTACTTTTCGAACGTCAAAAGACAGTCCCCCAAAACGCTTACCCTTCGACACTTCCTATAGTGTTTTAGCTGGGAAGAAGAAGTGGCGGAACAAACTCCCCAGCGAAATTTTAGTAGGTACTTCTGAGTTTATTATAGCTATTAGCCTACTATATTGTCCCACTGCAGGGTAAAGGTCTCTCTTCCCACCTTCTACTATTTGCGATTCAGTGCGATTGTAGGCTAATCTTTTGAGAAAGAGCCCAGCAGTGCTATTGCGTATCTTTTAATGACAGTGGATAACATATATTATAGTGCCTATCAAATAACTGTCAAATGGTGATTTTTTAAAGAAAAAAATCATCCCACCATCTCCTGATCAGGCTGCCGCGTTGTCGTTTGTCGTTGGCTGACTATTACTTCTAAGTGATAAATGTCTTATTTTCAGTGTCTGTGTTTTCCTTTTCCAGCAACACAATATTTATGTCTGTTGACTACTGTGGTTACATAGTAATTATTACCATGCTTTCGTAAAACTTTGACAAATCATTATGACTTGTAGCATCACATAATTCCCGTAGCAAGCATAACCAAGTGAGATCGATACCAATTACCTAGGCACTTAATAATTAAGTTCCAATTAGTTGCCTAGGTAAACTAATAAGTCTGTATCCTAAACGTCTACTTTAATAAACAACAACGAATCCTGCATAGTTGTGAACTCCCGGGAGCCAGACATTCCTATAAGAATTAGGAAGATCCTATTTATTCATAATAATTATGTTAAGTGATTTTAATGTCGTAGTCTACACGATACTGGTGATATTAGTAGGTACTAGGAGTACTACCGTCCGTATATTTATGTCCGTCATTATATCCTTCAGTCTTCATCCGGCCCTATAGAAGTATTAGTAGTACGTGGAATTTTTTTGAAAGTCAATAGATTATAGAAGATGAAATAGTGAGAAACCCGGACTTTTTTGACAAGGTACAATTTTATATTAGGAGTTTTCCAACGAAATGTGAAAACTAATAGATGTTAAACGATAGTATTTTTGATAGATATTCGTGCTGCCCATGAAACACTCACGCGAAGCATAGAGCGCTCGACGAGTAGGATGGGTTCGCCGAACTGTCACACTACGTGTGGTCGCAACTCGCATCTACTATAATAATTTATCTATGACACACTACGAGCGCCCTGACGACAGAGCGTTGCATACCGCACATGACACGTCCATCGTCCAAATATTGAAAGAATCTCCTCTCTCGATTCGCACGGCCTCCATTCCCTTCGCCGGCCGAGCTTTATGGCGACTCAATTGGAAACATCGATATTATCATAACAATAACGTTCGAAATACTCTCCGAGAAGTCAAGGCATATTTTGAATGCGTTAGTACCTACTTGTAAATGCAACTAGTACGCACAAACAACCTAGGTATAATACACTAGGTAATGTACCTAAAACAGAAGTCAGGTAAGCTAAATGACTTAATCAACAGATCCAGCTTAGATACTTATAAAAAACTCATACCTTTAGAACCATTCTTCCGTATTTTTACTATTTCGGGTTCGTTATCTAAGGCCAAATCTAATCATTTAAGCCAAGTTGGGCAGACCCATTTAGCTTTACAATGAGAACCTAGCACGAAGGCTATTAGTCTGGATATAGTCACTGAACCCAGCCCAGCGAAGTGGAATCGTGTATGAACGTTCAATAAAAGTTAATAATAGGTATGACACTCTGAAAACCTTTGCGTAAGATAATTACAACCGAAACCTTTGTGAAATAATAAAATATTTTCTTCTGAGTCTACAAAGATTTTAATTGTTGTAATAATATAAAAAGATAGTATGTAATATGAAATAAAATGGAATAATAATATTAATCCATTTTATTTCATATTACATCTTTTTTTTAAGTAAGAAATCAACTAGATACGTATAATCCATCTAAGTAAGTGTCTATAGCCTGAAATGGTTGTGATTGTGAGACATCAGGTACCTAGATAACATACTGAAAACATGAAACATTAAGGTAAAATATTTAGGAACGAACTGACTCACAATTAAACCACTTTTTTCACTATTCCCAAACTACTGCCAACTCCTGAAAGCTAGAATCAACAGTGGCGTCCTCCAGAAAAGCGCTGATACAATGAACCTCGACGAAGTCCCAGAGAAATAATTTAACTGTTGTAGGCAACTAATTATATTATATTGTAGTCTTTAGTATTTTAATTGTATTAATTTTAAGATATTATTCTGTCTATGATTTTTACGTTGCGAAATGGCAACAATTTGAATTCGCGCGCTTTTTGTACCAACCGTTGTGGAACCGCGGCGCGTGGGCGCGCGATCCAACTAGTGGCCGCCAAAACCTTGTCGCGAGCGGGGGTGCATCGTAACGCTCCTGCGTTCCCGCCAATACTGTGAAAATGTGTCTAGTTTAATGTAAAGTGTGTGTTTCTTGAACAATATACGTATTAACGATAACCTAACCAGTGTTCATTCATTGTGGAAACATCCCGCCCTAAATAATATTGGTCCTCCGAGCCTGGATCACAATGAATGACAACGTTCCTGGTGTCGTTACACGGAGCAGAGCCCATGCTGGGGCTGAGCAGCAACCCGGTGCGGATTCCACGTGTGTCACTACGGCCCCGCGTAGTGAAGTTGTTGCCACGTCGTCGATCGGGTCGCGATCAAGCCGCCTCAGTAGCGAAACGCTTCGCCTCCGTGCCGAGTACAAGGCCGCAGAAGAAATCGCCAAGCTGAAGGAACAGCTCATAAAGAAGAAACTAGCGGTAGAAATCGCGGAGATTGAAGACGAAGAAGAAGAAAATCGTGCGATGAGTTTTTACAGTGGTCCTGAGAACATGGACGAGTGGCAAGCCCCATTCGAACACGTGGAAAAGCCGCCGGTGCCTCACGCGCCGGCCTGCACGTGTCCGAACCCGACCGAAAGCCTAACTCGAGAACGCGAGCGCGCGCGCGGCGTCGCGCATGCGCAGAACGACGGACGCGAGCCGTTCGCGCCAACGGCGGCGTCCTCCCCGACTGACGCGAAGCATGCGCCGAGCGCTCTGCCCCCGGCCGCCGGTACCGTCGCGGCTTCTGACATCATGCATCTAGCCAACGTTATTATATCGAACATGTCGAAGCGACCACGACAAAATTACGATCTCCCCGTGTTTGATGGCGGCCCAGCAGACTGGCTGGCATATCGGCGTACCTACGAAGCTACCGCGGCCACGTATAGCATGTCCGAGAACAACCTAAGTGCATGTTTACGTACGCGCGGCGCGGCGCGCGGCGCGGCCGGCGACGCGATCCGCACTAAATTCAAACGTATGGCGGTGTATGAGTGCGTTCACGGAGAAGCGAATTTATACGCGATTGCTTGAATTTGAGGCGGCGGCCGCGGCGGCGAACGCGGCGGCGGCCGCGGCGACGGACGCGGCGATGCACGCGGCGGTTTATTCTCGATGAAGCGATGCCCGCGACGGAACTTGGCCTTGAAAATTCGCGGCGGCCGCCGCTGCGGCCGCCGCGCCGCGTCTCTGTGAACACCGTCGTACATTGCCATACGTTTGTGTTTGCGCGACCGATGATATCTGCCGCTGCACGCATCGCCTGTCCGTGAACACAAAATTCGCACGTCGCGTCGCTCGACGCGTCGCCGGCCGCGTCGCTCGCCGCGCCGCGCGTACGTAAACATGCACTTAGACTGCAAGCATCACTGCGTGGCGCGGCAAAGTGTGCCGTTGAAGATCTGTTGCGCACCGGGTCCGACCCAACAGAGGTCATAAATGCTTTGGAGGAAGAGTTCGGCCACCCCAACTTGCTTCTAGAAACGGCTCTGAACAAAATAAGATGTCTGCCCCGTGTGTCCGAAAGTGGCGTCGAACTGCGAAATATGACTTGCGTCGTGCGTAATTGTTTGTACATTTTGAAAAATATAAGAGCGGAGGGTTACATAAATAACCCGCAATTAACCCACGAGATCCTTGGTAAACTAACCCATGTGCAACGATCGCAGTACGGCGAGTTTGTAATGAAAAGGCACACCGACAGCAAGGACGATCTTCGCTTATCGCCAAATATAAGCATAGTACTCGAGTTTCTGAGTCATTTATCACGGGCATCGGCTTATTACCTACCGTTGAGCATGAACACCGAGCATAACCATCGTAACCGGACCCACGCAACTTCCAACCCAGCTGTCGCCGCGCCGCCGCCGTCGTCTCGCGCCAAGCGCGCTGAGTCTACGCGTCAAAACCGGGAGGCCCGGGAGCCTGCCTGCCGAGTACACCTCACCAGCGAGGAAGCATCGTCGCCGAGTACGTCGGCGTTAAGTGAGTGCGCGTTGTGTCGTAGTGCGGTTCATCAATTACCCGAGTGCGATAAATTCATTACGAAAAGTGAGTCGGAAAAGTGGAACTTTGTAAAAGACAACAAACTTTGTTTTAAATGTTTAGTGCAAAGCCATTCTCGTTTTCGTTGTCGCGCAAAACGATGTGATAAGTGTCGTGCGCCGCATCACACACTCCTACACTACGAGAAGCCGAGCGCCCAGGGCGCCGCCGCCGGCAGCGGCGCGCCCGCGCCGGCCGCGGCTCAGGCGGCCTGTGTACAGCCGCCGCCGCCGCCGTCTGTGAGCGCTGAGTCTGTGACGAGTATCGGTGAGCGGTGTCGAACCACTAAAACTTTATTAAAAATTATGCCTGTTACGATTATTGTTAATAATGTTGAACATAGTCTATATGCTTTGCTAGATGATGGGGCCACAGTGTCGTTAGTAGATTCCAGTGTGTGTAATTTCAGTGGACCATCATCCCCGTTAAGAATTGTTAGTGCGCGCGGTCTTGTTATGACAGATAACAACTCCTGTAAGGGGACTGCGCTAATCCGTGGGCCCAACGGCGTATGTTATGATATCGTGTTACGAACGATAGAGAATTTGGACTTGCCTACCCAATCTGTGCCTGCCAGAGTTTTGAATAAAAATAAACATTTGCGAGACTTAGATTTGTGTCAGATGTCGTGCGCGAAACCGATGGTTTTAATCGGCCAAGATAACTGGAAGTTAATCGTAAATGAGGAAATACGACAGGGAAAATCCGGGCAACCCGTAGCGTCCCTCACAAAGTTAGGGTGGGTTATTCACGGACCTGTATCTGTAGGTATCGATGATAAGTCTGGTAGCGAGTCAGTAAATCTAACCTTCGATGGTTTAGACGATTTAAATGAACTGGTGAAACAACAATTTATGCTCGAGTCCATCGGTATCACGGAAGTGTCACGTAAAAATGTCGAGACTGAACGCGCATGTAAAATCCTAGATAGCACTAGCCGCCGTGTCGACGGAGGCTGGGAGGTAGGGTTGCTTTGGTCACGTGACACTGTACACTTACCTGACAACTACGATTACGCTTTTAAACGATTACGCGGCATAGAGAGTAAGATGTCTAAGAACCCCGATTATGCTGAAGCGTATTCGCGTCAAATCGAGCGCTTAATAACACTAAAGTATGCTAGGTTATTGGATAGTCCGTTGAGCGTTAACCCGGTATGGCATCTACCGCACTTTGGGGTCGTTAACCCCAATAAGCCAAATAAACTTAGATTAGTTTACGATGCCGCGGCTAAATACAAAGGTGTATGTTTGAATGATTATTTGCTTACTGGGCCGGACTTATTAAATTCATTATTAGGTGTATTATTTAAGTTCCGAAGTGGTCGAATAGCCTACACAGCTGATATAGCTGATATGTTTTTACGTGTCAGGATTAGGAAAGAAGATCAGGGCGCGCAGCTCTTTTTATGGAGAGGCCGAGACATAGAACGCGACCCTGATACTTATGTAATGGATTCAATGATTTTTGGGGCTAAGTCGTCACCTGCCTCAGCCATTTATGTATTGAATAAAAATGCTAACGAGTTCCGAGATTCATATCCTGAGGCGGTCAAGGCGATCCATGAAAACCATTATATGGATGATTATTTGGATAGTGTAAACACATTAAATAGCGCGCGTCAGCTGATCAAAGATGTTTCCATGATACACTCCGCTGGTGGTTTCTCTATCAGGGGGTGGGTGACCAATTCACCTGAACTTCGAAAAGAGTTACCAGCTGTCGTGCCTAGTACGGTAAATTTTGACAAGTCTCCATATAATGGTGAACGAACTTTGGGTATGATATGGGTGCCGGAAACAGACGAGTTAGCGTTCGACTTATCGTTCAAAAAAGTGTCGCCTGACGTAGTTGAAGGTAGAGTTATTCCTACCAAACGACAGTTTTTGAGGTTTATTATGAGTATCTTTGATCCCTTAGGCTTACTTTATCCTTATACGATAAAGTCTAAGATCTTGTTACAGAAAGTATGGAAATCTGGTATAGGTTGGGACGATCAGCTGATGGAGGCCGAGTTCAATGAATGGCAAAAGTGGCTGATAGATATAAAACAGCTGAGTAGTATTCGTGTACCCCGTTGGTACAAGCTTGACGCAACTGTCGAATTACACATTTTTGGTGACGCAAGCGAGTCGGCGTATGCTGCGGTCGCTTATTTGGTTGGTAGGGATGAGTTTGGCGTACCTACCGTCTCACTTGTTGTTGGTAAAGCTCGCGTCGCCCCGTTGAAGGTTATATCCGTGCCGCGCCTTGAACTTCAGGCAGCTGTGCTGGCGTGTAGGTTAGCTTGCGTCGTTATTAAAGAGCAGGGCTTAACAATAACACGAAAGTACTTGTGGTCCGATTCGAAAACTGTCTTGAAATGGGTGCATTCGGATCCTCGCGATTACCAAAAGTTTGTCTCACATCGGTTGGCGGAAATTGACCGGAAATCCAGCCCAAGTGAGTGGCGGTGGGTTCCATCTGCAGAAAACCCCGCTGATGAAGCCACTAAGTTGCACTGGCCCACGAATTGTAAGCTGTGGTTTACAGGTCCCTCTTTTTTGTACCAGGACAAAGACCAGTGGCCGGTCAACGAGTTTGAGGACGTAGGTAATAATATCGATTTGGAGTGTCTTGAGAAGGTTCATTTTGTCAAACAGTATGTACCGCTATTTAATGTTGATAGGTTCTCTAGTTGGACACGTGCTGTTAGATCCACAGCTCGTGTTCTTGCCTTTGTAGGTCTGTGTCGCAAGAACCAGGTTGAGA
Source organism: Diarsia mendica (assembly GCA_949316265.1). Taxonomy (NCBI): domain Eukaryota; kingdom Metazoa; phylum Arthropoda; class Insecta; order Lepidoptera; family Noctuidae; genus Diarsia; species Diarsia mendica. The sequence continues at coordinate 14,251,702 of OX438886.1, read as the reverse complement.
AGTTAACAGCGAGTAATATTCGTGAAGCTGAGAATATTTTATTAAAACAATCACAGCTTGAGACTTTTTCCAAGGAATTGGAACGATTGAAAACAACAAGTTCATTACCTGCGGAAAGTAAAATTCGAGATTTAGATCCCTTTTTATATGAAGGTGATGGATTGCTTCGCGTCAGAGGACGTCTGAGTGCTGCGTCGGAATTAATGTTTGATGAAAAGTATCCAATTATTTTAGATGGTCATAGTTACACCGCGCGGCTCATTGCCCTCGAATATCACAAGCGCGCTCACCATGCCAATACTGAAACTGTCATCAACAGTATTAGGGAAAAATATTGGATTACTAGATTGCGACGTACAGTCAAATCAGCCGTATCCAAATGTCAGTCATGTTTAGTCCGTCATGCTCGCCCTTCCATGCCCAAGATGGGAGACTTACCTGCCGCTAGACTTGTTAATACACGTAGAGCCTTTGTACATTGTGGCGTTGATTATTTTGGTCCCATGGAAGTTTCGATAGGAAGACGTCGTGAAAAAAGATGGGGCGTTATTTTCACTTGCTTAGTCACTCGCGGTGTTCATATTGAGCTCGCATCTTCACTATCAGCTGACTCCGCCATAATGGCAATTCGGCGTTTGATAGCTCGCCGTGGGCAGCCGACTGTTATGTTTAGTGATAGAGGCACCAACTTTGTAGGTGCTGACGCAGAGATGAAAGCCGCTGTTCAGGTAATGGAGAACAAAATTCACGATTTCGTCGCTACCAAGGGCATTTCTTGGCAGTTTAACCCTCCAGCAGCGCCGCACATGGGTGGATGTTGGGAGCGTCTCATTCGCTCAATAAAAGCTGCACTTAAAGTGACTTTGTCGGCACGAGCGCCTAAAGAGGAATTACTAACCACTTTGATGGCTGAGGTAGAGATGACTCTTAACAGTAGGCCAATAACCTTCGTGAGTACGGACCCCGATGGGCCCATAGCGTTGACCCCAAATCATTTATTGATAGGTACAGCTACCGGTGCATCTACGTTAGGTTTTTTTGAAGCGTCGGATTTAACAAGTAGGAAAGCTTGGGTAAAAGCTCAAACTCTGGCAGACATGTTTTGGCGTCGGTGGCTAAAAGAGTATGTCCCTACGCTTCAAAAGCGTCAAAAGTGGCAACATGGAGTGCCACCCGTTAAAGTGGGAGACATGGTGCTGATTCTGGACGAAAATCAGCCTCGTAATGCGTGGCCTAAGGGCGTGATTAGCGCGGTCCACCCAGGCCGCGACGGTCACATTAGAGTTGTAACTGTAAAGACCTGTAGGGGTTTTATGAAGAGACCAGTTGTAAAGGTCATTGTGTTGCCTACTGACGAGTTTGTTCAGGAACAAGGGGGTGGAATGTAGGCAACTAATTATATTATATTGTAGTCTTTAGTATTTTAATTGTATTAATTTTAAGATATTATTCTGTCTATGATTTTTACGTTGCGAAATGGCAACAATTTGAATTCGCGCGCTTTTTGTACCAACCGTTGTGGAACCGCGGCGCGTGGGCGCGCGATCCAACTAGTGGCCGCCAAAACCTTGTCGCGAGCGGGGGTGCATCGTAACGCTCCTGCGTTCCCGCCAATACTGTGAAAATGTGTCTAGTTTAATGTAAAGTGTGTGTTTCTTGAACAATATACGTATTAACGATAACCTAACCAGTGTTCATTCATTGTGGAAACATCCCGCCCTAAATAATAACTGTCTTGGATCCCGCAACGAAACTGATCAGGAAAGAATACCGGAGGAGTAGGGAAAAGTATAATTTCCACTTCCAGCAGGATACAGAACAAAACAAGGCCAATAGGCAAAAAGGGACGATAAAACTGGGATAAGCTTAGTTGCCTAGCACTGCACGAATAAATATTATCATCGATATTGGATATGGGTCCTTCTATTATATAGGATTTAGCCTCTAAACTCTATCAAAATGATTGTGCAGATTGTTCATATTCGCAGTTAGGTGTACCTACCTAGAACATTGGCAAAAAGACGAGGCAACTATCTGGAAGAAAATTAATATACTCCAGTGATCCACAATGTGGAGGAGCTCGTGGCTTACTAAGAACTGCCACTCGGGTCGATCTTTAGATAAAGCTGTGCTTGCCTAGGTCGGTCTGTGGATGGGTGACCGCCCGACATACCGAGTTTCCTCCGTGCCTCGGAAAGCACGTTAAGCTGTTGGTCCCGGCTGCCATATATATAGATATTTGGCAGTCGTTACAGGTAGTCAGTGACCTGAAATTCTGACATCCAGTCTTACCAAAGGGGTATTACCTAGTATTAACTGGGTTGTGGGGGTCAGATAGGCAGTCGCTCCATGTAAAATACTGGTATTCAGCTGCATCCGGTTAGACTGGAAGCCGACCCCAATATAGTTGGGAAAAGGCTAGGCAGATGATGAGTGATCCACAATGTCTGGCTAGCAATGTCCTGTCCAGCCGATCATGAACGAAGGGGAAGAACTGTTGTGGACCATGTTTGGAATTTTCTAACCTAAGAAAGAAGTAAATTCAGACAAAACCTATATAAAAAAGAATTATATTTTCTCACAGTTCTATGCCAATAAAGGTTTTTAATATAAAATACTACGTATTGTTTCGCTCACAATGTACAGACAGCGGAAGCGGTTGAACATTCCATAAAATTAATTTTATAGGCCTTACAGAAGTACGATCCTTTTCAAGTAAACCAATTGGCACGTCGACTACAATCATTGTTATCTATTATACTCTCTGCGTCTCATTGTCCTTGTGTTTGTTAGTAAATAATACTAAGACTGAACCGGTTAAATATGAATCTGCATGAAACTTAACTGGTGTCAATAGTTTATGAGCCTGATGTGATGTCACACAATCCTGTTACTTGACATCGAAAGAATATAAATTCGTGGTTTGTAACTTTTATAAGTTAGTGCGGGACGTATCGAACTGCTATTAATAAATGCAGCGCACGCGCACACTCCTGGGACATCCTTCCGGCGGCGGTGGTTTCGGCACCCAACAAGTGATCGAAACGTGCCCAGACTATCTGCACCGGACTTTAAGAACATTGTCACATAGCTATGTCAGCGGCTGTCCGAACCTGTCGGGAAGACGGAAACAAATACTCGCACGATTACATCGAATCCTTATTTAAACATTGCAATTTTAATCACTGCAATAAGATACTCGCATAGCTTCAAGTCGTAGTCGAAGGCGTTTTACACATACTTTGGTATGTGTAAAACGCCTTCTTGCAATACAAACGATGCGCTGGCGCCTGAGTTCAGTACAGTAGCGACATCAGTTTTTACTTTACGGTGATAATCTCGAGCGCTCGTTCTCAATTGATTCATCGAGCTAGTATTCGTTACAAGGACAACACACACGAAATAATCGTGTAACAACTTTAATTATGTACTGGGTTCATCTGCACGCAGCCGCGCCGAGCCGCCGGCGCCCCGCCTTTGTAATTGTCCTCGGGAACCTATAAGAATGGGTTTGAGTAGAGCGCACACTCAACACACTCATTGCCCAACACAGCTGGCAAACTTGAAACTAAAATAAGCAGTGGAAAAATGAAGGCTCTTATAAACTTGAGGGACTGCAAGTGGCGTGATCTACGATTTACGTACTACTAGATGCAGACATAAACTGTGTCAGTTGTTTTCTTAGCTGCATCTGCAATCCCTTTATTTTTTATGTAAGTTGGCAAATTAAGCGAGATTTTGTTGAGGACATAATGTGTCGAGGCGTCACGCGTCGTGCTCCGTGCTCTACGCCGCATTTCGACATCCAACGGTTTGCGCCCGCGACGCCAGTTGCGGTACATTTGTCGCCTAATGAACACAAGTACTCGTCTTGTATAATTGGAAACGATCACTGAAGCCTAAAAATAAGCTAAACGAAACTTCATTCAAAGTCAAATCTAATTAGTTAGCGGATCTTGACAGACTATAGACATCCAAACAGCAAACATGGTTTTCCCCATCTTGTATTCTTTTATATCTGCAACAATCGATTAAACACTTCATAGTTTTTGAGTTTCTGCGTTATTCAATCACTTTGTTCGCGATTACTAACGAGTTATACGATCTCCCATACAACAAGGATTATTCCTCAAGCCATTTGTAAAGGAACACAATTGAGCTGGAAGAATGAACCGACCCTCACCGCAAGCCAATAAAACAAACAGGCAAAACGATACTATGCAAGAAGTTAGCTGTCAATCTGTGTTACAGAAATGAAGGTTGCATAGACTTGCTCATCTCTAACCTACTATTTACATACATTTTACACAATATGTAAGTAGAATCAGTACCACTTCACCTGTGTTTAGCTTTAAATGAATGAAATTATTATAACAATCCATAAAGTAGGTACACATGATTCTATAAGAGCCTATGCTACCTCAAATTAGCAACTCTATTTGTGGTGGGTCAAACTTCGTTTGAAATACTGTTACAATAAAGTTTTAATCAGCTTGCACTACAAAGCGGTTGTTACGTCTTTCGCTGCGGCCGAATAGTGCGAAATTAGTGGTATTTTGCGATTTACAAAAAAACTATTGATTGGACTAAAAAAGTAAACCACTACGATTTTAGTATATTGCTTGTAGAATTATTTGGCAAAAAAATCAGAACGATGACATGTATTTTGGTATGGTTTTTACTCGTTAAAAGAAATTTTTAGAGGTATCTTCGTGATTTTTTTATAACGAGCATAGTTAGTTGTATTATGTTTTCACAACACTATGTCACTACTAGTCACTAGCATACTCGTATATCCTGAAGAATATCATATATTTTTCTGATTTTGTTTACTGCAGTCAATCATATACTTTTACGCATTATAAAACTTGCGTTTTACGTCTGTTAGCCGCTTAAGGGTTTCATCCAGAGTTCCTTTTAAATACGGAATCCTAAAATAAGGCTTATCAGTTGCGGTATCTGAGTCGTGTCGACTAGCATAATGCAAATAAAGGTGTGATCAGAATTTATATCGCACGTTACATTACCAGCTTATTATTTGTAGTCTGCACATAATGTATATAGGTATCATACAATTATGTATAAACTATATTACTTACGCAAGCCTTTATCGCAAACTGCTAAAGCTTATCGACGATTAGGTACGTGTAGAGCTGAGAGATTTTTATTAGAACTGGGTCATCCAGCGGTGTACTTTGTAAATTTGTTTAAATATAACAATTTTCTGCGAGTTTACTTGACAGATGTTTCCTTTTGCTTGGCTTACATCCTCGTCTTGGTTAGCTTGACCTAGTTTTGAGATTGCATGGTTTATTTAAATGCCTTGTTAGTTTTCGTAGTCCGTTAATAGAATTAGTAAAGCATAGATCTGTCAACGACCAGCAAGGTTGTGTCCAAAGTTTTTTATGATTATTAAATGCAAAACTACAATACCTATTACGCAGGATTCCAAATAAATTAAAAAAATAAAAACGACGCATATAATTTCTATGTATTCAAGTCGTGTCTGCGATACTAACCCCTAAGATAATATCCTTATCACTACCACGAACTCATTACTAACCGCAAACAAGTAATCAGAGCGCTATGAATATTAATTCCAAGTTTAATTTATCTTTGAGACCGTTATTTCAAAAACGGACAGCACTGTTTCGTAAAGTGTGGGCAGAAATATGTAGATATCCTACGCATTTCCCGATTACGAAGTTAATAAAACATAGTGCTTAAACTATCTATGTTTCATAGAAGTGTGATGCAAGACTCCTACGTGGACTGATTAAAGTGTCGATACCCGATAGCGCGGTGCCTATCATCTATCAAACACACTATTATAGATACGCTGTCCTGATTCCTGTTAATACTTTGTTGAGGAAAATAAAGAATACCTCATTCTGTTTATTGTCAAGGAAATTGATACAACTTTAACCAACTAGCTAGACTTTTATGAAGCATACGATGCCACTCTACATTTACTAAACAATTTCGTACCTACATGTTACGACTCAATAACTTAGGTACCTACTGTAGTAGACGAACATTTTACATTGTTTTCAAAGCTAGGAATTCGTAGCTACGAAAACAATGAAACCGATCAACTAAATACTGTTGATTGCAAAATAAAAACGCTTCCAGGTAAACATAAATAAGAATTCAACGCGGAATCAGGGCATATGCGAAATCTTTGTGTTAATATCGGCTAATCAAACAAAACAGCGAGCAAGTATTAGGTACCATCCTGGTTCTCATAATCCGGGAAGTCCGGTGCAGAATCATTTACTAGAGCTCACGAATACTCACGATTGACTGCCTACGATTTCGATTAACTCGAAAATTAAGTGCTTTGAAACTATTGAAAAGGTGGACGAACGGACTCGTAAGCCAAGCCAAACTAAGCCACATAACAAGTAAAATAACTACGACATAGAACGTTACTGTCGGTCTCCGATCATGTATTCCTCGGACCTACATTTTTACGTCGTTTCCAAAAATCTGTTGTATTTTAATGTGTCAGTCCGGGAATCGAATCGTCGCACGGAATATTTAAAACGTAGAAATAAATGTTTAAGAGTTCTTGACAAAATCCTCACGTTTCTGAACTTTTTACTCTGGAAGGATGAAGTGGGTCAAGTGCCAACTAGTTATCGTTGGGTCTCGTGCAGTGGTGGGTTCCGTGGAAGTGTCCTCAGTGTCCGTGACACACAGCTCTATTGTCTGATACTTCACAGTCACAAACGACCCACGCGCATGAATATTTTTAAAGTAACACAATTTAGTAACACTGTGGGCGCACTCACTCATATTTGGAAACTCTTAACAATTTCTTTTTAATGTTTTTTTATAAAATTGTTATTAAAACATGCTGTGCATACAGATACACATACGTTTACGTTGCTTGTTTTTATATAAATAACAGTTAAATCTTATTTGATCGAAAAGAAGGAAGTGTAAACTTAAGTTATCGGTAATTTACAAGTTAACTCGTTCTGTTTTGACATTTCGATTATCCATAATATGAAATCGTAGCTTCGACTCAACGAGGCACGAATTGGTTCCGTTCTGCTATTTGCGAGAGTAATATGACCGCAGCGGACCAATCAGCCTAAGTAGATAGGTTTGCAAAAACTGTACGTGTGACAAATTTAATTGGTATTTAAATGTTTCTAAATGATATCCAAAACACAAATCGTTGACGTTGCTGAATAGGCCATGTCTGCCGTATGCCCAACGAGCTGTTGGCCAAAACAACCACGTTGTGGAACCCTGACACAGCTAGAAGTCGACGTGGTGGACCTCGTAGGAGATGGCGGGACGAGCTGAACAGAACCAACGCGAACGACCAGTGGTCCACATTTGCCCTGGATCGCAAAATTTTGAAATCACACAGTCTAACAGTAACAGTAATAATTTGACACTTTTACGAAAATATATTAGAGAGGCTGTTTTGCAAGATGGAAGAGCGTAGACCGCGTCGTAACATTTGTGTAGATAGATAGATATATTTTCTTATTACAAATGGTTTTATTGTCTTCAAATGTTGCGTATACTGTTACGTAACACTATTAGGCAGTGATAGTAGGTGGTAGATTTATGTACAATATCTACATATTCGCGGGCGCAGGTTGTGTAGGTCTGGCATTTCCGTTTAGTACACCTACCTCGGCATTGTGAACCTGCTCTAATAAACAAGATATATTATATAGAATATTGTTCAGAAAAATGTTTGTAAGTGTTTTCTCTCTGTTCCTCATCTTTTATCTAAATAAAGTATCTCCAAGCGGATATTACATAATATATCGTAATAAAGTTTAGCAAACGTATTGTTCGACCTTCAGGGTAAACATGCGCAATGAATTAAATTCATATGTTTGCTACAATTTATTATCATAAGTACCTCCTATCCTGGAAAAATTAGTTGATAGGTACATTGAATTTTATTATTTAAAACTGAATATCATCATGTTATAATAATGACTTCTTATTTAACGATAATATTCAGTTAACTAAAGAGAATAAAGTGATATACCTACTAGCAACAACGCAACAACAAATTGCCCAAAACCCCCAAAACACACTGAATTGCATATACATTTGGCATCGTTAGTTTGTAAATCTCGTACACACGGCTACACATCAAGCTATACAAAACCAGTTAATCTTGGCCTCACTTTACTAGACCTTTTCGCACAATGAACGATCAGATTATACTGGTTTTGTATAGCTTGATGTGTAGCCGTGTGTACATACAAATCGAATAACTAGAGCTGCATACCACAAAGGTTGCCAAACGCAGGTTACGCAGGTAAAAGCCATGCTTTTCTTACCAGTGGGGCGGATTGTACTGGGGCTGGAATCCAGCCCCCAGCTAGTTGGAATTACTCTAATCAGACGTGTTTCAAAACCGCTAAGCTTGGTGCACAAAAATCACGAGTAAACATTCGTGCATTTCTCTAATCGTGACGGTACTACTTACTTCCAACTTATTGTGCAATTAATTCATGTAGAGTTTTATTGTTACACCGGAAAATGAGCTAGGAGGACTAAAATTATAACAGCTTTCACGTGAAATAATGTTAATTCAAATAAGTCTAAAACATGCTGTGGTGTAATCTACCTTGATGTTACTTACACTACATCGTCTACATCAAAAAGTGTTGTCTCGCTGTGGGCTTTAACTTTTATTGTAAAAGCTACCTTTGTGTCCTCGTTTGACGATGACGCTAGCGTACAAATTGAGTTTTGATTTATTTTGGACTAGGCTTTGACCGCAGACTCGCCTCTGTTAGCAGGCAACCCAATCGAAGCTTTGACATTCATTTTACAACTTTTCCGTCAAATGAGAAACAAAAAACAAGGTTGTACTCCGAAACACTGGTTTGGGCCCGACAAAGCAGTGTTTCTAATTACTTTTATATTTTTGGTGTTATTTTGTGCACGAATGTACATTGTTTCACTGGATTAAAACTTTTCAATCCGTATTGCGTTTGGTCACAGGTATTCTGTAAATATTGGTTACTTTTTGTTTCAGATTCCATCTCCGTTATTAATATGCAGCTTCGGTAGATCATCAAATAGGAGCGGGTAAGTTATGAGATTTTACTAAATATTCGCACCATGTTCTCCCTTACTCGGCTCTGTTAAAAGTGCAGGGTGTACTTCCAAGTACCTACAATGAAGACTATTTAGTGTAGGTACCTCTTATCCGTGTACCTACTATATTGACACTACAATTATTATTTCTTTAAAAACGAGCCGTAGAATTATTTAAATAAACCTAGCAGGTGCGCAATTATAATGACGGTGACAGTACCTCGCGCAGCTTGACCCAAAACTGGAATTAAAATGTAATAAATACAGACGCTCGCGCATTTAGGATTTCGCTGCCACGTGTTCTCAAGTAACGGTAGTACTGGCAATTAGGATTCACAAATAAACACGAGAAAGTCCAGTTAATCACACATTAATAGTATTTGAAAGTCCAATTAGTACACGAGCGTGTCTGTGCTATGTGAATCGGGAATGGATACGAACCTATTAGGGTGCAACGAGACGTGTGCTACGCATTGGGGAATAGCTAAACTACAACGCATCCCTTCAAACTCTCAAAGGGATCTGTGGTGGCTGTGGTGGTGGCCATTTAGCTTTGAGCGATTACCACATGACGTGTACGTGTACCTATCCATTCCTTAAGTATTTGAAAAATAGGCTAGTTGACAGTATGAAAATAAATTGCCATAAGGTTTTTATAAGAATGGTTGTTTGATAAGAATTGTTTTACTTTCTTTCTTATTATTTTTAAACTCAGCAATATTTTTCAAAAATAATTTCAAATATGGTTTTTACTTTCGGGGGTTTTGTACGAGTATAAAATTATAACACGAATCAAAGCGTGAAACATAACTAACCGGTTTCGCAAAAACTGTCACCAAGTCTTCTTTATTTTTCTGGACAGCATGTTTTGTTAAGGTTCATCTTATAATAGCTATACAGAACTATACTACGGTTTAGTTATTTTATAATATTTCCACTAAGTATAGAGATTTTTTCAGCTGGGACAGTACAAATAAGTTAGCCCTTTAAATTGTATTGTAGTGTGTTTTAGAAAGTAAGTAGGTAATACAACCTAAATTAAGTATCATCAGTTTTTCAATATTAATTAGAAATCAGGAAGGTAGGTATAGGTAGGTATAATAAATTGCAAGCATTAACTGTCTTGTTTGTAAGATCGTAGTTAATCATAAGATACAATTATATCCAGCGGCATCTCGTCAACGAGGACACAATAACGGCAATGATGTCAACAGACCTATAATAGGAGCTATGAATACATAAATTCTCCTTGACAGCACACGTATTACTAGAAATACTGGCATTCCCTACTTGAAGGCTATTTATTAGCTATGAATTTATGATTTACAGATAATAAGTAACAACATAGGTAGATCATTGCAAGACATATTTAATCCCAGAGTAAATCCGGCATTATCGTTCATCTGCTCAATCAACAAGACGTCGAACGCGACACGGTTTCGACATGCGACTGTTTGACGACGGTTCGGTATTTTCAAGTATCGTTTAGGCCGACTAACGTGCATGAGCGACGACATTAACATAGTCATTACTGTCGAGACATATTTACTTTCTATAACGCGCTCGGCGCTGGCCGGTATTAATAGTGAGTACTGGTGAGAATCGCGTCGATGTCATGTCGTTGTGTGCTTAACTGTGCAAGCGCAGCCGTTTGCATCTTACTGCATTAGTCGGCTAACGGTACATTGCCCTTTTTGGGATCGATCGTCCATTTGATTTACTATCTTAGTCAAGTTTACGTCCACGACCATATGTGTTGCATGCATTGTGTCATAAGTCCATGATAGTCACGAAGCCCGGTCCGCTCGAGGTTTCCCGATTTAGTAGTTTCGATAATTTATTCACCTCCGATGAATACCCCGCTGATGTAACAATCGCGCTTAATTTTGCCTAATAACATGCAAAACAAAATCAAGCTCAACGCGACCCGGACTCGGCGATCATCATTGTCTTGCAATAAAGGAGTCAGTCCGTCACACAATTTGGTGCGTTATGCAAACAGAGGGGAGAATCTGTTTCAGTGAGAACTCCGCCATCCGGTCTAAATATAACCGGGCGGAGACAGCTGGCGGGGCGCGGGGGTAGCGGCGCGGGCCGCGGGGCGCAGGACGTCGACCCGATCAACCCAGACCTTGTGCGCATTGCCGGAAGGAACGAAGCCACCAAATTCGCACCATTGTCCTGCCTTACATTGTGTTTGCTGCCACTCGCAACTCACAACCTCTGCCGAAAGAAAAAGTGCTTGCACTGGAGTAGCTTCTCGTCCTCGGTTCCCAGACATCTTGCGCTAAAATGGGCGCACTTGATCGACCTCTATTCTCTTTAGCGATTGTTATATAACAATCAATTGACAAGATTAGTTCTGTGGCGCAGGATGTGAAATCACTTAGCTTTGGCAGCCAGCTGACCAGGATAAAGCAATTTAGTACAATACGCGCAGATGTGTCGAGTGGCCAGCGACTAGAATGTACCGAGGTGTGACGCGCACGGTGACAGGTTATTGTGCAGCGGCGTGGGTACTCGCCAAAACCAAAGGCGCTCGTTAACACTCGATTACGTTCACATGACGTTACAAAACCCATTTGCAGGTCAATAGCACCACTAGTTGAAGGTCTTGGCCGCTGCCTCCTCGCGCCTCTTCCCTCTTGCTTCGGCACCCAGTCACCCACCCTCCACCTCGTCGTTGCTACGTGAATAATAAACGTAAAGCCGCCAAATTGCGGGATCCCTCGACAAATTACGCAATTACGAAAAAAATATTGTTTTATTGAAAATCAAGGTGAATTTAGTCATAATTCTTCGATACCTACCGGGTAATCTTAGAAAAAGCGAATACAAGTATGTGCTAAGAATCTAAGAATACCAGTCTTCTCCCTAAGAGGTTCGCTAAATCTCGATCTAATATGAATATAACTCCCTATTAGTATTAACGATTTTCAAGAATGTCTGAAGGGCAAAACGGCAATTTAACAAAAATTCAAAAGACAAGATCAGTAAAATTTCATAAACGTAGGACTTGCGACACTGAACATTTGTACCCAGAGAACTATGTCACAGTTATTTACTTGGTTGACTTTGAACCAGAAAAAAAACATAAATAAATCGCACGTTATCACATCGACATTCCATGGCTGGGCCAAAAATCGAAGCGAAGCGACGTTCGCAAATTAATTTTTCACACAAGATTCCATAATTATATTATTCTTTCTCAGTGTATTTTACATTACCAAACGAAATCCGAAGCCTGGTATAGGAGAGTCTGAAGCACAGAATTAAATAAAAGTATGAAGTAAGTAAAAATTGTTAACATTTTTCTGTTGTCAGAAAGGAAGCTCCCTACAGCGCGACGTAGCACTATGAGCTTTATGCAATTTCTCTTCTTAAACTATTTCCGCTCCGTGGAGTCACATCTCGAATAGTATCATAAAACGAGCGATTGGACTGATGCGCCGCGTGTCGCGGGTTCGATCCCCGCACGGAACAAATATTTGTATGACCTACAGATAGTTGTTACGGGTCCGCAAGATAATGAAGTACTCTACGTACAAGCTAACCAAGCTTGTTAGTTTCAATACTCAAGCTGTGACTCAAGGATAAGCTAACAAACTGCAATCAGGGCATATAGTTTATTTCTTCACTCATTTGATATCACAAATTCAGTTCATTCAAAGAATCCTCACTGGAACATTTCCGAATCCCTTGTATTTTTCCTTCAACTGAACGTTGTGTTGAACCGGGTTTTCATTCATGACAAGTAATCAACGGCGTGCAACTTACATTACATAAATGATTAAATGAATTTCATCCTGATTTGCGAAGCGCCGCTCTCTGAAGCCCTTTGTGTCTGTCCATTATCTGCGTCGTGTATCGTTGTATGTATTGGCTACGAGCTATATGTAACACTGCCATTCAGCCTTTGTCCATCTTAATTGGTATCCATCTAGCCGGCCACTGAAACAGCCTGTACGCGAGACAGGGTAGCTCAATCACATTCCCACAACACTAGCCAGGTAGCGAACACCCGCTGCCTAATTCACGCATGAGCCAATTTAACCAATGTATTATGTATGTACATAATAGTGAGATAATTATATAGATTTCACGTGAGTAATGCACCACGTTTACGTTATTATGCACCGTGTTATACTTAGCACTGCATAGACATGTCATGCTTATTGAATCGCAGCTTATGTACCATGTGGCGCATGGCACTGACTGCGACGTTTGTTGCTCCTAGGTATTTTTACTTTTAACTGCGTACTTATATACGGGGAATGCGGAGCGTTTCCTTTCATCAAACGTGCGTAAATTATCCCAGTACGAATGTTCGCGCTCTCTGTACTCACATTACACTGAGCGGAGGAGGCTGATACTGTTTGTAAATCAAAAGGCGTACGTAAAGTAAAAACTTGTTTTTAAGAGGAAACGCGAGTGCTGTCTCTTTCTACTATTGCTGTCTCTCTCCGTCCTCCTGCCCTCAAATTCGTGCGATAAGGACAACTATAGAAAAAAGTTAGAATTCGAGGTTTGGCTCTCGCCTGTTTCCTCCTCCAATATTGAACCAATTTAAAAGATATTTTAGACAATGATTATGGAGGTTATATACTACGCCGCTATGTTTTTCTTTTTTCGTTAATAGTTGTCAAATTTGTACACTAGGACTCTGTTAACAGCGATCTAAACAAGCAATTTTGAGCATTTTTTGAGAGTTCTAGTGCTTATAAAAATAATTTATCACCAAAAAGGAAAACATAGGGGCATAGAAATAGTTAATATTTATTATTCTGTAAAAAAACCATTGCTCTAGGGTCATTAACCAAAAAGAAAACAGGCGAGAGCGTTTGTATGGAGAAAAGACCACTCGCGTTTCCTCTTAAGGTTGAACAAGCCAGTCATTCTTCCATACAAACTTACGAAGGTGATTACTCCTCTGTTTGACGGTGTAGGTTCAAAATTAAAAATTGTATCAACTGGTCTTATCATTATCTAGGTCTGTATGGAAGCAGAATTGGAAAAAAAATATTGATTTGGAAGTTATGAACGTCAAAACTTTCATATTTTAGCACTAATTTTAACTCATCTTTGGGCGTAAATAAGTAACGTATATAGTATGAAAAAGAAAAAAGTGAAACCATACGGACATAGATTAGTTATTAAAAAATTTAAATAATTTGATTTTGAACAGATACATTCAATAGATTTTTCATGAATCCAAATATACCAAAGGTCTGCATAGAAACAATCGCGCGCCCGTTTTAGTTGTGTCTCTTTCACTCTATGCATTTCGCTCGTGATGTCGGGTGAAATAGCATGCATTTTAGCCCCGCCCACCAACTAGTTCGTGCCGTTGGCTTGTTTACCCTTAAAAGATTGCAATCGTGATGCGGTTGTCGCCCACGCGCTACGCTTACTCGTTTCTTTGGCGTACTCTTGCAGCTTGTACGGATGTTAAACTTCGATAGGCACAGAATACATCAAAATATAAATGTGGGCCTGTGTTAATTGACCGCGAGACATTAAGTCATACCATACTGTTCGATAATACTCGTAAAACTTCGAATATAAAATTTCTTGATTCATATTTTAGGTGCGACAATGGTTTTATTCACGGACTCAGAAATCATACGATCTCATCTTACAAAAATCATTTTAAAAATATAATTGAGCTTCTTGCTGAACTGAAATCAATGAATCCGAGCTATAAGAAAAAGAGAAATAAGAACCTTATTAGCAATAACCACCAGATAAATGAAGAATACAAACAAGAATGTAAAGAAGGGGTTAACGGTGAGGCTGCAAATTGCGTAGTAATCTGAGCAAGGACTGGCGTCAGGTGAGTGTGGGCGATATTGGCATTGTCCGAGCGATTCTATTGTGAAAAAAGCGAATTTTCCAAGTTGCAGGGGCAGGTGGTGCAGTCGTCCGGGGCGATCAATACTACTCCCTCTGCCACCCCTCGCGACTGGCAGCCGGTAGGCACCCGCGCCGACGACGACACACTCGCATGCACCTAGCGTTCACTAAATAAATAACTTTTTATTAATTAATTGATCATGTACGAGTACACAATCACATTATCAATTTAAGCTACGTCTTCTATATTTTTTTAATTATTATTGCCAGTGTGTGTGGGCCATTGTTTTACATACAAAGAGTTGATGGTAAACTCAAACTGCCAATTTGAGTTTTCATGGGCCCTACCCAAATTGGCAATCCTCCCAAACACTACTTTACTGACGGCACTTGATTACATCAATACGGAGTTCCGAAGATGGTGCGCTACGCGATTAGTAATTTAAACGTGCCTTCTGCCAAGCAAAACAGATCCGATGAAGAGGGTTCTTTATAAAAAATCGGAAGTACGCCGTGATAAGTCATATTTATTACAAAACACTTTTCACGTCTTATCTACAATAATTATTTGAGCAGTATTTTAGGACCAAAAGAAAAAATAATAAGTAAAGTAAGGTTAACAAAAAAGCTAGTGAAAAAAATTAATTAACAATCACATGAATATTTGTACCGATACAATGCCCACAATCAAATCTATATGCTTACATATTTTTGGACATTCCGATTTACATCGTTAGTAACAAGCTGCTGACGTCCGCAAATATTGTGGTTTCCCTTTATGAGATAAGGCAAGTCATTACTATAAATAAATAAGAAAAAAAGAAAGGACCAAGTATTGAACCATGTGGGACTCCCAGTAAAGGTCCGGGAGATTTTTTCAGATGACGTTAAGTCTCTGGATTGTATTACACAGACCGAGGTTAGAGGATCCAAAGCGCGGTTCCGGTTTTAGTAGTGACGGAGTTTCCTGATTAACTTTTCATGACCAACGCAATGCAAATGCCTTAGATAAATCGCAAAAAATGACCAAATCAGCGTATTTATGTTTTTAAAATTGACCATGCCCAAGAAATATTTCCTAAATGAATTCTAGAACAAACAATTAATTCCTCAAAAACTTTACCAAAAGTAAGTAGTACTGAAATAGGTCTATAATTTGTGTGGTCATCTACCCGTTACAGGATCAATACAATTATAGATTGAAAATTAGGTAGGTGCTACAATTTCAATAATTGACTTGACAACTTCTACAGAATTACCCCGCAGATCCGCAGTCTTCTAGACGTCTAAGGAGTGAAAGGTTTTGTTTATATCTATCTCTACATGTGACATGTTCAAAATAAAACTACGAGTAGCAAACTTTATAATGTTCCTTCAACAAAGTTCCGGCAACAGTAGATGAGTTGAGGAATTTCGTAGTTGAAACGGGAACAATATCAGAAAAGAAGAAACCTTCGAATTTGCTTTAGTTATTGTATCATTAGGTAACAGTTAAGTTGAGCTAAGTCACTACTAGACCTTCCCGTTTCATTATGAATAAAATTCGAAGTCTTTTTAATAATATTATTGCTGTTATTAATTTTCGTGCTCAAATAATGTAACTCAGCCATACAATATAATTTTTAATTAATTTTGAGTAATTTGTAACATATAATTAAATTCGGCAGAATTTTCAGGCACTTAAATTGTAAAGCTCATAAAGCTGTGTTCTACTCTTGTGAATACCAAGGTATGAAGATAACCCAGTCACTAAAAGATGTGTTAGAGTTTACTGAAATAGTCTTGACATTCGAAGTGGAAATAAATAGCTTACAATACTACATATATAAAAAAAATGTTTAAAAGAATCAACAAAAAGCTGTAATTTAAAACATAGGCATAAGAAATACACAAAACTTACAGACCATATTGCAGCCCGTTACAGTGAAAACAATCGCTATGGTTACAAATAATAGAGTGGATAAATATTCAAGATAGCTCCTCAAGTACAAGACTTTTATTTTAAACTTATGGGAGCACATGCAAACAGGTCAATATGTTCAAAACTCCTATTGTAGGAATCAGTCATTCTGCAAACAAGCGAACGCAAGTCAAAGTTGGACTTACAAGTGCCCACTGAAACTTACTAATCTCTGCCAGCGCGCGTCCTTCTCTTGTTGACCGTCCTAGGAACCACATTTTTTCGCATTTCATTACAGTCAATTTCCAACATTATAATTATTATACTTCATCTTACATCTACTTCTATTTTCACCATATTATAGACGATGGGAATTCTTACTAGACAAAACTTGTACGTTAGGAATTCTTGTTTTTACTTAAATAATTTTATTGTTTTCAAGCGTCTTGCAATTTTAGGGCCAACAGTAAAATATTAGTTTTAGTCACTTTGATGTTTTTTCGCTCTATGGTAATCACTTGCACGCAATGATCAGAAATCATTTATGATTTCTTTATGATTGGAATAACATCAGTATTAGAAAAAGAAGAAGTATTTAAATATTGTCTTGATATGTGGTGCTAGTAGGCGTTATTCTTGTGGGCTCCAAAAGTAGGTTTACGAGATTGTAGGACTGAAACAGACTTGATATTTTACTACATGAATCAGAGTTTTCTAATAAATTCAATGGAAATGTGAATATACATCACAATTTTTCTTTAGCGAAGATGCTTCATGAACTAATACTTGAGTAACTGTCATTAAGTAAGTGTTCATTTTACCAAAACTGAACATAAACAAAAAGATGATGATGAACTCCGTCAATTCAATAAATAATATAATGTTGTATTGATATCATTTTAGAAATTTAACGGTTAGGGCAAGGGCAGCTAACTTAAACGTTGCAACTACAGGCAAAACGGTCTTAGCAGACTAACCATAATTTCTTCAGAATCGATCTTCACAGATTTTGGAATTTTACAGCCAATAAGAAAAAGGACCATTTCACAAAAACTTTGTTTGATGCCAATCAGTATTATTTTTTTTATGAATCAAATAACTTGGAGATAAATTCTATATTCTACCCTGTACGTGTCACGCGTGTATTCCACAAAATAAACAATATTGAAGTCGAAATTGCGAAGTGAGTTACGCTAATTGATGTATTGTTTCATTATACTACAGAGCCTTAACAAACAATATTCTTTAGCTTTAACCACGGAATAGTGTTCAACGGGCTATTTATCATCGTCATATTTGCGATGTTACTTCTGTTTAATTGCATTGCAATTCACTTAAAAACCAATTTGACACTGAAAAACAACATCCACTGATGCGCACTATTTTAATTGCTTTCAATTCAAATTTTTAGGATTCCGCAGTCAACAAGAAAGCCTTATAGTTTCGCCATGATCCTCTGTCCACGCTACTGCTCAAAAACTCTTACATCCGTATTTATAGTCAAGTCAAAGTAATTACTTGGACTTAAGTAATTACTTATGCAAATATTTTTATGCAATGGGCAAGAATTTAAACGAAGTTAGAACCGTCAATGAAAGCAAAACTAAGAATTCTAACGTTTGATTGTTCTAACATTAAGGAATTACTAAACTACAGAGAAAAAATCTATCTGTGGTAAGTTGGCCGAGAAGATATCGCGCAACTTCCCGAACGTTTCCCGAAGTACCTAGTATATAAAACGAAATTATAAGGAAAACTATCACAGCTAAGTAGGCTTTACAAGTTTACGCGTAATAATCGACCAACTTAAAAAGATTACAAGACTTGTCTAAAATATTTTCCTATGCATAATGTATGGGGAAGCACAGGTCTTAAAACTGCAATGTAAGTTTGTTTTATTTTTACAATATAATCATCGTTCGTAGGCAAGTACTTAGGCAGTTTAGTAAGTTCACAGTTCACATTTTGAGGGGCAACTACGGAACCCTACATTGTTCTTGGTCCGTCATGCAATTGGCCGGTTTTGATGTTTACTTTAATTAAGTACCTACATTATGCTTAACATTTCACATTTCCACGTGAATAATTCGTATTTCCACAGTAATTATTGTATAATTTTCCGAGCTCGTAATCGAATATCTGATGAATAGGTATGCCCAACGTATTTCGAATTTAATAGACTGCCTGCTTCATCTGTGTTTGTGCTTCATTCGCTCGCTTCATTTTATTTTGCTTTATTGAAGTAGATACGGACGGTGAGAAAGTTCAACGTTCATGAAAAAAAATATAAAAAAGTTATTGGCGTTTGATCTCCTGTTCAATATTTGTCTGCATCCGCCGTTCAATGGATGTTCACGTTCGTTCAGTTACTTTTTAAGTTCACAGCCAACATTCGGAATAGTATTACTAATTAAATAAATAATTATTATTTCGGTATTTAAGAACACCACACCTGGACTGAATCCGTATACTGGAACATTCATAATAATATATGTATGATGATGTACCTGGTATTGTATGATACATGTTTAATGTAGCGTTTATTTGACAGTTGCCTGTGTTCTCATATTATGGGGGTAATTTACGAAGTTATTATTTGTAGCCAACGCTCGCAGTGCTGAGCGACTATAAACCGAGTAAATGTAAAGATAGAATATATTTTAGAAAATTTCAGTAGCTACACGAGCCGAACTTACAGTATGTTATTTTGCAATCTAGATAGGGGGAGGGGAGTAGTCTAGGCCTTTTTACTTTTACTATCGTGCATGGATAGGTGGCTCAGCAATTTTATTCGATTTCTTCAAATCATTTGCTGAACAAATGATCGTTTTCCCACGCCTGCGGAACTGTTAGTGGACTGCTTTAATAGCGATACATCTGTGATTTTGTTCATTTATATCTCATGCACCGCTGTCGAAACAGGTATTCAGTAGGTACGCTCTTCAAAAAAATTAAGTTCAAAAATCTAAAACCCGACTACTAACAAAATCGCGGTCTTAAAAGTAGAAAACAAGAAAATAATTCTTGTCTGATATTCTTCGTAGTCGCATGCCTCTGATACCTGATGCTCCTTCATGGCGTTCTCATTGATACAGAAGTCAGCTGCTAATTGCCAAGGCAAGGTGGCATGCGACTACGAAGAATATCAGACAAGAATTATTTTCTTGTTTTCTACTTTTAAGACCGCGATTTTGTTAGTAGTCGGGTTTTAGATTTTTGAACTTAATTTTTTTATTTGAATTTTATTTTGGTGTGTACTTAAACTATAATTTAATACATATTTGTAATGTGCTCGCCAAGACCTTTAATTTGATACCAAATTTGCTATGATTATCTCAATTTAATATTTTTTGAGGTAAGTTTTTGACATTTAAATTCTTTCATAAAAATAATTTATAAAATTTATATAGCCTATGTCACCCGGGCTATTCTTACGAATCTGTTGACACCTAATTTATTAAAATCCGTTCAGTAGTTTAGGCGCTACGGTGGAACATACATACATACATATATACATACATACATACATAGACTGCCAAAATCATTACCCTTCCAAAAAAAAAAAAAGCATTTCAACTACTAAAGGAATCGTATTTTCCCGGTTACTTGATACGCCATCAACCGGCAGACGAGAATATCTTACGTTACTTGGATAGACTGTTGATATTTAATCCAAAAAGGAATTTGGAAGATCCGTATTAGTTGAATGCAATTTGCAATTTTACATTATTCACGAACAGGTATCAAAATTAATTGACATAGAGTGCATTCACAAATAGACATTCCGACATCGAGGCTCAGATTCACAATGTTTCCGGAACGTCGGGTCAGGAAAGCATGCCGGAATATGCCAATATCCGAACGTGTGATGGAAATAGCTGCGGGAATGAGTATCTCGTGAAAGTGATACAGAATACAGATAACCGAGAGTTAAATGTTATGGAAACGCGGTTACTGCTGTTTAAACAATGAATTTCTTAAACGTTAATAAATAGCTTCCTGATCTTCAGTGAAGTTGCTTACACTGGCGTGTTCGTTCAATTGTTCTCTGCTAATAGCTTCAAACTCGTTACGCCGCGAGCCGCTACTCGCTCCTCACAGGAATTCATTTTAATTAAGACCCCCACTCTCCCCGCCCTATTACATTCTTTGTTATTCCGCACTCGGACAATATGGAATTTACCGACTTTACATTTACGTGGATGATTTATAACTGGTTGTTCAATAATTAAGTATTGTAGACAATGGCGAACACTTGAGATTGGCTCATGCCCCATAGCAGAAACTTTACAGAACTAGTATGTTAAATAAAGTCGCTAAAGCCTCAAAATCCCTCGGTTTTATAATGCGATTATCCAAGTGCTTCACACAAGCTAAAACGTTAAAAATCCTATATTGCACTTTTGTTAGAAGCCACTTGGAATACGCATCTGAAATATGGAATCCATGCTATCACAAATATATCGACCGTATTGAGCGCATACAAAAAAGATTTATTAAATTTTTGTGCTTTCATCAAAGGGTACCGTATCAGTCCAGTAACTATCTCAGTCTCTGTAAAAAATATCATCTCTTACCGTTGGTTAATCGTCGTGAGATCTCCGACTGTATCTTTTTATTGAAGACGGTTCGAGGTGACATAAATTGTTCCAATATTTTGTCCACTGTCTCCTTTAACGTTCCAAGCAAGTTGAAACGGTTCAATCCACCATTACGGGTGCCATTTACAAGTACTAACTATAGACAAAATTCATACGTTGTGCGTGTAAGTAGGTATTTTAATAATGTGTGCAAACAGTTCGACTTTGATATTTTTGAAACTAGTGTGAACTCGGCAAAAAAGCGTTTAGCGACGCATTTCTTTAATACTTAAATTCCATGGACTATAGTTTTATTATTTCTTATCTAAAACAAATAATTAACATCTTGATTCTCATGGTGTTGCAATTGTTTTGAGAACTTTTTAAACATTTAGGTGACGAGCTATTAGCAAGTTTTTAATAATTTAGTTTTTGTTTACATTATTTGGCAGTGTGTATTCTTGTTCCACAGTGTATTTATACCAGACAAGCTCTAGACGTGAAGACTTGATATTGGCTGTCTGATTATTATACTGTTATTGGTCAATATTGTATCTAGCTGTAAGTCTTCCAAAGTCTTTAAATAAATAAATAAATAAATAAAAATAAAAAAGTAAGATCGTTTAGTACATGTAAGGAACATTTTAACACCACTTCAACCATTTAGTGTAGGTACAGATACTTAAGTCAGCATATATCCATTTTTCGTTATAAACAACATAAAGCCAAGTTTTCTGGGGTGGTAGATAATTCGATTATCAATTATTATTACTTAAATCAATTAACTCAAATGTAAAATGATATGGAAAGTCATCACCAATTCTCATCAGCCACTTGACGATTGAGTTTTCGACACTTGACTAGGAGGCGTGCCTGCCAAACTTCAGGAACTTAGTAGCCCTCCATGACATCAATTTGCGCAAAATCAGTGTTCACGTCCGAAAAGGCGTTATGTTACATACCACGAGCATGCATGCATTAGGGCGGAGGCGTTGCTCGAGTGTCTACAATATGCAGTGTCACGCAGCCCGGCTCAGACGCAGCTAAAAGCTTTCGCACGAACATATCGCCTATGTGGTACGAACACGGGCCCATTGTGTCGCAGCATTAATGTCCTCTCAACTGCTTGATACATTCAAATAAAATGTTGCGATAATAAATACTTACAAGTACGCCTTTATTCCGGCAAACATTCAGCGACTGTAAAGTCAGTGGCGCTATGTTGTTATCAGAAGGTGATGCAATGACATACACGCGCAACAAATCGCCAGTTCAGCATTTCGCTTTCGATATCGTCAGCCAGTAACACTAGAGCACACTCCCGTGTTAGGTGTTGAGTGGTGTTGAGTGATGCGTGGAGTCACATAACTCACTTGCGAGAATATATTAGGGTTGTCTGGATCTGCACATACAGGCTGGAAGTATGTGCGGGGCAACGTCCGTGCGGAGACGGCGCCGCAGCGTTTGATACGGGCACTGCACGGACCAGCGGCCAGCGGGGGGGGGGGGAGGCTGATGTTAATAGTCGCCTCAACAGGCTGGAATTTGCTCTATATTTGGGCACGGCGAGCACCGCAAGTGCGCGTCATGAACCTCTTATGTTTACCTGAGTGGTGCCGAGGTGTGAATTGTTAAATGAATGAATAAATGAATGAATGCTCACATACTAATTTTATTTATGAATACGATGTTTCATTCGGGTTTTTAACTGCCCTGTAAACGATCAAATTGTTTGTCAAGTTTTACGTGTTTGTCAAATTATTTGATAGTGTACAGCTGTGTTTGAGGCGTTTGTCAAAATCACACTACGAACGTTTGTGTCTCAAACCTGACAAATTTGAGCGTTAACAGGGCGCTTTACTCAATTACCTATATGACTTAATACTTTTGTGTGATATCATTTACATGGTGCCACGTCGGATGAACCTTAGTTTTTACTAAGATTCACTAAAACTTCATAATCCAAAAACAAAAAGTTCGAAAACAAGTCGCAAACCTTAGTGTCAGAATGTCAGATGCTTTAAATTATTATTTCGAGATTATGGATTCATCTAATTACTTATTTTGGAACACTAAAATGAAATTGCACGCGCGTGTAACGAGGAACGCAGCCACGCACACTATTTTGTGCTTACATTCAGGCAGTTTACGGGCAAACCGTGGCCAGTTTACGACTTCAAAACAATTTTATTGAAAAAGAAAACTGTTGATCTGCATACAACGCAACGTATTTAACCCAGATTTATCGTATGAAGGGATTCATGACCACTAAAGTAGGGTCCAATAAAACTCGTGCTGATCTTCAGCTGCAAACGAAAACCGAAAACGAATAGAAAATCTTTTAGGTTGCTGTGATTATTTTGTAACCATTTAAATCACACGAAACTTCCTAATTTTCTCAAATGAAGGTAAATTAATCAAACCACCTGAATGATTACTTATAATTATGCGGTTTTATTCCTTTAGTTATGTAAGTAGGTATAGTTTTTCTGTAATAAATGTCCTACAAATTGAAAGTACTGATTTGCCGCCATTTAATTATTTTAGGAAAATTAAAAACAACAACAACAGATAAACTGAAAACTATTTTCTTCTCTTGAAAGTATTGGTTGGCGGTCTAAGCTTGTAAGAAAGTAAAGTCGTCGGCGGCTGAAACGTTTGCTCTGTAGCTGTCTCGCAGACGTCAGTCCGGTCCAGAGCTAATTATCAAGATTGCTATTCTTGAATGACTGCACAGGAAGATGGGTATAAATTGATTGTCTGCAGTTGATAAAATAAATATGATATTCTATTAAACGAAATTGTGAGGTACGGTTCAGAAATGATATATTTTTAACTTTAATTTTCTTGTTCTTGACCCCGCACAACCTAGTGTCAGAGTTTCTAAATCGCCTCAAGGGCCTGTGATATCCCGTCGGGGCTGCGGATTATCGAAAGGCATAACGCGGCTTCGGCACAAGGGCGAAGAAGGAACATGGGTTGGTTTTTAGTCAGTAGAAGTCTGACACTCCCTTTCGCTCTGCCCAAGAGCGGGGGGGGGGGGGGGGGGTTATTTTAAAAGACAATTATATTTTAAGAGATCAGACAATCAGGTGATTCAACAAACAACAAACAAACAACAACAAAGTATGCGGGAAACATACTTTGTTTTTTGGCATACGTGGTAAAATGGAAACTCTCACATTCATCTTATTTTTTCAGTAAATCATGAAACATTTTGACAAATTTGTACCAACATGTCATGCCCCCTGTAATATTGTCATTGGATCGCCAATAGATCCTTAAAAGAACATGCTGTTTAAGCTTTAGAAATCGGCAATCAAACCTTTTGAAGGTATCTTTCATACCTGCATACGGCGTGACTTCATGACTACGTACTATACGAATGAGTATTAGACGAACACACACGACGAGTTTTATATCAGCATTGTTAAATTAAGTATTATTTTACAATAACATAACACCTTACATAGTTCATGACTAGAATTTCGCAGTTTCAATCACGCATCGGCATGCAATGTAAAACATTCTTGGAAACATTGTGCTTATAGGAACATTATGTAATATGACTAATATGATTTAAAACATAACATAATTAATATCACGCCTTGTAATCCCCGAAGGGTTCCGGCAGAGACGTTTACATAATATAATAGTATACCCACATTTCGCAAGTTATTTTTAAGTCCGATGTGGTGGTGAGCTTATTACTTGACCTTCAATTTATTATAATTATTATGTATGTATATGTAGTAGTATTTACCTACATATTTCTCTTACCCTTGTTTTGACACCACTGTCAAAACCAAGTTGGGCGGGGTTTTTGATTATTTTTATTGATTGAGAAGGTAAATAATGGTAGTACGTATCTTGGAGAGTAGGTACTTAACGTTGGAAAACTCCACTAGAAACAAATAAAATAAAAAGTTTTTATACAGGTAGTATTCGAAAATGTGGCACTTTTTGCTTTTGAACAAACTTGATAATATAGTCGTATCTATAGCTATCATGTATTGTACTTAAATGTATTGTGGTGTTGCTCTGAAAAAAGGCAGTTGTTTGATTTGGTCAGTTTTGATAAGGTTTTGATGCAAAAATACGGGGTGTGTTTTTCGAAACAAAAATCTTTACTTACAGAATTTTTAATATTTAGAGAGATTTTTACAATAAATTGGATTGGTTGGTTAATTTGATTCGTGGCTCTTTTAAATATAAGGATATAGCTGTCCATAATTTATTTTAACTTTATAGGTACTGAGCTGTTCCACAATATAAGTACAAGAGTTGTTATTGAAAGACAGGAGATGATAATAATAGTAAGTAAAATATAACAGACTATGTAACGCGGTGTCGAGACAGCGTCACCGTCAGTAGGAGGTACAATGCCGATGCAAACGTACAAACCCTACTTGAAGCAGAGTACCATACTATACAATTCCCTTAACTACAATTAAATTTGCTAAATAAGCTCAAAAATAACTCGCAAAAATTAACCGGCGAACACCCAAAATAACTGCACATCTTCGAGAGGAAAACAAACAAAATGAAAACGTTAAAATGTCTCTCAAAAAAGCTCTATTTGCAAAAAAGACTTACTGAAAAATTCAGATCGAAGAAGTCAATATTATTATCCTTTCACAAATAAAACTCTTGGAAGCGCTACGAACGGAGCTGCAAAGATCACAGAGCTTAGAAATACAGTACCGTGTTCTGCTAGCTTTGAGCGAAGATAAAAATATTCATTCAACAGTTTTAGGAATGCCAATACTACAAATGTAAACTATTTGTGGATAAGAGCGTAGGAATAAACCCATTGATTTACAACAGTATCACACCGCCTTACTCGCTACCCACACATAAAAAACCGTAGGTTGGAAAATAAACACCATATTTTTCTTCGTAGGTAGTTTAGAGTATTTTTAAATTTTTTTCTAGATTGAATTTGGGTTAGTTTTGTTCAGGTAAAAATAAATTGAGCAGCGGTGGCCCAGTGGTGGCAGCCCCGACTTACGAACAGTAGGTCGTGGGTTCGAACCCAGGCAGGCACATTACTTTGTGTAATTTATTTCATCACTGCTGCTCTCAAAACGGTGAAGGAAAATATCATGAGGAAACCGGCATGTCTTAGAACCAAAAAAATCAAAGACATGTGACATCTACCAATCCGCATTGGGCCCGCGTAGTATATTTATAGCCCATCCCCTCTCAAAGAGAGGAGGCCTGTGTCCCAGCAGTGGGAACATTAATAGGCTGTTGATGATGATGAAAAATAAATTGAGTAGGTATGCTTTGGCTGTTCTTTAAAAGGCTAACATGCATCATGCATGTTTGTGTCTTACTCCTGTTCTAGCTCTGCAAATTGACGCTAGCTGGCATCATGACATGAGGCAAATCATCTGGCAAGAGAATGATGAAGAATCCTTTGTTTTACATCATCATCTGAAAAGGCTAGGCAGGTGAGGACTCTGAGGAGGTCCTTGTTTTGTAATGTCTACTTCGGAGACTTGAAGAAAAGTAGATTCATCATCTAACAGACAGATGGGTTGCCGAAGAGTTCGTTTATCCACTTCTTTTTCCCAGCTAAAACACTCGGAGAATTACTGTCACATGTATATTTCTTTCTACTAATGATTAAAAAAAATATATATTGCAAATATGAAAATGTTGATGTAAATCTATTTATGTTAGTAATGGATCTTCTCGTTTGAAGGGAAAAATACGGAACCGCGTGGTAAAAGTGCAAAACATTAATAAAAAATACTCTAAGTTATACTCATTCATTACACTTACGATACTTGACGCTACTCCCATTACAGCGTGTGTAAACCGAACATTTTCTGTTATTCAAATTCCGTGGTTTTGCAATCCGTTTCAAGTCTGCCGCGAGAAATGAGATAGGTAAACCCTGGAGCACAGCCAGAAGGGTGAGCGAAAATATGGATGTTTACTGAAAATCAACCGTATTCGCAGTAACTTTTGCTCACACATTTGCAGCTTTCCAAACCACACCGTCTGAACTCTGAAATATAAATTGTTAAAGTGGAATTTCTTTTTGTTTAATGTCAGCAGTGTAATTAAATATTCCTAGATACATTTGATTGTTTCACTTTTACCTGCTTGTTTTGCGATGAAAAGTCTATACAACAGTTTTATCCTGTTTATGTGAATCGTTCCATTCAAAACTATAGTTTCATTGAGTAGGTAAGGGTAAATGTGTGTGGGTAAATGATACGGAAATATAGGTATATTTCAGTCAAAGAATAATAAAATAACAGCCATAACTATCGCAGCATAATACGTGAATAATAATAAACCTTGTATTCTTGATAGTCGAATCATATTTCTATAGATTCCTTTAGTTTTTTTTAGTTAGAGCGAACATAATTATTTTTGTAAATTGGATATAACTATTCGTGTCTACTAAAAAATTATTTCGGTTAAATCATCTGTTGTGGGTTGTTCTCAATACTCTAGAAGTGTCATAGACGTAGTAGAAATAATAACACTCAAGGTTAGAATTTCCATCCCGTCGGGGCCGCGGATTTTTGTACTAGATTACGTGGTCTCGGCGCAAGGGCAAAGAAGGAACATGGGTTCGGTTTTTAGTCAGTAGAAGTCTGACACTCCCCTTCGCTCTGCCCAAGAGCGAGGGGGGTCATTCGATGATTTTCCACCCACCAAAAAAAAAAAAGGTTAGAACTTGCATCAATTTTTGCTTTGACCACTGTACACCACGAATTCGCAATGTCTATCACCAAGACGAGTTGGGAACCACGTCTCAATGCCATAAATAGAGATTTGGTAATATTTTTTGCTAGTTTTGTTTATGCGACGATAAACTAATCCGGTTATACAAACAATGATTGTGATGCGATATGATTCACGCTATGAACCAGCTTCAACGGAAGAACAGTCATCGACTGCTGATGTAAACAAGATACCTTGCCCACAGATTTTAGCAACACTATAAATAAAATGTTAAGTTTTACATATTAACCTCAATATTAGGACTATGAATAGTGCTTCCGGCCATACAATGAGTGCTGAAACTAACGTCTATTTATCAAATAGTAGCTAGATAGATATTGTTTAAAGTTACAGCCTTTCATTGTCTAGCAAGTAAGTTAGTACTAGTGAAGAATGTTACTAACTCGTTTCTTTCAACATCAATGCAATAGAAGAACAACGAGCATGTATTCAAAGTCAGGAATGATAACCGATAAGCGATGTGACCGAGAACTTATTAACGCTAACTATTACTTTTCCCTTGAGCGTGTTTGTGTGTTGATATGAATGACGTAACACACGTTCTTAGTTTAGAGATGATGGCTCGCGTCACTTACGCGACCTCATAGAGTATTCATTCATTTCGTGGTGGTCAGCCAGTACGCATGTTATACCGCAATATCATTGATGTGACTCGCACTTTGGACTGGTTGTTCGCTCGACGCTCGCTCGCTCGGCGCGGGTCGCGACTCTGAGCGAAACCGCGAAACGAATTGCAGAACGGTTCGCGTTTATTGTTGAGCATATTATTGTGCAGGCCGGCGCGGCAAAGTGCAGCGTTGTTGAAATTGGATTGTATTGTTTGTTCACTTTAAAGCTTTCCCTCTTAGTACGGTCGGCGTATCGAGGACTTTCCTGTCCGACTCCGTACCGAACCGTGGAACATCGACAAAGGCGTCATTTGAATGCTACAAGGTAATGACTAACGTCTACCATTATGGTAATCTTTATTTATTAGGAGTAGGACAGCAACGGTTCATACTTTTAATGTAAGTTTATGTAATAATATTATATTTAACGAAAATGCATTTAGTCGTTCATGCAAAAAAAACAACGTTTTTAAACCCAAAAGCCATTTTGACTAGATTCTAAAAGAAGGCTAGGATTGCTATTGCCAAAGACCGTTATAGACATAGGAAAGATGGGGCTAAAACGTGACAAATAATTTTGTGGTATTAGGGGAAGGGTTAAAAGTGTATTTATAGGTAGATGGGGCTAAATCCGTGTGCCTATGCTCTCGATCAATCAGTATACTGTCTGGGGGTGGTTACCGTTTAGCCATACTCTTATTGTGTGCGTCATGCGAGGTGCCAAGCGATTTTGTACCTTCTGCGATACAATTAACTATCTATTATCTATTTGACTGGCCTGTTGGTCTAGTGGTTAGTGACCCTAACTGCTATGCCGGGGGTCGTGGGTTCGATTCCCACCCAGGACAAATGTTTGTGTGATGAGCACGATCATTTGTTCTGTGTCTGGGTGTAATTTATCTATAATATGTATGTATTTAGAAATATATAAGTATGTTTATCAGTTGTCTAGTACCCATAACACAAGCTCTGCTTAGCTTGGGACTAGATGGCGTTGTGTGATAGTTGTGGAATATTATTATTATTATTATTAATTATAGCCGTCACCTTGCCTTGCTCCGTACGTCAAGTGAACTTTGATCACCCACTGTGGTCCAGCCTAGGCGCTCGGTTAGTTACAATCTCGAAATATCGAAACTATAACTAAGCCTGTAGGGCAGGGGTGTGGTTCGTGCAAATACATCCATCCACCCCCTTGTTATTGCATTACTGACTGGTCCATCCATTGAGCTCGACCAGTAGACCTACCATGACGTCTTAAAACAGTCCTAACTTATTCTTAATCCCAGTGTGGGAAAGAGATGGCGCTAGACACCCTGTATAGTTCTGTCACGTTTCCACACTGAAATAAAATTAAGTTAGGACTGTTTTAAGGCCTCATAGTAGGGCACCAGGCCTTTGTACGGTTGTATGAAGTGGACGTTGTGAAAGGTGTATGTTAGGATTAAAGCAGGTGGAGTTTTATAGTTTTTGGGAAAAGAACGTAAGTATGTGCGTGTGTGTTTTTCTTTGACTTCACAAAACAATCTCAGCCGCCACCTTACGTCTAGCTAAGTGCATGCATGCCCAATTTTCCATGGTCAGTCTAAGAAATGAATAACCCAATTTATTCCTCGTTTTAAAGCTTGTTATAGCCCTATAACCGTCAAAGTTTCACAGTTAAGTTTATAAGTTAAGCAATCATTTCCCTTGACTTAACCACCTCAGCAAAAAAACATGTAAATGTTTTTAATAATAAGTACTTACGAATAAAAAATAAGTTAATATTTTTCGAGAATACCAAAAAACTCGATTGTCGAGCTGTTCAGTCTGCTCCCAACAGGTGGAATTTAAATTAAACGAAGAAAAAAAGAACAATATTAACACAGTCGTGACAGATGCACAAGTAATTAAATTTATTAAAACGTGTTGAATTTTTTAACCGAATATTAATCGACTAATTTATTTATTATGTAGCCGTGGTAAGTAAAAGTTAGACGAGAAGATACCGCGCAGCTTCCCGAACGCTGCCCAGCCGAGTCGGATTCGACGATTGACCTCTTTCTCGAAGTTAGATCTACCCAACTGGACCGTTTGTCCCAGGTAGACATCATTGTCCACAACTTCGAGTGTGGTGTCTCCGATCTTGATAGGAGTGCATGTTACATGAGCATTCAACATAACCTTGGTTTTGTCCATGTTCATTTTAAGACCCACTCTTTCGGAAGCTCCACTGAGGTCATCGAGCATTGTACTGAGGTCTTACATGGTCTCAGCCATGACCACTATATCGTAGGCAAACCGAAGGTGAGTGATGTACTCGCCGATGACGTTGATGACAAGTCCTCTCCAATCCAGAACCTTGACGACATCCTCCAGTTCAGCGGGAACAGTTTCGGAGATATGACGTCTCCCTGTCTCACACCGCGCTGCAGAAGGATAGGTTCCGAGGTCTGGTCCTGAAGTCGGACTGACATGGTGGCGTTTTTGTACAAACACTTCAACACCTCGATGTACCGGTAGTCGATTTGGCACCGTTGGAGAGACTGCAGTACAGCCCAAGTCTCGATCGAAACGAAGGCTTTCTCGTAGTCCACAAACGCTAAGTCGTGCCCTTTCAAGCTTGATGTTGATGTCCAATGTGCCTCTTACCATGCGGTGATCGCTTCCGGTTTTCACCGAATTAATCACGGAGACATCATTGAACATTTGCTTGTTGGTAGACATGATGAAGTCAATCTCATTTTTAGTCACACCATCGGTACTCTACCAGGTCCACTTCCTGTGCTCACGTTTTTTTGAAGAAGGAGTTCATCATAAAGAGGCCCTCCTTCTCCATAAAACTAGCCAGTTGGTGGCGCCGGTGGGTCCGATGTCTAATCCCAAATTGCCCCACTTGCAACTCATCCTCACTTCGTTTGCCCACTTTCGCGTTGAAGTCCCCCATAACAACGGTGAAGTAAGTTCTGAAACCATGCATGGCTTTAGAAATATCCTCATACATGGTTTCTACCTAATAGTCGGGGTGTGCCGAGGTCGGGGCGTAGACCTGTACTATGACCTTCAGCGATTATCTTGCAGATATTCTGAGTATAAGGTACGCCACCCTGTTCGACACACTCTCGATCTTCACCACGTTGTTCACGAGGGACTTGTGGACGCTAAACCCAACACCACCCTGTGACTGCCGGTCGCCCTCTCGGAAGTAGAGCAGGTTGCCGGATTTCAGGATTATCGTGTCCTCCCCCTCTCTTCGGACTTCAGATAATCCGATAATACTCCATCGCAGCCTGCTTAATTCTTTCTCGAGTTCCACGAGCTTCTCGTCGGCCCGGAGTGTGCGCGTGTTCAATGTTACCAGGTCGTGTCGTCGGTAGGATTGGTAGCCGGATCCCATCCGGGGATTCTTAGCACCCCTTGCCACGCCGCGGCCGTTGCCTCGACCGCTACCGTAGTCGAGGGTAGACGGGCTGCCGGGTACTAGGGGCCTATTTTGTATTGCGCTCATTCTTTTAGTGTGGGAGTTTGCCATAATCGCCACGCTTGGCAGGCGGGTGGGCGATCGCAGTATGGTTGTTACAAAGACACAGAGAACGCTGCTGCCCATTCTCTGGTAAAATTTAAATATTATATAAAATATATATATAAAGATTATATTATTATATAAAAGACTACTCTGTAATATTATATAATTAAATCATGATTTAACGTGGCGCCATCTATTATCATATGAACATTATTGTTGTATTCTTCGGGAACAGTAGGTATCTCTGTAAGTCCGTTTTTTTACCTGACCACGTACAGGAATGCAAAATTTCAGGATGATCGGTTCAGTGGTTTCAGGCTAAGCGTGGTGGCTAACTTAGTAAATTGGCAGTTAAATATTAGTAAGGATTAGGATATCAGTATATTTGACCGGCCCGCATCTTTGTTTATTGACGACCGCTCTCTTCAAATTGACGCGTTAATTTATCTCAACTGCTACACTTTCCCCTAAGCAAGTGTGACTATATATTTTAGGAGAAAGCTCGCTCTGTTCATTACACTAATATTACGACAGCACATACAATATAGCAAAAGACAACATTATAATATTATATTTACTTACGTATATTTTTTAGGTCATAATAAATGTCATAATATAATACACACCTCAACACGGTCTAGGGATATTTTTAAAAAAGCGAATTACTATCCGTGTGTTAATTATTTATATGACATGTATATATTTAAAATATACGTTATTTAATATTCTACCATTTTTTAATAATTGTTAAGGTACTGATTAAAATTTCAGGATTTTATGGAAAAAAAATGAAGCATAGACGGAAACCGTATATGAATTAACTTTTAATTTGTGAGTAAAAACTGAAAAAAATAGAAAAATCATTTAATTTGTGTTTATAAACTTGAAGTTAGTAGTCTGAGAAAGCGCCCATGATGTTCATAACACATCGGCAACGATTCGGCATGCTCAGAACAAGGTTGTCAATGTCTTGCTGCGGAATATTGTCCCATGTCCTTCTGAGGTGCGCAAAAAGTTGATCTTCTGTAGCCAAATTTTCAGTAACTTCCTTCAGAGCTCTTCTTTGCAGCATATCCCACGCATGCTCAATGGGATTTAGATCTGGCGATTGAGCAGGCCAGTCTAAGGCCCTAACATTATGTGTATGTAACCAAGCTGCTACCGTTCTCGCCGTGTGTGCCCGGGCATTGTCGTGCATGAGCAGGAAATCTTGCCCCATTTGTGTTCTGTGAGGCAAGATTACGGGCCCCAGCACCTGTTGGACGTATCGTTCTTCCGTCATATTGCCCCGCACCCAAACGTGATCCGTCCGTCCTCCAAGACGAATTCCTGCCCAAACCATAATTGTTCCTCCTTGGTATGGGTGAACTTCCTGAGGGTTCTGGAGACGGCTCCATCGTCCAGGAACTCGCCAAACACGCGTCCTTCGTGAATCTGGATGGAAGCCGAACCTGGATTCATTCGTGAACAGCACATTGGACCATTGCTCACGGCCCTAGTCCACGTGGTTCCGAACCCATTCTAATCGTCGTCCACGATTGCCTCTCCGTAAAGGTGGGACCCGGAGTGGTCTACGAGAGCGTAGATTGCTTTCATGCAGTCGCCTTCTTACAGTTTGGTCACTCACAAGCACTTGGTGTTCCACTCGCAGCCTTTGGACCCATTGAGTCGCCGTTGCTCTTGGTTGAACTCGCGCAGAAATTTGCAAAAATCGGTCTTGTCTGGGGGTAGTGATGCGACTTGGCCCCCGCTGCCTCTCCGCTACTTCACCTGTGGCACGATAGCGTGTCCACAATCTTGAAATTACATTTTGATGGGTCCCTATGGCCTCAGCAACATTACGCTGAACAGATCCAGCTTCCAGCATTCCCACAGCTCGTAACATCTCCGCCCTCGTCAAATGTCGGCGTTGCATGGCTACAATACCTCAATTCTAACTTTATCTTACGTTTAAAAATGAAAAAAAACTGTAACTAAACGTAATTCGTATTGTTTTTTAAATTTCGCACAAAATGAAAATTCCCTTTCCTATACATCAAGACATTTTTATGCCACCGAAACAAAAGAATTTTCAAAAATTTGAATTTGGAATTAGTCTGAGATAAATTACAAACAAATCGGTGTATTAAAGATTCCAATGCGGCCAGTACTTTTCGAGTTATTTAATTGAGTATGAAATATCCCTAGACCGTGTTGATGTGTGTATATTGAAAACATACTCCATTGTCTCGCATTAACTTACAGATAAAATGTATGGAAATGACTAACTCTAATTATATCATTTAGGTACAGCCAAGTAACAGTTCACATACAGACTTATTCATTTATAAACAGTATTAAGATATGACACAATAATTGTCACAACAATATTGATGACGAAGGAACGATACGTTTAATAGACGGTAGATAGTAAATAAACACTCTACCTGGCTACCGGTCGAGTTTATTGATTAATTTAACTTTGAAGCTAGGCTCGCCAGACGGTATTTATACCACATAATTAAATCTAAACGGGCAGTTTACGCCAAAATTGCCAAACTAACCACCTTCCCTCGCCTACCCCTCCCACAATTTCGAACCACCCCGTTTCATGATAGAATAACATATATAATTGCACGAAAGCCTGGACGATTTTATTTTTGTAACAGTCTAAATATAACAATGAATCATAGTGTCTGAAGCTTTGCGGTTCAGACCTGAGTTTTAATTATACAATCCTAAGTACTTGCTTTTCTATTGTAAATGGAAGTGACTTCCGAGACGGAGGAGGTAACTATGCCGACAACGACATAATATTTACAATAACTACGATCGTATTGATGCTGAACTATAGTATTATTCGTTGCTGCTGATACGTATCTATCCATAAAATAGAAAACCACGCCACGTCTAGATACTCTATTGTAGTAAAGTTACGAAAATATAATCTTTTGTGTGTTATTGTTGTAAGTATTATTACGTAAAATGTTACATCAATCCAACTTTCCTTCCCGGTTATGGAAGTTGGGACAACAAAAACATAATGCTCTAGGGCGAGCCGCGGCCCACGAAGCCACGACCGCTCTACTTACACTCTTTACGTTACTCTTGATTCACTTGCTAGATAATAACCTCGTGTTTACTTACATAAAGTTTCATTTCGTACCGTGACTTTAATACAATACAATTATTACAGACCAGACGTTTTTATGCTCTAAAAGTAATGATTTATGAGAAAATAAAGGTAGACTAGACAATCCTTTTAGTGACTTCGAGGCGGCGTAGTCGTTCAGTAATCGCTGTATGCCTGCATCGATTCCTTTTGACGGCGTGGCGTAGCGTTATGTAGCAGCTACGTGGCGTAGCGTTATGTAGCAGCGGCGTAGCGGTCGCGTAGCATTGACTAGCAGCCGCGTAGCCGTAGCGCCATGTAAACGCTATGTTTTCAAACCACGCAACGCGCGAACATAGTTTAAACCTTCTTGGTATAAATATACATCTTAGTTTCAATAGTGAAGAATGACAATTTATTTTCAAAATAAATAGGAAAGTACCTATCCTGGTGGCATTGTTGCTAAAAGAGAGTTTAAACAGTATGAATATGAATTGTAGAGTCTGGGCCAGCCGAATGAAATGATGTGTAATTATGTACATATTTTCGTACTTTTTAATTTTCAATCATTACCTCTTTAAGTCTATAGCGACATAGTGCCGATTAGACAACGTATATACTCACGGCTAGTAGGCGCCAACACAGTCATTTAAAATAGTTACATTGTGATTGTGATGATGCCTATATAGTTCAATATTTGTAAATGGTACTTAAACATAATGGTCAATCATAATTTTGATACTATCACCTATTCACAATGGTCAAAAGGCATGTTTGCTTCTAAATCACTTATTACTTAGTGTTAAAATAAGCATTAAAATGTGTGAGAACTTAGCTAATGCTTCAAAACAGTAACGACTTAGCATTAGCAGCTAGCTACTTACAACTTAGCAACTTCCGTTCGCAGACTAACTTTTCAAGTTAAACTTTAATCCGTTAACTAATGCCACTTCTCACAATAGACCGAACAGGTACTGGTCTGGCCAAACGGAGAATAGATGCCCAGCACAACAAAATAGCAACCGATTGTATACAATTTGCTGACAAATAATGCCAGTTGGCTTTTGTCTGGAGCCCCTAACAGGACCGAAATAATAATCCGTTCCGAAATAAAGGGTCCCAAAGTCGCAGCCAAGAATGAATCAGCTTTCTTAAATATAGACTATTATTTATATTTCAGTAGACAATTCGAAATAATTAATTACCTTAAACTTTATTTTTTAACAAGTTGACAAAAAAAAATGTTAAAGACAGCATTACATAAGCTGAATATCACTTGACTAGCCCCAAAATAGGAATACCTATGACGTGACGACTAGTCTCCTTCGTCTTATAAGAGAGAGAGTCTTTTACAAAAAAATAACACGACACTAATACATAATTCAGGATTATTACGAAGTGTTTTATTCGTCATACAATGAAATCGTTCTATGTCTTTGTAGATAGCTAAATGCGGTACCTAACTAACGAGCATATAATTTCTCAGAATATAATAAGCAAGGCGTCTGCAAGTCGTATCTCGAGGACTTTTACAAGTTGTTCACGGCTTGCGGATAGAATTAATTAGTTTAGAGATTCAGAAAGATAGACTTAATGAAATCCCTGCTAGCCGGCCTGACGGTGCGAGGCGCGGCGGTGGCGGCTAGACAGGTAGAAAAGAACAATTTTA
The DNA here is from genome assembly GCA_949316265.1 of Diarsia mendica. Taxonomy (NCBI): domain Eukaryota; kingdom Metazoa; phylum Arthropoda; class Insecta; order Lepidoptera; family Noctuidae; genus Diarsia; species Diarsia mendica. The sequence continues at coordinate 14,214,641 of OX438886.1, read as the reverse complement.
AAACAAGGTGAAAAACAGTGAAAAACATGTTGTTTACTTACTGCTTTCTTGAAAACAATTTGTGCAGTTGTGCATTATGTAAACATACTTAATTTGTTACAACCGAATTGTATGTCTTAAATTAGGTACTTATTTGAAACATTGGGACAGTTTTGTATGAAAGTTATGTTTCTTTAAGGTATTATTAGTCTGCTGATTTGATTTAGACTCTAAAAATCGTGTACATGTAAAAGTAGGTAATTATTTGTTTTCATAGTAGCCAATGATATATTGCTATCTCTATACGAGAACCCGAACTTCAGCGATCTTAATATAATTTCAAGTTCTTCAGTGAACATACGGAGAGCTTGGTTTTGTTCATACACATTTATGAATGTTAACATTAATCGTTTCCAGATGGCGCTGGTAGAGGAAGGTGGCGCGGGCGCCGCCGACGACCCCGAAGCCTTGCTCAACGAGTGGCTCGGCGAGCTTACCGTGCTCACCGCGGTAAGACAATCACACTCATTCTTTTACTAGATTAATGATGGTCTTGACAGCCTCGTAGGATTTCGTTCTACTAACATCTAACTTAATGGTTCTTCAACAAGTTCGTCAGTCAGTGTTTATACTGTGGCCACAGTATAAAATTCTCTGGTTAAGCCATCTTACCAACTCCAGTCGTGCATTACGAATTAACATAATATTCGCACCACAATCGTAAGCCACGTGATTTCCAACAGGCGATTTAACATTTCACTGGCGCGATGGCGGTGCTTATGTACTCTTTGAAAAACGCCACGTTGCCTAACTCAACCCAATCGTGTGCCATAAATAGAGGCATCTGGCCAAAACTCGGAATCGTATTTTAGTCGAAAGATAAGTATACCTTCATTAATTAAATAAATAAAAACGGAGAGGCTGCTTGAGTTTAAAAGGGATGATTGATGCTGTATCACAAGAGCACGTGTGTCTTGCAGCCGGCGCGGGTGCCGCGACGGAGCAGGTGCGCGCGCATATGTGCTTTTACCATGATTTTGCATCGCCTCGACAAGCTGATAGCGGCTGCGGCTTGCGTTAACTCCTCGGCTGCGAACATGCGATAACTTGATTTTCAACAGACCTTTAGCTGTTTCTCTATTAACCTTTTCGTGACATGATTACTGATTCTTTTGCATCATATTATTATTTGATAAAGCTTAAAGTTCCCCATTGAATTTTACCAATACTTTTAAATAATAATTGTAACTAATTGCAAGGCGTTCCGGCAAGCACAGATCAAATTGTTAGTCCAACTCCATAGCTAGTAATACGACAGATGTGCATTTATTTAGAATGCTTCATTTGGGGCGCCAACTGTGAAGTTAGTAAAGCTCACAATGATCTTCTAACTCTTGGCAATAAGTTGTATGGTGCGCGTTTTGAAATCTTTTGAACTTAAGAATACTTTTGTGGTTCTAATTGTTATAGTCTTCGAGTTGTTTATACAGGGTGTAAAACTTAGATATTCAGTACATATCATTCATAATCTTGAAATTTTTCATCGAATATTTTTTATAAACAATGCACTTTTGTAAGAAATAGCTATTTTATTCACACGTGGAAATGTTTCATATTAGGAATGATAATGTGTATTATAGTGTTTAAAATGAGAAACTCCAAAACAGGCTTAGCTTAATTTAGGCAATATTGTATATTATGAGCTGAAAGTGAATATTCGCATTTTTCTGAGTAAGTAAGCCAGAGATCGATAATCGTGGATCGTGCACATCTGCCGTGGGTCTGTCGAGAGCGAGCAGGTGTGCTCAGCAACGCACCTGTTTCACATTTTTTGTTCACCTTTTTCATACAACTTCTGGTATAGTCCCGTACAATTCACAAAACTCCATTACAATTTTGAATTTTGCTTGAAGTGATTACTAAAATTGAAGTGGGTAATATAAAATAGCAAGTTACGATAGCACTAAAAGTTTTGTTGCCAACAGGAGTCATACCGAAATAGCATCACCAATTCCTTAATTATCTTATGTACTAATTTACTAAAAAAAAGGTCTAGTCACATTAAACATATCCTGACTCGTAAGACATTTTTTGCAATCTGAAACTGAAAATCTTCATCAAAACTCAAATGCGCTAAGTACTTATCTTCTGCTCGTAGCCCCACTTTATCTAGTCTATATAATCACTTTGGCTTAGACCCGTCTTATCAGCTCTATACCGGCTAAGTCAGAATATTAAATACTAGCTTTTGCCTGCGGCTTCGCCTGCGTGAAAATGACGATTTTCCATACAAACTTTCATCCCCAATTTAATTTATGTCCTATGGGTTGAATTTCGAAATATCCTTGCTTATTCTTTGTCTACATTATAAAGGGAACCTCTGTGCAAAATTTCAGCTTTCAAGGTCCAAGGGTTTGGGCTGGGCGTTGATGAGTCAGTCAGTCAGTCAGGACTTCCCTCTTTATTTATAGAAGATATATGTATTTACCTATAAACTATTACGTCATAATCTACATCTTAGTGTCGATGACAATCCCAATTAAGTCGGCCCATACGTTTGGCACTTTCAGTGGCCTCTATCAGCTCCTGTGATGTACAAGTACGGACAGGTAGGACACCATATCAAGTGCCCCATAGTTTGTGGTGCAAGACGACATTTACCCTCCAGGGTAGAGTCATCTCCCGTCGGGACTGCGGGTTGTTCGCAACATATACCACGGCCTCGACATAAAGGGCTAAGAAGGAACATGGGTGGATTTTAGTCAGTAGAAGTCTGACACTCATTTTCGCTCTGCCCAAGAACAAAAGGGAGTGTCTCTTTTCTTCTCTAGGGTTATTTGATGATTTACCAGCAGCCAAGAAAAAAAAAAGGTAGAGTCATCTACTCGTATCTCCACGTGAACTTCCTTGCTTCGGCCTAGACTTCCAGGTCAGCAACGGCAGCTCGTGTCCAGGTGGAAGATTATCGGCAATTGGCACAAATGTGTTGGGTAGGGAAACGCTTTCTCGCCACAAATTAATGTAGGTATATAATATGTCATAATAATGTATTATTTTTATACAAAAACTAAAGAATACAATTTAGGTTGTACAGCTACATACAACAACAGAGACAGTTTAGGAACGATCGTTTGGCTTCTAAACCAGGCACGGAGCACTTTGGGGAACAAAAATGGCTCCTAAGGCACAGGTCTTAGAAGCTATTTTTGTTCCCCAAAGTGCGGTGACTTACATCTTTATATACATGTAATAATCATCGTGCAATTAATACTTTTTAATGTTCTACGTATAAATAGATAAGTGAACACTCGCTACTTAATCGTTCCTATTTTTTTTAACCGACTTCAAAAAAGGAGGAGGTTTATTTAAAATTAATAAGGTTTATGTAAATTTATTTTTCTGATATTAATTAAAAACAGACTTCACACTCTCTCTTATTCGACTTTCAGTTTCGTAGTACCTTAGTATACTATTTACATTTATAATTTATAGATAAAACCTTATTGACTTTATTAATGCGGTCGAGACCATAGTCTTAGTCTTAACAAGGAGTTTTGGAGCTAGAGGTAACATGGCGTGTTTACGCAGAATGGGACGGAGTATACACACCTGCCTGAATGTCACAACTCGAGCTTCGGAATAGAGTTGGGCTGTGGAGAAGTAATGCATTTTATACATAGGTACAGTCGAACAAGCTAATAAGTATACAGCCAGCTAATATTCATTTCCATATACATTTAGAAACTGATGGTTGTTAAGAAGTGTACACTGCACAAGCAGTACTTACCTATATTCACAACAAATATTTATGAAAACATTTTGCTATCTACATTTGTTATGTAGAGCGTAGTTTTGGCCAAAGTTACATTTTATTTAGTAATGTGCGGGGTGCGGCCATTACTTAACCCAAAGTAGGACAAATAAAACTAGGTCATTCAGCCGATTACTTCTTTCATTGTCAGTGCTGATATAATATAGGTAGGTAACACTCCATAGTATATAGAGGTGTTATAGTATAGATAGAGTGCTAAAATGGAATGCATACCATTTTATTTATGTACATATTTTAATACATGCAATATTTTGGGACCAACCTAAGATATGAAAGGACTCTATCTGTATGAATCAACATAATTATTGTGCCTTAATTGATAATAATGAGCTCTGGCCCGCGACCTTCGTCCGCGAGACATTATTATAAAGATATTACTTCCCTATTTGTAACGGATTTGTTATCAATTTCAAGGGTTTTAATTATTTTTTTTTAAATAAAAATTGCCCAAGTTATTCCTTATATTATCAGCTATCAACCAGTACGTCCCGTTATAATATATAGTAGGTCCAGCCGTTTCGGAGATTAGCCAAAACAAACAGATACACTGTATAGATAAGTACAACAATTAAAGAAACAAGGTTTTTTTGTTATAAGTTTAGTAAACGTACCTATATACTTTCATAATTATGCATTCAGTAAAAAGCTGTTAATATGAAGTAGGTAACAAACAGACACTTCTTTTTTATTTATTTTAGATTAGATTTACATCGAGTAAACAGTTATGTTTTTTGGTGTTTATAAGAAATTAATCATTTATTTTGGGATCTTTCAGTGAGTGTCTGTACAATTAAAATTCGCCCGAATTGGTTCCGCCATGTCCGGGTCAACGGGCCCTGATCCGGACCCTATGCCTATTTATTAAATCAAAATGGTTATTAAAGGGTAAGCAGGCAGAGCGGTATAGTTCTTAGCAGCGCATGTTGGGGGTGCGTGTGAGGGCGCGCGGGGCGTGCGTGCGCTCGGCCGGGGGCCCGCGCCGAGGGGACTCACGCACACCAGCGCGCCGCCTCGGCCACTCATTCTGGAATCAAACAACATAGCGTAGCGGTGTGCGCACACGTGCGCAAGTCACAAAACACGGTTGCCGCTTGTCTACTCGCCTCCCCCCTGCGCTGTGCGTGCCTCCGCCGGCCGACTCAGCGAGCGCTCACGGCTCATGCTTCATTTTGTAATACTACTCACTTCGCTTTGCTCTACGCTGCCTAGTTGTGGCTTGTGCCCGCGGACGACGAACGTGTTTTCAGTTCCTCGTAGTGCTCTTTGTTCTGTGAATTTCAAAACAATTTACCAAACACGTACCTATAATAGCGGCGCGAAAAGTTTGGATTTCGGCAAAGTGAACGGGCGAGGTCACTACTCTGTGAGTGAAATTATACATAACTGTAGTGCGGTAAAGTTGTGGTGCAGTTCCGCGCAGGCTCCGTGTTCAGTGCTCCGTTGAAATAACAAACTCGTTTCCATACATACCAATCACTCTAAGTGCATATTTACATCTGACTTTACTTATTACTTATACTATTTAGTGCAGAATGCCTTTAATTGAACAGCGTTTTATTTAAGTGAGTGTCGTGTGAGTGCTGTGTGGACGCTGCATAGTTCGGGAGCATGTCCCGGTCCCGCGCGACATAGCGCCGGCTTTTGGCACGCTTTGCTAATAGCGTGAAGTGTCGGTTTGTGAGTCACTGCACGCTGCGATGTAGACGTAATGATGGATGTGCAACTAAACGAATCCAGTAAGTGGCAGCGCGGAGGGTTTCTGTCAACTCTGAACAGAAGTTTCCGATTAGCAAGCGGGAAAGCAAGAAGTGTTAGCAGCTCTCCTACAGAAAATAAAAGCTTTGAACAAACTTTGGATATGTCATCGACGGCGACGGTACGTGCTGACTAATGACTCTGCTGATAACCAATTGTTTACTTAAATGTTTATTTTATGACAAAAACTCGGTACTAAATATAATTTACATAGAGTCATCGTGTTGTGTTATGTTTACCCAATGGATAGTTAATCATTTATGAATACCCTAACAATGTGTCAGCTTTGAATTGTCAAGTTGTGTTGCCATACAAATATTTATAGTAGGTAGGTAGCCTACATAAAGGTATTTATTTACCTACTTGACGGTTCTCAAGAGATGACTACTCTGTTACAAAACTTAAACAATCCATAACATAACATCATGCCTGTGGTCCCCATTCGGTCAAGCAGACGTGTATGTACCCATTCGGTCAAGCAGACGTGTATGTACCCATTCGGTCAAGCAGACGTGTACCCATTCGGTCAAGCAGACGTGTACCCATTCGGTCAAGCAGACGTGTACCCATTCGGTCAAGCAGACGTGTACCCATTCGGTCAAGCAGACGTGTACCCATTCGGTCAAGCAGACGTGTACCCATTCGGTCAAGCAGACGTGTACCCATTCGGTCAAGCAGACGTGTACCCATTCGGTCAAGCAGACGTGTACCCATTTTTCTTCTTTATCGTGGGGTTAGTGCCTGACCAGGTGTCGAGAGTTTTTATGCCGCCCATGGGCCACTGACTTGGCTTTATACTCGTATGCGGTCGAGCAATATCTCTCGAGTACCTATGCTGACTTCCTCACGATGTTTTGCTTTACCAAAGCAAGTAATAAATAATAATTGTACCCACAATACGCACATGGATCCGAAAAATCACACATGCGTCCCTTAGGTTCGAACTTTAGACCTTTGAACCATAAGTCACCAACATTTCACAAGTTATGTTTAAGTCCCATGCCAGGCCTATTGCCATCAATCGATTAAAAACCGTTCCGTGACTGCTACTGAGAAATTAGTGATAAAAAACCCAATAACACTGCCGAACCTAGAAATCGGACCCATGACCTCTTACTCAGCTGTTACGTTTGTGACCACTAGACCAACGAGGGTACTCTTACACGTACATAACTGTGTAATCTCATATTATTTAAATATCACTCGTATCAGTAATATAAGTAACTGTTGACATAATGGAACAGACATCGAAACTTACCAAGTTCATTGTTTGAAGACAATGCATTCCCAACTATGTTTTGGGATGTCAACTTATGTATGTGCACTGATAATTAATTCCTGGACAAATAGGGACATGGATATGGTCCATCATTTGTATTCACTGCGTCCTGTTGCGGCATTTAAGGTGTGGGATTAGTTACTAACACTATAAAAGGCGTTGTAGGAATAATTGCGAATAGTTTAACTTAGTATGGCGGATCATTAAGTTTGTGTTTTAATTGCAGGGTCTGAACTCGTCGAATGATGGCGCGTCTGCCATGAGGCCGCTGGAGATAGTGGCGCCTCGCATCGACACCTACCGGTTCTCCATGGCCAACCTGGAGGAGACACAAGATGCGGACCTAGACGCCATACTAGGTGAACTCTGCGCCCTAGACTCGGAGTACGATGAGGAGATATCCAGGGTGTCTTCTGGTAAGCCAAGTATCTATTCTATGGAGAAGAATATTGTTTGGAGATTTTTTGCCTTTAAACTTAATGATATACTTAGTAACCGAATTAAATGAACTAACGCCAGTCGATTTCACTCGGAACACTTCCAACACGATTATCCAAATTTTACCTTCTCTGGTCTGATGCAAATATCGTCTTACAGCATTGTCATCAGTATCAAAGTCCCGGGCAGAGGGCGCCGCTGAAGGCTCTCAGAGGCCAGATAAGGAGTCAGACGGTGCATCCAGCATCGCTCGCACTGACTCGCCCGACAATGACTCGGCTTTCAGCGACACAGTAAGTGTAATACATTCCTACTTTTTTAAGATTTCGTATAAAAATAAAACAATGTCCAACCTAGAACGTACTTACTCGCATCAATTTAATAAATTCTATTTTACAATAAAAACACAATACAATACAATATTCATAATGTTTTATGTTCTAATAGGTTTCCATGCTGTCTAGCGAATCTTCAGCGTCCAGCAGTACTAGCACGAAATGTAAATCGTTAAAATTGAATCTTCATCAAACTCAGAAGGTAACTCCTACACTGAATCATCTAAAAACTTATTTATTAATTTACTATTAAAATTGGAATTTTTCAACAAAACGTTTCGTCCTTTCTGCCCGCCCCGTCTAAAACAAAATAACCACTAGCCCTGTATTAATACTTATAACAGCTTGAAATTATAACTTATTCTTTGGACCATTTCAGGACGCAAGTTTCCAACTTAAAGCTGATAAAATAAAGTTAGCGTTGGAACGAATGCGCGAAGCTAACGTCAAGAAACTCTTCATCAAAGCTTTCTCTATGGATGGATCATCCAAGAGTCTTCTGGTCGACGAAAAGATGACTTGTGGATACGTAGCACGCTTACTCGCAGACAAGAACCATGTTACAATGGAACCGAAGTGGGCCATTGTTGAACACCTGCCCGACCTCCATATGGGTAATAGATCGCTATCTTGAAACTTTTTCGTACTTGTTGACATAAATAGCTAGCTAATTCATTTTTATTCCACATTTTAGAACGAGTTTATGAAGACCACGAGATGCTAGTCGACAACTTAATGTTATGGACGAGAGAATCGAAAAACAAAATCCTATTCGCGGAGCGACCTGACAAAATATCCCTGTTCCAAACACCAGAGAAGTTCCTGTTGACTGAAGACGACAGAGGTAAATTCACGATGCGACTGCAAACTGATGTAAGCATACTTATTAACATTAAAATTGAACTATTGTTAACATTAAATTGCAAATGTTAAGGTTGGTCCAGCGAACATGACGAGCATTCGAGACAAGTAATCATAGAAGAGTTTTTCGGACAGAGTGGAGGAACTACGAGCACGATACCGTCCGTGTCAGGCCACCCAGTGCCTCCGATGGAGGGACCGCTTTATCTCAAAAATGATGCTAAAAAAGGATGGAAGAAAATATACTGCGTTTTGAGACCGTCTGGTTAGTAACAGAACTGTTTCCACAAAATGCGCTGTGTGGCCACACCACTTACGTCTTCCTAGCAAAGCGAATAAGCCAAAGCGAATCATATTTATTTTAGAATAAAATATTGTTTTTCTTTAATTACATTTTAATTTGTTATTATCTAGGACTGTACTACTCGCCAAAGGATAAGGTGAAAACGCTGAAAGAGCTGGTATGTCTAGCGACGTTTGACACTAACGAAGTTTACATAGGGTTGAACTGGAAGAAGAAGTACAAGTCGCCAACTGACTATTGCTTCGCTATCAAACACCCAAGATTGCAGCAACCAAAGAGTGTTAAGTTTATAAAGTTCCTGTGTGCTGATGACCAGCGAACTCTCGAGAGATGGGTGACCGCGATGCGCATAGCAAAGGTAATATTACTTATCAATACGATCACTGTCCGTACAGTAGACACTATAGTTAAACAATCACAGTGGGATGGCATTTCATGGGATATATGGGCGGAGCTCATACAATACCGCATTAATAAGGTTATGGCCACTGGTAAAATCAGACATTATTAACCGAACAAAATGCCTATCAAATTTTTATAGCAGTACCTATTTTGCAAGTAATTATGGAACTATAAATAGGGAAAGTAAGTTTTTGGCGAGTAGGAATAGTGACAACTCGGCAACAACTGGTTTAAAACGATAACGGTACCACTATTATTCAGGTAAGGATCCTAAAGGCCAGATGTTGCACAGACGAACACAATCCGCTGTGGCCATTGTTTTCGGGCCGCTACTTTAAAAATGCCACGTGCTTATAGGCATCATCATTATTATCTGTCTCCTGCCCTTATCACAATTTATTTGGGATCGGCGCAGCATGTCTGTTTCTTACATACTGCTTCTATTATTCATCAACTTAGTAGTCACCTTTTTTCCAGCCATAGAATGCTTACACAGAGTCCATCCATCTTTTTTTTTTGTTTTCCTCTACTCTTATAGCCAAAACTTATAATTTTTTCGTATTTTCTTCTCATCAGTATCCATACCACGATAAAACGATTAACACGTAATTTTCAACTGGCGGCTCTTTCAGACTTCCTCTTATGTACTCATTTCTTATTCTATACTCCGAAAAAATCTACTTTTGTTACGTTTCTTGGGCGGTAAAATAGTCGCTTCTTCGCTTCCCGAGAGACGAAACTGTGTTGAGCAATGGATGCCTGAAACATTGACATTCAAACAAAAGTCACCAAGTACTATAAGAGGTCTCGTTAGGCAACCTGAATGGTCCATATCATCAGTCGATTTGTTTACTACTCATATTTTACGTAAGGTATGCTTATCCCATCGTTTTATTTCAGCATGGAAGACAGTTGCTAGAGAACTACCGTTCTTTAGTGGAAGAGCTCACCCAAGAGGATTTAGATCACCTCGCCCATGCCCGATCATGTTCAGTAAGTACTTTATGAGCCTATTCAGAAAGAGTATTTTCTACATTCATTTCATACAAATAAAAATCTTAATTTCAAAAATGCTATTGTACTGATACAATAATAAATATGTTTTTGTAATTTTTAACAGATCACTTCTATACCGACAAAGACGAATGGCATGCCGGCCCTGGGCATCAACAGCCCCGCCCAGTCCACGTCAAGCAATGCCAGTGTGGCCAACTCTGACATCAGCAGCGGCAGGTTGGTGTCTCCACCCAACTCCAGTGACGATGAAATATGTCATATCGAGTTTCTTTTGTTTAGAATTAAGTCCGTCACTTTTCGTACTGTACGGATCGAAATGCTGGGCTGCGTAGAAGATGGATGAAAAAAGATTGCATGTAGCCGAGTTGAGAATGTTGAGATGGATATGTAGTGTGACAAGAATGAATAAAATAAGGAATGAGTATATTAGAGAGGGAGTTTTGAAAGTTCAGAAAAGTTGAAAGGGAATCGACTGTCGTGGTATGGGCATGTGATGAGAAAAGACGAATCGCTTGTGACTAAAGAGTGATGCATAGATGCATATAATAAATGTTGATGGATGGAGGGGGAGCGGAAGACCAAAGAATAGACGGATGGATTATGTGAGGAATGATATATATAAAAGAGTGAGTAGGTTGACGATTGGCAAGGGAGAATGAAAGAAATAAAAACGTGTTACGCCGAGCCCAAGTAACGTGGGTCTAGGGCAGGAAGATGATGACGAGTTCTATAAAAAGATGAGCTGTGTAGAATGTCTCTGCAGATCCCAAGGTTCAGTGAAAGCGGTACTGATGAAATACAAACGAGGTTACGACCCCAGTAACACAGTGACCAAACTCTGGCATAGTACTTAAGTATCTGTCAGAGTCCAGTCCAGTGTCCGTACCGCTTTGACCATCATGGCAATTTATTTAGCTCCTTTTCTGGTTTCTGAATTGAGAATGTAAAGTTGAGAACCTGTAGCAATATGTTTTAGCATTAGGCATATACACCTAAACGGTGCCTCCCATATTATGCGGATTAGAACGACCAGGAGGGATGGTTTTAATTAATTAGACCAACATATCATACTCCTCTTGCCCACATAACAAATAAACCAAAGGTTTGACACTTTCTCAATTTCTAAATCTCAAATCAGGAACCGGGTTTAAACCTAGATGCGTCGTACCTACTCAAAATCGCACAATAGTACGGCATTCATTTATAATGGTTTTAGTTCATAAACAGTAAAGTTCGCTAACTAAACTTTAAAAGATCGTTTTTTAAGAAAGTTAAAGAAAGTTTTGATACATTATTTTGCAATCGCTTTCAATATTAAAGCCATTATAAATACCTACATATTATGCTTGTGTTTTAAATTGCAAAATTTTGTTTTTTTCCTGGATAATTTATTCTTATTTTGTCAGCGATTGAACTTATTTATAAAATTTCCTATTTTGGCACAGTTTATTATAGTTTCAAATTGTTCTCAGGGAGCTGAAATGACTGATTTAGCAGAATCATAATTGAGTTACAATAAAAATGGTCACAGACACAGTTAATATTATAAATTGTAATTTTACGACCATTTTACGAATTGTGACAAAATTCTACTAAATAAGATTTTACTAAAGCAGCCACTAAGGCCTCCAGAATGCTTGCGTTTATGTAATATTTTTTCTTATAAAATGCGAGTGCAGCCGTTTATATCTAAAACTGTACGTGGAGTACCTATGTACATTGTTGTTACTGTCGCCATTGCCATCAAGAGAATATTATCTTTATTCATTAACTTCCAACGGTTTGTAAACAAAAATATTCCCGTGTGCAGACACTCCCGTGCTTCGTCCTCCAGCTCGAGCGGATGCCTGTCTGACGGCGGCACAGCTTCCGAAAGTGCTTTCGACTGTGAATTTCCTATGGGTGAATAAACATTCTATTATATAAAGCTAAACTACCACTCACTCACTGACTGACTCACTGACATCATTGTTCTCCCAGATGTTGGATGGGGAGGTGGGTATATTTTGACAGATTCGTAAACAAGTAACTCTGGTGAGTATGGGAAAAGTCCGAAACCCCCCCTTTTCCCCCCCCTTCTCCCCCCTCCCTATCGTATCTCGGAAACTAAAAGACCCGTATTTTTTTTTTTTTACGGATTCGTATAGAGTAGGCTCGGTAAAGTAAAAATCATTTTTCAAAGTGGCCCCCCTTGCCCCCCTTCTCCCCCCCTTTAGGCAAATCTCGAAAATAAAAAGAATTTTCGTGTTTTTTTTTTGGGATTCGTATAGAGGAGGCTTCGGGAAGTAAAAACTATTTTGAAAATTTGACCCCCTTGCCCCCCTCCACCCCCCCCTTTCGAATCTCGGAAGTTAAGAGACTTGGAACATTTTTTTTTTCAGATTCATATAGAGGGGCATTGCGTTAGTCGAAATCATTTTTAGAAACTCCCCCCCTCTCCCCCCCCTTCACCCCCCCCCCCTCTTCACCCCTTTTTTCTGTTTTGTTTACAGATTCGTATAGGATAGGAGGCTCGGGGAAGTAAAATGGTGGTACCGGTAGAGCGAAGGGGGGAGCGGGCGAGCGAAGCGAGCCGGCGACCCCCGTAGCGTAGGGATAATGTCATGATAGCTTTCCGGTTTCCGGTGGTAGGTAGGTCCTGAGTGGAGCGAAGCTGCGAGACCGAGTGGAGCGAAGGGGGGAGGTGGCGAGCGAAGCGAGCCGGCGACCTCCTTAGCGTAACGAAGGTTGAGTGGGTGAAGCGTAACTCAGGGGCGACGACAAGCAAACTTTAGGGTAATGTTTTTTTAGTGGTAGTAGGAGGTAGTAGGTAGGTAGTAAGTAGGTGGTGGGTAGGTGATAGATAGGTAGTAGGTAGGTAGTAGGTAGGTAGTAGGTAGGTGTAGGTAGGTAGTAGGTAGGTAGTAGGTAGGTAGTAGGTAGGTAGTAGGTAGGTGTAGGTATGTAGTAGGTAGGTGTAGGTAGGTAGTAGGTAGGTGTAGGTAGGTAGTGGGTAGGTGTAGGTAGGCAGACCCGCGAGCTGCGCGCAGCGAGCGCAGCCACGCAAATACTAGTTATTATAGTTATATAAAACTACAAAGCCACTGACTCACTGATTGACATGTCGTTTCTCGGAATGGGTGAGAGATGGGTTAAGGGTATGTTCTGCAAAAATGTGTAATCTGACCAATCGAGTAGAGGAAAATTATAGGGAAAGTTCAAATCCAAGATGGTGGGCGAGTCCATTTCCGGTTTCGGTGGGGGAAAGACTTGGATGGATTTCGACTCAGAGGTCCTATACGAAATGTAAAAGCATTTAAAAAAAAAGTAAAAAAAAAAAAAAAAACAAGATGGCGGCCGCGCCAGGACGTTTTGAAATTGTCGACTTTTTTCACTCGACTTTGACGAATTGTTTTCTTCTACCAAATTCTAGAACCGCCAACAAAGAGTTTGCCAATTTGTTGGTAATTTCAATGGCAATCAGGAAAAATTATGACATTGTGAAAATCCAAGATGGAGGACGCTGCGGCGGCCATTTTGTAAAAAGTTGGATATTTCGATTTTTTTCAAATCCATTTTTCGGGTAGTTGGCAACATCGGACGGGTTCGAGTTGTACCGAGCGGTTGTGTGTTTTGTTGACGAGTGTTGCCTGGTGCAAAAAAATTCCCCATTTTTAGGGTATTTTCCCAGATTTTCCCCAAAAACATGAAAAGTAGAAATAATGACATTTTAAATAGAGACTTTGACTAGCCGGCAACATTGTGGTCCCCCAAATAACATTTGACCATTTTGGTTCGTTTTAATTGGCAACCCCAAAAAATATTCAACTTTATCATTTTTGGGGCTTTTTGACTTTGGCGAATTAGTTTGTTCTACCAAACTCAAAAGTTGGCAACACCAAGTACACCGGTCGGTGGCCTATATTCTTGACATTTAAGGAAAATTCTGACTTTTCAGAAAAACAAGATGGCGGATGCTATGGCGGCCATCTTGTAAAAAGGCCGAAAAATACCAATTTTCGACACGATAATTGGGACAGCTGGCATCCCCAGACCGGATTGTGTTGTATTGACCGGTTATGTGATTCGTCAATGAGTGTGGCCTGGTTTAAAAAAAATCCCCATTTTTAGGGAAATTTCCCAGATTTTCCCCGAAAACATGAAAAGTAGAAATAACGACATCTTGAATGGAAATTTTACACAAACACCAAGAATGGGGTCCCCCGAATGACATTTGACTATTTTCATCACTTTCAGCTGGCAACCCCGAGAGCCATTGGCGCTTGAATTTTTGGGTAAGACCAGACTTTGGCGAATTAGTTTGTTCTACTAAAGTCAAAAGTTGGCAACACCACGTACACCAGTTGGTAGCCTATATCCTTGAGATTTCAGGAAAATTATGACTTTTTAAAAAAAAAGATGGCGGACAGTGTGGCGGCCATCTTGTAAAAATGATGAAAAATCCTAATTTTCGACACGATAAATGGGACAGCCGACATCCCCCGACTGGATTGTGTTGTATAGAGCGATTGTGTACTTTGTTGTGGAGTGTTACCTTACGCAAAATTTTTCACCATTATTAGGGTATTTTCCCAGATTTTTCCCAAAAACATGAATAGTGGAAATAACGACATTTTGAATGGAATTTTTTTACAGGAACACCAAGAATGGGGTGCCTCAAATGACATTTGACCATTTTCATCACTTTCAGCTGGCAACCCCGAGAGCCATTGGCGCTTGAATTTTTGGGTCAGACCCGACTTTGGCGAATTAGTTTGTTCTACTAAACTCAAAAGTTGGCAACACCAAGTACACCAGTCGGTAGATTGTATCCTCGATATTTCAGAAAAATTAAGACTTTTCAGAAAAACAAGATGGCGGACAGTGTGGTGGCCATCTTGGAAAAATTATGAAAAATCCCAATTTTCGACACGATAAAAGGGACAGCCGGCACCTTCTGACCGGATTGTGTTGTCCCGGTTGTGTGGTTCGTTATGTAATGTTGCCTGTTGCAATAAAAATCCCCATTTTTAGGGTATTTTATCAGATTTTGCCCAAAAACATGAAAGTAGAAGTAAAGACTTTTAGAATGAAGACTGACTAGCTGGCAACATAGGGGAGGTGGCGAGCAAAGCGAGCCGGCGACCTCCGTAGCGTAAAATAGTAGGCGTCGAAAGTTCGAAACCTATCCTGTGGTGGTACCGGTAAAGCGAAGTCCGTAGTCGCACCCGTATCGTAGGGATAAGGTCACGATAGCTGGTATCCCCTTTAGGCGGATCACGGAAGTTAAGAGACATGGAACGATTTTTTTTTCAGATTCATTTAGAGGGGCCTTTGCGTTAATCGAAATCATTTTTCGAGACTCCCCCCTCACCCCCCCTTCAACCCCGCCCCCCCCCCTTTTTTTTTTTTTTCTTACATAAAACTATTGAGGGGCGTTGAAATTTGTATACACCCCCTCCCCTCCCCAACCTCCCCTAAAATTAAAAGGGCTGTAACTTCGTAACGGTTAGAGATAGCCATTAGTAGTTTGAACAAATATTATAGTGGGTGTCGAAACCTGTCCGGTGGTGGTACAGCGGTAAAGCGAAGGGGGGAGCGAACGAGCGAAGCGAGCCGGCGACCCCCGTAGCGTAGGGATAATGTCATGATAGCTTTCCGGTGGTAGGTAGGATCTGAGTGGAGCGAACCTGCGAGACCGAGTGGAGCGAAGGGGGGAGGTGGCGAGCGAAGCGACCCGGCGACCTCCTTAGCGCAACGATGGTTGAGTGGGTGAAGCGTAACTCAGGGGCGACGACAAGCAAACTTTAGGGTAATGTTTTTTTAGTGGTAGTAGGAGGTAGTAGGTAGACAGGTGATAGGTAGGTAGTAGGTAGGTAGGTGTAGGTAGGTAGGTGTAGGTAGGTAGGTGTAGGTAGGTGTAGGTAGGTAGGTAGGTAGTAGGTAGGTGGTAGGTAGGTGTAGGTTGGTGGTGGCATACGTGAGATTCATATAGAGGAGGCTCGGGGAAGTAAAATCCGTTTTTCAAATTTGAACCCCTTGCACCCCTTCACCCCCCCCCCCCCCTTTAGGCGGATCTCGGAAGTTAAGAGACTGGGAACATTTTTTTTCAGATTCATTGAAAGGGGAATGCTTTAGTCGAAATCATTTTCCAAAGCTCCCCCTCTCCCCCTCTTCACGCCCCGCGAGCTGCGCGCAGCTCGCGCAGCCACGCAAATACTAGTTATACTATATAAAGCTAAACTACCACTCACTGACTGACTCACTGATTGACATAATTGTTCTCCCAGATGGTGGATGGGGAGGTGGGTATATTTTGACAGATTCGTAAACAACTAACTCTGGTGAGTATGGGAAAAGTCCGAAACCCCCCCTTTTTGCCCCCCCTCCCCCCCCTCCCTGTCGTATCTCGGAAACTAAGAGACCCGTTTTTTTTTTTTTTACGGATTCGTATAGAGGAGGTTCGGTAAAGTAAAAATCATTTTTCAAAGTGGCCCCCCTTGCCCCCCTTCTCCCCCCCTTTAGGCGAATCTCGGAAATAAAGAGACATTACGTGTGTTTTTTTAGGGATTCGTATAGAGGAGGCTCGGGGAAGTAAAAATCATTTTTAAAATTTGACCCCCTTTGCCCCCCTTCACCCCCCCCTTTCGGATCTCGGAAGTTAAGAGACTTGGAACGAATTTTTTTTCAGATTCATATAGAGGGGCATTGCGTTAGTCGAAATCATTTTTAGAAACTCCCCCCTCTCCCCCCCTTCACCCCCCCCCCCTCTTCACCCCTTTTTTTCTGTTTTGTTTACAGATTCGTATAGGATAGGAGGCTCGGGGAAGTAAAATGGTGGTACCGGTAAAGCGAAGGGGGGAGCGGGCGAGCGAAGCGAGCCGGCGACCCCCGTAGCGTAGGGATAAAGTCATGATAGCTTTCCGGTGGTAGGTAGGTCCTGAGTGGAGCGAACCTGCGAGACCGAGTGGAGCGAAGGGGGGAGGTGGCGAGCGAAGCGAGCCGGCGACCTCCTTAGCGTAACGAAGGTTGAGTGGGTGAAGCGTAACTCAGGGGCGACGACAAGCAAACTTTAGGGTAATGTTTTTTTAGTGGTAGTAGGAGGTAGTAGGTAGGTAGTAGGTAGGTGTAGGTAGGTAGCAGGAGGTAGAAGGTAGGTAGTAGGTAGGTGTAGGTAGGTGTAGGTAGGTGTAGGTAGGTGTAGGTAGGTGTAGGTAGGTGTAGGTAGGTGTAGGTAGGTGTAGGTAGGTGTAGGTAGGTGTAGGTAGGTGTAGGTAGGTGTAGGTAGGTGCATGTTTTTTTTTTTTCAGATTCATTGAGAGGTGCAATGCGTTAGTCGAAATCATTTTTCAAAGCGCCCCCTCTCCCCCCTTCACACCACGCGAGCTGCGCGCAGCTCGCGCACCCACGCAAACACTAGTTATACTATATAAAGCTTAATTACCACTGACTGACTGACTGACTGATTGACATAATTGTTCTCCCAGATGGTGGATGGGGAGGTGGGTATATTTTGACAGATTCGTAAACAACTATTTCTGGTGAGTATGGGAAAAGTCCCAAACCCCCCCTTTTTGCCCCCCCTCCCCCCCCTCCCTATCGTATCTCGGAAACTAAGAGACCCGTATTTTTTTTTTATTACGGATTCGTATAGAGGAGGCTCGGTAATGTAAAAATCATTTTTCAAAGTGGCCCCCCTTGCCCCCCTTTTCCCCCCCTTTCGGCGGATCTTGGAAATAAAGAGAATTTACGTGTTTTTTTTTAAGGATTCGTATAGAGGAGGCTTGGGGAAGTAAAAACCATTTTGAAAATTTGACCCCCTTGCCCCCCTCCACCCCCCCCTTTCGGATCTCGGAAGTTAAGAGACTTGGAACATTTTTTTTTTCAGATTCATTGAAAGGGGCAATGAGTTAGTCGAAATCATTTTTCAAAGATCCCCTCCCTCCCCCTTCACCCCCCCCTCCTCCTCTTTACCCCTGAAGCGAAGGGATAATGTCATGATAGCTTTCCGGCGGTAGGTAGGTCCTGAGTGGAGCGAACCTGCGAGACCGAGTGGAGCGAAGGGGGGAGGTGGCGAGCGAAGCGAGCCGGCGACCTCCTTAGCGTGACGAAGGTTGAGTGGGTGAAGCGTTACTCAGAAGCGACGACAAGCAAACTTTAGGGTAATGTTTATTTAGTGGTAGTAGGAGGTAGTAGGTAGGTAGTAGGTATGTGTAGGTAGGTGTAGGTAGGTAGTAGGTAGGTGTAGGTAGGTAGTAGGTAGGTGTAGGTAGGTAGTAGGTAGGTGTAGGTAGGTAGTAGGTAGGTGTAGGTAGGTAGTAGGTAGGTGTAGGTAGGTAGTAGGTAGGTGTAGGTAGGTAGTAGGTAGGTGTAGGTAGGTAGTAGGTAGGTGTAGGTAGGTAGTAGGTAGGTGTAGGTAGGTAGTAGGTAGGTGTAGGTAGGTGTAGGTAGGTGTAGGTAGTACCGCGAGCTGCATTGGAACATTATTTTTTTTCAGTCCTCCCCCTCTCCCCCTCTTCACGCCCCGCGAGCTGCGCGCAGCTCGCGCACCCACGCAAATACTAGTTATACTATATAAAGCTAAACTACCACTCACTCACTCACTGACTGACTGACAGAATTGTTCTCCCAGATGGTGGATGGGGAGGTGGGTATATTTTGACAGATTCGTAAACAAGTAACTCTGGTGAGTATGGGAAAAGTCCGAAACCCCCCCTTTTTGCCCCCCCTCCCCCCCCTCTCTATCGTATCTCGGAAACTAAGAGACCGGTATTGTTTTTTTATTACGGTTTCGTATAGAGGAGGCTCGGTAAAGTAAAAATCATTTTTCAAAGTGCCCCCCCTTGCCCCCCTTCTCCCCCCCTTTAGGCGGATCTCGGAAATAAAGAGAATTACGTGTTTTTTTTTAGGGATTCGTATAGAGGAGGCTTGAGGAAGTAAAAACCATTTTGAAAGTTTGACCCCCTTGCCCCCCTCCATCCCCCCCCTTTCGGATCTCGGAAGTTAAGAGACTTGGAACGATTTTTTTTTCAGATTCATATAGAGGGGCATTGCGGTAGTCGAAATCATTTTTAGAAACTCCCCCCTCCCCCCCCCCCCCTTCACCCCCCCCCCCCCCTTTTCACCCCTTTTTTCTGTTTTGTTTACAAATTCGTATAGGATAGGAGGCTCGGCGAAGTAAAATGGTGGTACCGGTAAAGCGAAGGGGGGAGCGGGCGAGCGAAGCGAGCCGGCGACCCCCGTAGCGTAGGGATAATGTCATGATAGCTTTCCGGTGGTAGGTAGGTCCTGAGTGGAGCGAACCTGCGAGACCGAGTGCAGCGAAGGGGGGAGGTGGCGAGCGAAGCGAGCCGGCGACCTCCTTAGCGTAACGAAGGTTGAGTGGGTGAAGCGTAACGAAGGTTGAGTAGGTAGGTGTAGGTAGGTGTAGGTAGGTGTAGGTAGGTGTAGGTAGGTGTAGGTAGGTGTAGGTAGGTGTAGGTAGGTGTAGGTAGGTGTAGGTAGGTGTAGGTAGGTGTAGGTAGGTGTAGGTAGGTGTAGGTAGGTGTAGGTAGGTGTAGGTAGGTGTAGGTAGGTGTAGGTAGGTGTAGGTAGGTGTAGGTAGGTGTAGGTAGGTGTAGGTAGGTGTAGGTAGGTGTAGGTAGGTGTAGGTAGGTGTAGGTAGGTGTAGGTAGGTGTAGATAGGTGTAGGTAGGTGTAGGTAGGTGTAGGTAGGTGTAGGTAGGTGTAGGTAGGTGTAGGTAGGTGTAGGTAGGTGTAGGTAGGTGTAGGTAGGTGTAGGTAGGTAGTAGGTAGGTGTAGGTAGGTAGTAGGCAGGTGTAGGTAAGCAGACCCGCGAGCTGCGCGCAGCGAGCGCAGCCACGCAAATACTAGTTATACTATATAAAGCTAAACTACCACTCACTCACTGACTGACTCACTGACATAATTGTTCTCCCAGATGGTGGATGGGGAGGTGGGTATATTTTGACAGATTCGTAAACAAGTAACTCTGGTGAGTATGGGAAAAGTCCGAAACCCCCTCTTTTCCCCCCCCTTCTCCCCCCTCCCTATCGTATCTCGGAAACTAAGAGACCGGTATTTTTTTTTTATTACGGATTCGTATAGAGGAGGCTCGGTAAAGTAAAAATCATTTTTCAAAGTGCCCCCCCTTGCCCCCCTTCTCCCCCCCTTTAGGCGGATCTCGAAAGTTAAGAGACTTGGAACGATTTTTTTTTCAGATTCATTTAGAGGGGCCTTTGCGTTAATCGAAATCATTTTTCGAGACTGCCCCCTCACCCCCCCCTTCAACCCCCCCCCCCCCTTTTTCACTTTTTTTTTTTTTTTTTTCTTACATAAAACTATTGAGGGGCGTTGAAATTTGTATACCCTCTCCTCCCCAACCTCCCCTAAAATTAAAAGGGCTGTAACTTCATAACGGTTAGAGATAGCCATTAGGTGTTTGAACAAATATTATAGTAGGCGTCGAAACCTGTCCGGTGGTGGTACAGCGGCAAAGCGAAGGGGGGAGCGGGCGAGCGAAGCGAGCCGGCGACCCCCGTAGCGTAGGGATAATGTCATGATAGCTTTCCGGTGGTAGGTAGGTCCTGAGTGGAGCGAACCTGCGAGACCGAGTGGAGCGAAGGGGGGAGGTGGCGAGCGAAGCGAGCCGGCGACCTCCTTAGCGTAACGAAGGTTGAGTGGGTGAAGCCTTACTCAGGGGCGACGACAAGCAAACTTTAGGGTAATGTTTTTTTAGTGGTAGTAGGAAGGTGTAGGTAGGTAGGTAGTAGTTAGGTAGGTGTAGGTAGGTTTAGGTAGGTGTAGGTATTTTTCAAAGCTGCCCCTCTCCCCCTCTTCACGACCCGCGAGCTGCGCGCAGCGAGCGCAGCCACGCAAATACTAGTTATACTATATAAAGCTTAAATACCACTCACTGACTGACTGATTGACAGAATTGTTCTCCCAGATGGTGGATGGGGAGGTGGGTATATTTTGACAGATTCGTAAACAAGTCACTCTCGTGAGTATGGGAAAAGTCCGAAACCCCCCCTTTTCCCCCCCCTTCTCCCCCCTCCCTATCGTATCTCGGAAACAAAGAGACTTGAAGTGTTTTTTTTTAGGGATTCGTATAGAGGAGGCTCGGTTAAGTAAAAATCATTTTTCAAAGTGGCCCCCCTTTTCCCCCTTCTCCCCCCCTTTAGGCGAATCTCGAAAGTTAAGAGACTTGGAACGATTTTTTTTTCAGATTCATTTAGAGGGGCCTTTTCGTTAATCGAAAGCATTTTTCGAGACTCTTCCCCTCACCCCCCCTTCACCCCCCCCCCTTTTTTTTCAACTTTTTTTTTTTTTTTTCTTACATAAAACTACTTATTGAGGGGCGTTGAAATTTGTATACTCTCCCCTCCCCTCCCCAACCTCCCCTAAAATTAAAAGGGCTGTAACTTCGTAACGGTTAGAGATAGCCATTAGGTGTTTGAACAAATATTATAGTAGGCACCTGTCCGGTGGTGGTACAGCGGTAAAGCGAAGGGGGGAGCGGGCGAGCGAAGCGAGCCGGCGACCCCCGTAGCGTAGGGATATCGACATGATAGCTTTCCGGTGGTAGGTAGGTCCTGAGTGGAGCGAACCTGCGAGACCGAGTGGAGCGAAGGGGGGAGGTGGCGAGCGAAGCGAGCCGGCGACCTCCTTAGCGTAACGAAGGTTGAGTGGGTGAAGCGTAACTCAGGGGCGACGACAAGCAAACTTTAGGGTAATGTTTTTTGGTAGTAGGAGGTAGTAGGTAGGTAGGTGGTAGGTAGGTAGTAGGTAGGTAGGTAGTAGGTAGGTGTAGGTAGGTGGTGGCACATGTGAGATTCATATAGAGGAGGCTCGGGAAAGTAAAAACCATTTTTTTTAAATGACCCCTTTGCCCCCCTTTTCTCCCCCTTTAGGCGGATCTCGGAAGTTATGAGACTTGGAACATTTTTTTTTTCAGATTCATTGAGAGGTGCAATGCGTCAGTCGAAATCATTTTTCTAAGCTGCCCCTCTCCCCCTCTTCACGCCTCGCGAGCTGCGCGCAGCTCGCGCACCCACGCAAATACTAGTTATACTATATAAAGCTAAACTACCACTGACTCACTGACTGATCTATTGACAGAATTGTTCTCCCAGATGGTGGATGGGGAGGTGGGTATATTTTGACAGATTCGTAAACAATGAACTCTCAATCCTATGGGAAAAGTCCGAAACCCCCCCTTTTCCCCCCCCTTCTCCCCCCTCCCTATCGTATCTCGGAAACTAGGAGACCCGTATTTTTTTTTTTTTACTGATTCGTATAGAGGAGGCTCGGTAAAGTAAAAATCATTTTTCAAAGTGGCCCCCCTTGCCCCCCTTCTCCCCCCCTTTAGGCGGATCTCGGAAATAAAGAGAATTTACGTGTTTTTTTTTTAGGGATTTGTATAGAGGAGGCTTGGGGAAGTAAAAACTATTTTGAAAATTTGACCCCCTTGCCCCCCTCCACCCCCCCCCCCTTTTCGGATCTCGGAAGTTAAGAGACTTGGAACGATTTTTTTTTCAGATTCATATAGAGGGGCATTGCGTTAGTCGAAATCATTTTTAGAAACTCCCCGCCTCTCCCCCCTTTACCCCCCCCCCCCCCCTCTTCACCCCTTTTTTTCTGTTTTGTTTACAGATTCGTATACGATAGGAGGCTCGGGGAAGTAAAATGGTGGTACCGGTAAAGCGAAGGGGGGAGCGGGCGAGCGAAGCGAGCCGGCGACCCTCGCAGCGTAGGGATAATGTCATGATAGCTTTCCGGTGGTAGGTAGGTCCTGAGTGGAGCGAACCTGCGAGACCGAGTGGAGCGAAGGGGGGAGGTGGCGAGCGAAGCGAGCCGGCGACCTCCTTAGCGTAACGAAGGTTGAGTGGGTGAAGCGTAACGAAGGTTGAGTAGGTAGGTGTAGGTAGGTGGTAGGTAGGTGTAGGTAGGTGTAGGTAGGTGTAGGTAGGTGTAGGTAGGTGTAGGTAGGTGTAGGTAGGTAGGTGTAGGTAGGTAGGTATAGGTAGGTGTAGGTAGGTAGTGGGTAGGTGTAGGTAGGCAGACCCGCGAGCTGCGCGCAGCGAGCGCAGCCACGCAAATACTAGTTATACTATATAAAGCTAAACTACCACTCACTGACTGACTGATCTATTGACAGAATTGTTCTCCCAGATGGTGGATGGGGAGGTGGGTATATTTTGACAGATTCGTAAACAAGTAACTCTGATGAGTATGGGAAAAGTCCGAAACCCCCCCTTTTCCCCCCCCTTTCCCCCCCTCCCTATCGTATCTCGGAAACTACGAGACCCGTATTTTTTTTTTATTACGGATTCGTATAGAGGAGGCTCGGTAAAATATAAATCATTTTTCAATGTTGCCCCCCTTGCCCCCCTTTTGCCCCCCTTTCGGCGGATCTCGGAAATGAAGAGTTTTTACGTGTTTTTTTTTAAGGATTCGTATAGAGGAGGCTCGGTAAAGTAAAAATCATTTTTCAAAGTGGCCCCCCTTGCCCCCCTTCTCCCCCCCTTTAGGCGAATCTCGAAAGTTAAGAGACTTAGAACGATTTTTTTTTAAGATTCATTTAGAGGGGCCTTTGCGTTAATCAAAATTATTTTTCGAGACTCCCCCCTCACCCCCCTTCAACCCCCCCCCCCCTTTTTCTTTTTTTCTTACATTAAACTATTGAGGGGCGTTGAAACCTGTCCGGTGGTGGTACAGCGGTAAAGCGAAGGGGGGAGCGGGCGGGCGAAGCGAGCCGGCGACCCCCGTAGCGTAGGGATAATGTCACGATAGCTTTCCGGTGGTAGGTAGGTCCTGAGTGGAGCGAACCTGCGAGACCGAGTGGAGCGAAGGGGGGAGGTGGCGAGCGAAGCGAGCCGGCGACCTCCTTAGCGTAACGAAGGTTGAGTGGGTGAAGCGTAACTCAGGGGCGACGACAAGCAAACTTTAGGTTAATGTTTTTTTAGTGGTAGTAGGAGGTACTAGGTGTAGGTAGGTGTAGGTAGGTGTAGGTAGGTGTAGGTAGGTGTAGGTAGGTGTAGGTAGGTGTAGGTAGGTGTAGGTAGGTGTAGGTAGGTGTAGGTAGGTGTAGGTAGGTGTAGGTAGGTGTAGGTAGGTGTAGGTAGGTGTAGGTAGGTGTAGGTAGGTGTAGGTAGGTGTGGGTAGGTGTAGGTAGGTGTAGGTAGGTGTAGGTAGGTAGTAGGTAGGTGTAGGTAGGTAGGTGTAGGTAGGTAGCAGGTAGGTGTAGGTAGGTAGTAGGTAGGTGTAGGTAGGTAGTAGGTAGGTGTAGGTAGGTAGGTGTAGGTAGGTAGTAGGTAGGTGTAGGTAGGTAGTAGATAGGTGTAGGTAGGTAGTGGGTAGGTGTAGGTAGGCAGACCCGCGAGCTGCGCGCAGCGAGCGCAGCCACGCAAATACTAGTTCTATTATATAAAGCTAAACTACCACTCACTGACTGACTCACTGATTGACATAATTGTTCTCCCAGATGGTGGATGGGGAGGTGGGTATATTTTGACAGATTCGTAAACAACTAACTCTGGTGAGTATGGGAAAAGTCCGAAACCCCCCCTTTTTGCCCCCCCTCCCCCCCCTCCCTGTCGTATCTCGGAAACTAAGAGACCCGTATTTTTTTTTTTTTACGGGTTCGTATAGAGGAGGCTCGGTAAAGTAAAAATCATTTTTCAAAGTGGCCCCCCTTGCCCCCCTTCTCCCCCCCTTTAGGCGAATCTCGAAAGTTAAGAGACTTGGAACGATTTTTTTTTCAGATTCATTTAGAGGGGCCTTTGCGTTAATCGAAATCATTTTTCGAGACTCCCCCCTCACCCCCCCTTCAACCCCCCCCCCTTTTTCTACTTTTTTTTTTTTTTTTTTTCTTACATAAAACTATTGAGGGGCGTTGAAACCTGTCCGGTGGTGGTACAGCGGCAAAGCGAAGGGGGGAGCGGGCGAGCGAAGCGAGCCGGCGACCCCCGTAGCGTAGGACAATGTCATGATAGCTTTCCGGTGGTAGGTAGGTCCTGAGTGGAGCGAACCTGCGAGACCGAGTGGAGCGAAGGGGGGAGGTGGCGAGCGAAGCGAGCCGGCGACCTCCTTAGCGTAACGAAGGTTGAGTGGGTGAAGCGTAACTCAGGGGCGACGACAAGCAAACTTTAGGGTAATGTTTTTTTAGTGGTAGTAGGAGGTAGTAGGTAGGTGGTAGGTAGTAGGTATGTGTAGGTAGGTGTAGGTAGGTAGGTGTAGGTAGGTAGGGGTAGGTAGGTGTAGGTAGGTAGTAGGTAGGTGTAGGTAGGTAGTAGGTAGGTGTAGGTAGGTGTAGGTAGGTGTAGGTAGGTGTAGGTAGGTGTAGGTAGGTGTAGGTAGGTGTAGGTAGGTGTAGGTAGGTGTAGGTAGGTGTAGGTAGGTATTAGGTAGGTGTAGGTAGGTAGTAAGGCGGATCTCGGGAGTTAAGAGACTTGGAACATTTTTTTTTTCCGATTCATTGAAAGGGGCAATGCGTTAGTCGAAATCATTTTTCAAAGCTCCCCCTCTCCCCCTCTTCACGCCTCGCGAGCTGCGCGCAGCTCGCGCACCCACGCAAATACTAGTTATACTATATAAAGCTAAACTACCACTGACTCACTCACTGACTGACTGACAGAATTGTTCTCCCAGATGGTGGATGGGGAGGTGGGTATATTTTGACAGATTCGTAAACAAGTAACTCTGGTGAGTATGGGAAAAGTCCGAAACCCCCCCTTTTTGCCCCCCCTCCCCCCCCTCCCTATCGTATCTCGGAAACTAAGAGACCGGTATTTTTTTTTTATTACGGATTCGTATAGAGGAGGCTCGGTAAAGTAAAAATCATTTTTCAAAGTGCCCCCCCTTGCCCCCCTTCTCCCCCCCTTTAGGCGGATCTCGGAAATAAAGAGAATTACGTGTTTTTTTTTTAGGGATTCGTATAGAGGAGGCTTGAGGAAGTAAAAACCATTTTGAAAATTTGACCCCCTTGCCCCCCTCCATCCCCCCCCTTTCGGATCTCGGAAGTTAAGAGACTTGGAACGATTTTTTTTTCAGATTCATATAGAGGGGCATTGCGGTAGTCGAAATCATTTTTAGAAACTCCCCCCTCCCCCCCCCCCTTCACCCCCCCCCCCCTTTTCACCCCTTTTTTCTGTTTTGTTTACAGATTCATATAGGATAGGAGGCTCGGCGAAGTAAAATGGTGGTACCGGTAAAGCGAAGGGGGGAGCGGGCGAGCGAAGCGAGCCGGCGACCCCCGTAGCGTAGGGATATGTCATGATAGCTTTCCGGTGGTAGGTAGGTCCTGAGTGGAGCGAACCTGCGAGACCGAGTGGAGCGAAGGGGGGAGGTGGCGAGCGAAGCGAGCCGGCGACCTCCTTAGCGTAACGAAGGTTGAGTGGGTGAAGCGTAACTCAGGGGCGACGACAAACAAACTTTAGGTTAATGTTTTTTAGTAGTAGCAGGAGGTAGTAGGTAGGTGGTAGGGGTAGTAGGTAGTAGGTAGGTGGTAGGTAGTAGGTAGTAGGTAGGTGTAGGTAGGTAGTAGGTAGGTGTAGGTAGGTGGTAGGTAGGTTTAGGTAGGTAGTAGGTAGGTGTAGGTAGGTGGTAAGTAGGTGTAGGTAGGTGGTGTCATTCGTGAGATTCATATAGAGGAGGCTCGGGGAAGTATAATCCGTTTTTCAAATTTGAACCCCTTGCCCCCCTTCACCCCCCCTTTAGGCGGATCTCGGAAGTTAAGAGACTTGGAACATTTTTTTTTCAAATTCATTGAGAGGTGCAATGCGTTAGTCGAAATCATTTTTCAAAGCGCCCCCTCTCCCCTTCTCCACGCCTCGCGAGCTGCGCGCAGCTCGCGCACCCACGCAAATACTAGTTAATAATATAATACTCGTACCTCCACACCTTAGTAAAGTAATTTCAATAAAGTAATTAATTTCAAGTTATTTTCATGAATATCATTAAAATATTTCAGTCCTATTAGTTTTTACTTTGAAAAAAGCTATTGTGTAAACAAAATGTTTTATACATTCCAGGTACAATAAAGCGCAAGCCATCGATGAAGCCTAACATTCCGTTGACATGGATGACTCGTCAGCTCAAAGAGATGGTGGAGAAGGGTGGCGACTGCGGCGTGGAGGACGAGGGGGGCGGCGACTCTGGCACCCTAACGAGGCGTCCCCGCCCCGCGCGCACCGACGACTCCACGCTCAAACGACACCACACTATCGGTGAGTTCTTATACAGAGCTTATATAGACTCGATGCCTACTCAATATCTAATAATAGCAAAAACAATTCTAATTTTATTTTATCTTATTCCTCAGATACCGCAGAGACGAGTATATTCAGTGGCACAACAAACAGTCGCCTGAGCAATACCAGCAGCCCGGTGCGGGCCGACCCGCCCTCGCCCACCTACGGACACTACGAGAGCATTCCTCGCGACAGCATGTACCGGAACAGCTCTGACAGCGGCTCCGCTTTATACGGGTACGCCGCCATCTACGACAAGGTCCAGAGACCACCAGCAGTGAGCACCGTGGAAGACTTGCCTCCGCCCCCGCCACTAACTGAAGATATACCTGACGGAATGTTCAGTTCTACCCTGAGCCTGGACTCGCTGCCTCCGCCGCCGCCTCCGCTGGACCCCGTCGAGGACCTAACCGGGTCTCAGCTCAGCCTGCCGCCGCCGCCACCGGAGCACACGATCGAGGCACAAACGGCGGCGGGGCGCGTGCACGACATAGTGACCCAGCTGACGGCGCAGCAAGTGGAGCAGGCGGCACGCGCCGGCCAAGCGAGAGCCACGGCGCGACCTTCCGAACAGTGTCGCACGTTCCCGCGCCAGCCCTCACTCGACAGTGTTCACTCAGAAGCGTCCCGAACATCCTCTCTACATTCGGATAAAAGCATCTATGGTCCGCAAAACGTAGCGTACGGCGCTTGTCTCGCCGAACTTCAGACGAAGAAAATAAGTAATGGCAGTCCTTCCGTTCAAAGAAAAGTAACTGCTGAACTTTCTAAAGAGCGCACAGGCTCAATTAAAAAAGTAAACTTTGCTGATGACCTACCGACTGGCTCCGATAGTAAAAAGACTAAGAAAATATCGTTCAATTTAAAGGAGCAGCCGCCGTTATCACCTCGCAAGCCACCGCCTCCAAAACGAAATGAAAGCACAAGGTTATCGTCACCAAAGAAATTAGCAGATTCGAACAGTAATCCCCCAAAAGAGTTCCTTCGCGACTTGCAAAGGGTTATGAGAAAAAAATGGCAGGTAGCACAAAAATGTAAATTGGAACCTGCGACTACACCACACGAAGTTTTAGGTTTTAGAGAATACCCTCTATCGGAGGACTATAAAGAGACGAGCGTGTCGATGTGGGTCCAGGAGCACTACGGCGGAGGAGTCGAGGATCCTTTCTATGAAAACGTGTTCAACCGGGGAGACCCTCCGCCGCGCCGGGAGGAGCCCAAGCCCCTCAAGAAGCGGCCGCCGCCCGCGCCCCCGCGCCGCAGCGAGTCCACGCACCTGAGCACGCACCCAGGGCTCACAGCGCCCGCGCAGCCCACCATCTGAGCAGCGCCGCGCTCTTCGTACAGGTCATTATATTACATACTGGCGCGTTACATGCTTCTATAATATAAGAAACATTAAATACGCCATGTACCTACCGGAATTATATATTTATTGGTAGATATTTTATTTGGCATTGACTGTCGAGATCTGTTTTCCATAAATCGCTAAACAGGTAAATGTAGCGATTATAATCTAAAAGTATGTAACTAATATAATAAGCATTTCTAGTAAGAAAACTAAGCTCTCTGAAGTTAGTTAAATGTGACGTTAACTTGAAACTTAGTTACAAAATTAATTATTAAAGGCAATTGACTAAAGGTGGAAAATTGTAAACGTGTTTTTTTATAAAAAATGACCAATCTCGATAAATTGTTATCATTTTGAACGCAGTTTAAAAAATTTAAAGTAATCAGAATGGGGTGCTATTTTGAAAGGTATACTAAGGTATGTAGGGTGGCTTTTTGCAAGTTCACTTGCAATGGAGAATGATAAGAATTTAATTTTCGTAAAACTCATTATTTAGGCAAGTTTTGTAAAAAATAAATATTTAATTAGGAGTTAGAAAAAAATTATACAAACCTTTAGTGCGCACACGCAGTGCCATAGTAGGTAGTTGTTACTTGCAGTGAACTTGCAAAATATATTTATTGTGTGAGTTGGAGTTTTGTCAATTTTATATTATGTTCCTAGTTAATTGTATATGTTTTATTATAAACTCGGGCAGTCTTTTATCTAAGAAATAAGTAGGTATCTTTACTGCAACAGAATGTCGTTGATTAGATACGATGTTGATTTAATGTGTCAGTCATTTAGAAAAATGATTACCTTACTATTCCGTACCCGAAGAGCTTCAGTAAATAAATAGCTTTATACGCATAGTTCAATGTGTATGGGTTTGCGATATAAAAGCTTCGAATGGTGATATGCCACTCAACATAATATTGTAAATGAGCGTGTAGTAGTAAATATTCCTCGTGTGTGCCATAACTTCTGATTTTATTACTTCGATAAATACAGTTCGAAATATTTACCAGTAGGCATCCTGCAAAACTAGCTTCAGCAGTCACGGGCAAAATATGATCGCACTTATCGAATCTACTCTCCTAAAGTATCGAAGGAAAGAAATTGTAAGCAATTCTTTCGACAGTTTATCTAGGAGATTTTTTGAAATTATCTAGTTATTTGATATTTGTTTTCACCTTTTTACACGTGAATGTAGTAGAGGCTCGAGGGGGCAGGGGTGCGCAACGTTTAGTTGCATCGTGATAGGCTGCTATCAATAAATTGGTATGTGCAGGTGCGTCTATGTAGTACGAGTATAAGCGTACCGAGACCACTGTCTTGGGTATTGTGAAAGTATACCTAAGTGTAGGGAGGGACAAAATGAAAAATATACAGAACTCCAATGTGTCTGATCTCACTGTAGGTACCATCAGTAGCGTTATTATTATGTTTGGGCTGTGATTATGTCGTGTCTGATTTATTTTCTGAATACAGTTTGATTATAAGATGACAGTGGTAAAATAATTAAGACATTTACTTACCCACTAAGGGGTGTGTACCTAAATATAACTAATAATGTAGCTTGTTATATTTCCACTGTCGTTTTATAAATAACTAATGAATATTGTATAAATTGTTATATGTATTTTTAACAGAACACTACAGCACTGGAACTCGGTCTTTGTGTAGCTAATTAGCAAATGAATTAAGCTTTGAATACCTGACTAGATTTAATTATTTAACGATACAGTACCTACGTAGTTACGTACGAAATGATTTTTTGTATTTTAGTTCGTTGAAACTGCTGAGAGAAGACAGTCTAATGTGATTATTTGATTAGCGCTACGAGGCCTTAATAATGTTTAAAATATAATGTTACACCTAGATGTAATATCTCTTGTTGTTAAATCATTAGCATTAAGCTAATAAATAATAATTAAGAATCGTATAGTTAGAAATGTCAAATGTTGACTTTGTAAACAGCGCCCGTCACTAATCATAAATAAATCAGCATTTCACCGAAATTTAAATAATGTACTATAAACATAAGTATAAAACATATTACTCTGTCTTCGCTCGCAGTAGACTTAGTTATCATTGATATAAACATGCCTTATTTATAGATGCTGTTTCATTACTAAAATCTTGCATTCCTTCGTTATGTTCAAAAATTGACAAATAACAATACTAAACAGGAAATGACGGTAGCGTAAACTAAAGAAAAATGAGTTTTCCGTACATATATAAGGTAAGTATATGCGTTGCGCTTTCATCTGTATAATCACTTCTGCTTTAAGACGTTATTATGCAAAATAAACTGTGCGTTATAGGTACATATAACGAGGAGACGACGACTGTCATAACAATGGATTTTATTTTATACTTATTACCGACATCAATGGAAGTCCATCCAATTTCAAATTAGGATTACAAAGACTGAAAATATGAAAAAAAAATCCGATATTGACAATAAACTTACGTCCAAAAAATCCGGAGTCCTATGGAAAGTCGAATGAAGACATTGCACATTGCCTTAATGAATTGTGCTTTATTGTCTATACCTGTTACTATTGTTATCGAATGAATCTATTAACTTGTTTCTATTCAGGTAAAAGACGATGAAATTGTCCAATACCATCAAAGTCGATACAAAACACACCTACTGAAATACTTTACAGTATTTCTGTAAATGAATATGGCCGCACATTCATTTAATGTCATTGAGATTCTGATATACGTCCAAAGTTTTCGGTTAGATCTTGCGATTTTTTTTACTAAAATAAATAAGTTTATGAAAATGAAACTTCTTATTCACGAGTATTACCTAGCTAGGACATATCGAAGACTGCTGGATAGTATAAAATTATTAAGAACCGTGCTCTCAAAATATCGATAAGATATAACGTCTTTAAAATTCTGTCTTATTGTCATATAAATATTTGCAATATTTTGTTGATCAAAGACGAAACTGATGTACCTACCTATGTAGTCGTCTTTCTGCTATCGATGTTTTTCAAATGAATGTAATAGGGATCGGACTGGGTCAAAATAATATGATTCTGTTTAGTCCGTAAGTTAGATTATCGAAAAATATTGAATAGGTACGTGTTTTTTGTTTTATCAAATCAATAAAAAATTACGAAGATAAAACGCGTCAAAGATCTTGGAGTGGGGCTTGAAACGTCACTTGTGTCGTCAAAATGTACTATCATATGACGTCACACGAGTTTTCGAAGCACTGTATCGTCTTCATTTTAAGTTTACGTGAAAAAAGAAAAAATACGTGTCCAATAATTTTTGGAAATCTATCTGACGGACTAATTAGTTTTTTTTTGTCCGATCCCCTATTATCGTACTTTAGTAAATTAAACTACATGTTGAATTTTTGTCCTTATGTAGATATCAATGATGTAAGTATACAAAACATAGATGAATTGTGATTTTATTACCAACACCATGATTTTGCTCCAGTAGGTAATGTGAGCTGAAAGTAGACAGTTATTAAGTAAATTCTTACATAATCTGACGTGCCGTAAGTCTCAAACGGGAGTTTAAAATATCGAAAATAATCATAAACAAATAAGCACTAATCATTCTTTAATGTTGTACATAATAATTATCTGATATACCTACTAGTTCTAAATTAAACACTGTTTCCAGCTAACTAAGTAATATATAGATACGGGTTGTATTCTCATTATTTCGACGCATACCTAATGATGTATTTGAAAATGGTTTAATAATCACTTTTGTGTAACGCATTTATTAGTAGGTACTCTTAATTAAATATGTTTAAATTGTACAGAACAAATTAATTATAACATTAATTCTTTGTATATTTTTTCAAATATAAACAAATTCCAAGAAAAGTGTATTTTATTGATCCCACTCCTGCCTCTCGGAGAGCTCTCTTATTAATTAAATTTATAAATATTTAAATAACCAAAGTAAACTTTTAAGAATATAAAACACAGATAGGCCATCGGCATCAGAAACAAGGTCCAAGCTGCCGGTGGTCCGGACTTCAGAGAGGAACCTACTCATTATGCATGCAAGTTAATCAAGTCCTTGACCCAGCTGGAAATTGAGAGCCTCCTTAAGTGTTGGTTGAGGCTCTTTGCTACTAGTCCACTAACAGTAACGACTACGTAGGTATGTATTCTTGGGGACTGATAAGGTATCAGTTCCCGAGAATTGAATATTATATGTCATAAATATGCCTTCTGTGTGACCATCCCTCGTACAAAACCTTGCACCTATTTTCGCGTGACAAAACCGTCCTGTCGTTTTCAAACTTTCACATTTATAATATTAGTAAGATTTTATCCGTTTGTTTAATTTCCTTCCTACTTATAAATAATTCTCTAAAAGGGGCTACAGTCTACACTGCCATTGGTGAGGGAGCTCGATATCTCTACGCAGCCAGTAGGTACCACGGGCAACGGTAATGAAGGCGGTGAACCTAATACGCTTTTAACCTCAGAGAGGAAACTATCCGAAATAGGGAAAATATAGAACCTTTTCCGCCAGTCTGTATAAATGATGACAGACACCAAATTTTTTTTCTATGTGTTTTTTAAAACAAATACCTACTTACTTATCAGTGTCACGAAGTTGTCATGACTAATATTGATTGATGGATTGATTTGTATTGTTTACTTCTTATTATTTTTGATAATTCATAGTTTCTTTACATCTTTCATAAGTATTTTTTTTATTTTTTGTGAACTGATACCTATTGTAACTTCATTTAAAAGAATAATACCTACTTACATAAAATGCAAAAGAAATCTGAATTAAAAATAACGACAAATTTAAAGAAGTGGAGAAAGTCTGAAGAAACTAAACCAATGATTCTTCCAGATGAAGGTACGACTAGTACCTACTATTAATACTTACTTAGTTGGATATCATCTCTATCAGTAGAAGTCATGTTTATGTAGGTACACTGTATATAAACATCGGTAAATGTGACGGCTCAAGATGGGTGTGACCGGCTCATGACCGGTGTGACTGTGCATATATAGATAGGTACTTTAGATTGCTAACTAAACTTAAGTGTAGCATCCGCAAAAATGAAGAACGCACTCACGACAGTGTGGGCCGAAGTTTAAAAAAACAGAAAACAGATACCACCAACAGAATTTCATAAATAAGCTTCTCGTCTCGGCTGAGCTTTAGTGGAAACGGTTGAGCAGATGAGAGAAAATTGTCTCATATTTGTTAAGGCCAGCCTCCGCGCTTGACGAGCAAGCAGGTTTCAGCACAAACCGAAGACTAGGAGAGACATGAGAGAAGTGCGGCTTTTGCGTTATATCGCGCTAAACAACGTGAGTAGGCTGCTAACTTAGTGGGTACATATACGTAGCTTCAAAGTGGATATACACCCTGGCTCCTAAGCATCTCTCCGCTTTGGAGGAGTAGCACCTTTTAGGCCTTTATTTCCATCATTCATTTGTTAAGGTGTAAGTAATACTGGAATACTTCATCAATATTTTCTTTCTATACAGTTGATTGCAAGTGTCTTAAACTTATTCGGGACTTCGAAAATCCAAAATGGATGGAACATCGAAAGTATAGTTTCCAGCCAGGGCAACTTGCCATTGACGACTGGAGTCGCAACCCTTACATTTGGCTACATTACATTCAAAGATCAGATGGTATACTAGCTGGAGACGACGTCCTATTGTAAGAATCCGCATGAGAAACACATTATAGGCAAACATAATCCTGCTGCCTTCGTAAGTCAAAAAGCGCCTAAAATTGAAAATTGTGTAGTATGAAGTTATGGGGGCTACTGACCCTCCCACAATTTCTAATAGAATTATTTTTATGGGGTTATAGAGTAGTAGCCACTGCTGCTCATAAATAAAATATTATATGAGATTCATTTTTTTTTAAATATCTGTAATGTTTACAGTTCCAAAGAGTCCCAGTACTGGGAAATTGATGAGGTGCAACGTTACTTCACGGGTGACCGTCATTGTGAAAAGGTGTTGTTTGTTTACCCATATCCATATCCGAGGATGCCAACACCCTTGGGCAGCCACTTATGGAAAGCCAACACCGCACTCAAAATACAGTCCAATATTTATCAACGCGAGATGTACAACTCCATGGCATTAACTCTGAAGGTTGTTTATCATTGTCAATGTTATTTTTTTGTTGACAGTTTCCATACAATATCCCAAGATATTATAGATTTCTTGTAATGTAATGTAATGTTTGTTACGGCTAATACCCGAAGTGCGGCTGCACCTAGTTTTAGCCGGTTAGAACTAGGTGTAGCCACTTACTCTTGGTTAAACCTAGTACGAGCCGATTGTTTTCGGGTAAAACTAGGTCTATCCTTCATCATGCCGGCTACAACTAGGTTCGGCCATTCCCTGTTGGATAAAACTAGGTATATCCGATATCATTAGCAGGTTAGAACTAGGTGTAGCCCTTACTCTTGGTTAAACCTAGTACGAGCCGATGGTTTTCGGGTAAAACTAGGTCTATCCTCGCATAGGTACTCCATGACGCGCGCTCGCTTCGCTCGCGTATATATATAACACTAATGTCTTCTGTCCCCGAAGTGCCGGGCCTCCGCCGGCCTCCTTCGACGGCCTACGGCCCGGTGCCCATGCCGCCCATAAAGTCATACTGCCGCGAGACGGTCGGTGATATCGGATAGATCTAGTTTTATCGAAAAGGGAATGGCCGAACCTAGTCGTAGCCGGCATGATGAAGGATAGACCTAGTTTTACCCGAAAACAATCGGCTCGTACTAGGTTTAACCAAGAGTAAGTGGCTACACCTAGTTCTAACCGGCTAAAACTAGGTGCAGCCGCACTTCGGGTATTAGCCGTGACATATACATAATAACTCTAGTTTCAAATGACTAAATCTTCTTCTTTTCGCGTATCATCAGTACTGTATGGAATGCAATCCGGACTATCCGCAATTCGAAAAATCCGGATACCTGCACGTTTTTACTTGACTTCCAATTTTCTGAATAATAAGAAATTGTAACTAACATTATCGCGTGGAAATTCGTGTTGTATCGCAGAAACAATGGTTTATCTCAACAATCCGAATGCATTCTCCAAGGCACACGTCCATGCGGTATTTTATAAACCATCTAAGAAGGAATAGAAGAAGTAATTTGCAGAACTGTAGAAAAGAATTTTAAAAGAATTTAACCCTTAAGAGGGTGAAATAGGGTTTGAAAGTTAAAACCTGCCACCAGACGAATCCAGTGCAGGGCCTGCAGTCTCTACACTAAATATCGTTAAAAATCTGTCGCAAAGTCGTATCGATGTCAAATTTCTTTAATAGATTTTCAGCTTTATTTCAACAACATAAGGTTGAAAATCTATTAAAGAAAGTTTACGATTTTTCGACTTAACGACATTCGTAGCGTCGTTATTAGTGTAGAGACTGCAGCCTGGGCCCGGCAGTCTCTACATAGACCTAGGTCGATAATTTTTGAAACCAAAAAAAATTACAGTAGGATGAAACCCATTAGAAAAGGAGGGGAATATGATCAAAATGAAAGGAAAAATAAATTACGGTCAATCCGAGTTCGGGAAGTGGGGGTGGGGGCGGTTTTAAGGGGGAAAGCGGTTTCTCTCGATTTCCGGCAAAACTACAAGTCCTATGGAAAAAAGTTAAATGGCAAAGTTGTAGGTAATAAAAAGATCTACAACTTTTGTATTTGCAATTTTTTCACATAACCTCAAAATTTAGGTGAAAAATTCAAAAAACCAAGTTTTTGGTTTTTAATTTTTATCTTTTACAAAAAACTTTTTTTTTCACGAAATTTTGTGAAAACTTACATTTTTATGCCCTAAATACACTGTAATTTTTTTGATTAAAAATATTAATTTTTCACCTTATTATAAACTTAATATCGAAAAATCAGCCATATTTTCAATCGAAAATTCTGACGTCAAAATATCTGCTTTTTTTAAAAAGTCAGTGGGCGTTGTGTTCCTTCTAATCTCTACTTTCTGTTGATGTATAAAAAATATACATTGCAATGGTAAATTTTCTCAGAAAAAGCAAAATATTTTATTCTTTTCTAATGGGTTTCATCCTACTGTAATTTTTTTTCATTTTTTACCATTTTTGAAGGCTTCGGCCCTGGTCTAACAGAGATAACGACAAAATCGCTAACTTTCGATTGCTAATTACCAACGAATAAATGCGGTTGCAATAATGATGCTTGCGAGAAACGCATCTTGGATGTAGAGACTTGCTTTACTTGCAAGCATCATTATTGCAACCGAATTTATTCGTTGGTAATTAGCAATCGAAAGTTAGCGATTTTGTCGTTATATCTCTGTAGAGACTGCCGGCCCGTCAGCTAACATAACAAACAGCCATACATTACTATAGTTACAAAATTATAATTGTTGAGCAATTCAAAGTTGAACGGCTAGATAACTGAAGTTTCCTTCATTACATGTTCCTTTCTTCAAAAACTTTGCAAAAGAGAATGGAATTGGATCGGGCTCAAATGGATCGACTGATAATTCCCGACGCAATCATCAAGGTGGATCGACTTGATTATTCGAGCAGACGAAATTTTTTCCGGCTTTTGCAACACGTCCTAAGGTATAAATAAGTACTGTTTGCATTTAATAGGGTTTGGTTAAAAGGGAAGGTCGTATCTTGTGACCCGAGAAAAATTTCGGCCTCGGGCGCCCCCTCGCTTGCTCTAAGTCTGCAGCCTGAACTGTTTCAAAATGTTGTGTCTACCCTGTTTCCTGAAAGAGCGGAACCGATTTCTCCGCTGATGTTAACTGCTGCGTTGCATATTTGCTCTCGGTACATGGGCTGACCGGTGATACTGCGTCCTTCTTCGTGTTATATCAGAACGGCATACCACACGAAGGGTTAGCACTGCAGTCCGTCAAACCGTCGCCGTCTGCGTCGCCGGGACGACACCGCTTTGCCTTACTGGGTGCGTTGAAATCAAAATCGTTACGACGACGCCACGAAAGACTTCGCGCGCGACTAAGCCCGTACGGTTGAACTCTAATTCAAAGCCCAGGAATTTATTTTACTTTCACTTCCATGGGAACAGATATTCCAATGTGATAACCAGTGTAGATAATAAACTCATCGTGTGCCCGAATCCGAGTAAAGTTATTCTAAACAAGATATATAATCGTATCATTTATTGTCGTAGTTTTCAGGATCGCCTCCAACTAGTATCGTTTGAAAACCTGTGCTGCAAGAGAATCGAAGGTGTTAGTCTGCTACAACACTTGGCTTGTTTCAACGCTCAAACTCTCAAGTACCTGTTCTTGTGGAGATTTGTCTTGCCCAACGAAAATCCTCTCCTTATTAACTACAGTTACATCACTGGTAAGTCATTTTAACTTTGTCTGTATAGAAACCATTAGATATTTATTAACTTAGATTTCGCAGAGATGTCTCAATGTTACTGTACCATGGAAGCCTTGCAATGTACAAGAATAAGAGATGAACGAGTAGACAGTTCATCATCACCCTACCCGTGTCCCATGCTACTTGGCGACGGTGCAGCACACCTTTCTTTAATTCGCCCATGTCGTAAACGTCACGTTATTAAGCCTTGTCTTTGATGTCATTCCTCACACAATATCATCATCTTTTCTTTGGTCTTCATCATTTCTTCTTCAGATATTCATCATGATTGATTCATCTCTCATTATTTAATTGGAAGGATGTTGCTATCAAGATGTGCGATAGAAAATAAAGTTGTTCTAGGTGAAAATACTGTCTGGATTGAGGGCCCTACTATGACGTCTTAAAACATTCCTAACTTATTCTTAATCCAGAGTGAAAACGTGACAGAACTATACAGGGTGTCTAGCGCCATCTCTTTTCCACACTGGATTAAGAATAAGTTAGGAGTTGTTTACATGGAGCAACTATTGCAGCAACTGGCAACTGGCAACTAGCTGGCAACTAGCTGTGTACATATATTTCAATTGGACTGCGCACACATAGCAACTCGAGTTTCGAGTTCCGGCAATCGTCAACGTCAACAGTTTTCAGTTGCTGCAATCGATGACTAAGTTTGTTGCTAATTGCCACAACTAGCAACTACGGTTGCCGCAATTTTATGGCAATCTGTGAGCAACTTTCATAACCGAGTTGCTCAATCTACGCAGCGAACAGCGTTCAGTGTGACGATGAATATCCAAGAAGCAGCAATTGCTCTAATTTTATTACGTCGTCGCCGTCGACGTTAACTTTAAAAATCGGTATAATATTTAACAGTTGCTAGTTGCGGCAATTAGGAACTAACTTAGTCATCGATTGCAGCAACTGAAAACTGTTGATGATTGCCGGAACTCGAAACTCGAGTTGCTATGTGTGCACAGTTCAATTGAAATTTAAGTAAACAGCTAGTTGCCAGTTGCTGCAATAGTAATTGCTCCATGTGCAAAGCGCCTAAGACGTCATAGTAGTACACACGGCTACACATCAAGCTATACATTTCCAGTATAAGATGGTCCCGCATTGTATAGGATTTCCGTACAGTGCGAGATCAGCGTAAACTGGAAATGTATAGCTTGATGTGTAGCCGTGTGTACCTCGACTGAACGTCTAGTTTAACACACAATATTGACACAATAAACTCAAAATATATTTAAGTTTTACTAGACTACCAAGGCAGGAATATGTTTTTATTAGTGTATTTTACAACAACGCCAATCTCTCGTCACAAATTAATTACTTAATTACAGTTTAGTTACTGCATCCGACCTTTATAAATGGCAACTCTACAAGTATCGAAAAAGTAATGCACTCAAAATCTCAAAACCCTACAGATATCAATGCAAAAGTTTACATGAATTTACTATAGTTTCTGGCTCTCCCTGGAGAAGGTGTCAGTTGAAATGAAACGTAACAATATAAATGTTCATCATGAAATTGTATTAAACAATCATTCTAGCAGAAATAAATATCGAACCAAAAGTAATATTTCACTCAATTGCAGAAGATTCCCTAGGTTGCGCAGACTTAGCATGGAATGCATGAGCTTCCGCCATAATCGCGGTAGCCGTGGTGTTGTGAATCTGTTTGTACTGGAAATGCGGCAGATTCTTCTTTGCGGCGTCAACAGTGTCTCTGAGCCGGTTTGCGCCCACCGTCGGCGCTACTCGACCCTCATCCTTACATTCTTTCACGAGGTCCTGCATCTCTTGGTCAGCTAGTGGTACAATTATTTGGGAAGACTTCTCCAGGTGCCGCTTGAGCTCGCTGTCCACCCGAAGTAACTTCTCTTTGTTAGAATTGGTTCGCCATGGCCTTTTAGGATCTGAACCAGTCAAAATCACATTTTCGGCATTTGCTTTTCTGGCTCTGCGCACAAAAGTAAAAAGGTATTTTTTTTTATTTTGTTGGTTTAAGAAACGAGAAGTGAATGGATGTCGTTATTTGTCATGGTTATGCGATTTTGCTCATTTCCTAAATTCATAGCAGCATACGTATCGCTAGATAAGTTCCAGTGGACTTAATTTCATGCGTAATTTTAATAGGCACCTACTCTTATTGACCATTGTACACGGTGTAACATTTCTAAAATACCTTTATGTGCTTATCAAGCTACAATAGGATTTTGTCAGGGCATGCTGATATTTTAAATGCTGGTATTATGATTGTTAATTTGATACACACAGCACCAGTATAACACGGCATCTGTTTGTGTACATTTCTCGTACAATGAGAGATCCATATAAACTGATTTATTATGTTTTTAATTGGTCACCGTGCGTGCTAATCTCCTCGGTATGCATACCAAATAAATAAATAATAATAACGTACCTTTTACTTTCAGCTAACAATTCTTTCAATTTCCTTTCGTTATCTTCGAGTAAACGTCGGTCAACTTTGTATGGGTTCTCTCCCGGCTCATTTAAGTCTTCATCCTGCTTACTTTCTGCCTCAACTTCCCCACCAAATCTTTGTTGAATGTTCTTCACGAGATCAGAACATCGTTCCGTCAACTTTACTTCAGGTACTTCTAATCCTTGCAAGAGTTTAACAATTTTCACTTTCTCTTCGTCTGTTGCCATTTTGAGCTTGACAACAATATTTTGTTACCGTGGCAACGGAAGCACATTGTAGTCAAGTTTCATGAATGCTTGTCTTGGCTATATTTAAAGTTAAGTTAGCTAATTCTTTAGTGTATGACTCATCAGAGAAATGTGAAAATATTCCCCCAAGATAGACTCCAGTCATACCTAGTAGCGTGGCACATGGTATCAAGAAACAGAACAATTTACAGCTAGGATACACTAATAGTAGAGGCACAAGATGGAACATTTTTTTAATGTTTTTCTCTTAGTTACCGAACAAGAACTATAATATTTTATAATTATATTTTAGTTTTTTTGGGATTTTTTTACAACTACAAAGTTATTTTTCTATAAAAATTGTGACATGTATGCCATGTATGTATTTTTTTTAACCATTAGACATTATCGGACAAACTTTTTTTCATGAATGTCTGACACGGTGTAGTTTACATGAAAAAGTTTTAATTGAAAAACATGATTCATGTATTCATCTATTTAATTTTGTACCCTTTACACTGTCGGTAATGATAGGTACCTAGAGGGTAGGCAGTGGGTAGGTAGGGGGGTAGGTAATGGGTAGGTGGTGGGTGGGTAGGTAAGGGTAGGTAGTGGATAGGCATTGGTTAGGTATTGGGTAGGCACTTAGGCAGGCCAGGGTGTAAAATACCCTTAACAAAGTTCGGTGGCACTTGTTCTTCGCGTCATTGCTGTATTCTTTTTAACCGAGGTCAAAAAAGGAGGAGGTTCTATGTTCGTGTGTATGTATTTTTTTTATGTATGTTACCTGATTTCTCCCCCATTTGTGGACCGATTCTCAAAATTCTTTTTTTATTTGAAAGAGTATACTCCTGCTGATCTTCGGAGATATACAATGGAACTCTTCAAAAATAGACGGCAAATCTGTCGTAATTGCTGGAATCGCTTGGATGTTTATTGAATATACATTATCATGACGTAACATCACGCCTGTATGCTCTGAGGGGGTATGCAGATGTGAACAATACACATTTTTTTATGTATGTTACCTGATTTTGTGTATCGCGAATAACTTCGTCGTTTAAGAACCAATTTTGATGATACTTTTTTTTTTTGGAACGGAGATACTTCAAGGGCCACCATGATATGGAAAC
Source organism: Diarsia mendica (assembly GCA_949316265.1). Taxonomy (NCBI): domain Eukaryota; kingdom Metazoa; phylum Arthropoda; class Insecta; order Lepidoptera; family Noctuidae; genus Diarsia; species Diarsia mendica. The sequence goes on along the minus strand of OX438886.1, from coordinate 14,172,689 downwards.
CAGGACCTGGTGATGGAATCCCAGAGAAATCGAGGGCAACCCTCAAGTTTCATACGCACGTATTACGTGTTTCGTGCATTTTCTGACGCTATACAAGTATTCGCATCTAGCAGTCATCACTTCATGTTGATGAGCTTATGATGGAACATGGTAGGTACTACTCCTCAATGGTTAGGAGTTGAAAGCAATAATCAGGGAATCTTGAAGGTTAAGGGTTAGGTGTACCTAAGTACCTAAGTATTTCTATAAGATATTACAACAAAAAATTAAAAACTTTTTGCAAAAAAAAACAACCGACTTCAAAAACACCAAAAAGTGAAAAATAAACTTCAGAAGAAAAATCAGCTTCTGAAGTCGGTGGCAAAAAAAAACCAAATTAAACAAAGAAATGTCACCGACTTCAGAAGCTGATTTTTCTTCTGAAGTTTATTTTTCACTTTTTGGTGTTTTTGATTATTAAAAGCTTTTATACCATACCTACTCTAAAAAGCTTATTTTATTCTCGCAAAACAGTGAATAAATAGTAGATTATTGCATCGAGCACAAAGTAATTTATTATTGCACCGAGTGCCTGATTTAGAGCCTGAGCGTTAGCGAGGGCTCTAATCTAACAGGCACGAGGGCAATACAAATTACTTAAGGCGAGGTGCATAATCTGCTTTTCTTTCAACTATTACATAAAGGAATAGTAGATAAAAGAAACTCATATCAAACAGTTAAAAGATTTTCTATACTTAACACTGTCGTCTTCATTTAGAATGTTTTCCGGAGTTAATGTGTCGCTAAATGATTCCATTTTAATTCGAAGCCGAAGCACTCAAAATCAGATAGTATCACACTTTATCGTTTCTAAAAATATTGTCAAGCAAAATTAACAAAGTTCCCCAAAAGTTCCCGCCAAATTACTTTTTTAAATTTCTTTCATTTTATAGTAACTAGTTAGCAACAATCATTTTTTTAAATTTGGAACAAGTAGTAGGATAGAAACGAATAATACTTATGTAAAAAAAAAGTATTGATATCGGCTGGCTGAATAGAGCTAATCCATTGAGATTGGCATCGGTGCGATAAAAAATAAACTGTGCAATAATGAAATTTCATACATTTTTATTGCTCTAGAGCACTAAAGACTCGCTTTGTGCTGAGTTTTTAGTGTGATTATGATGAAATTAAAGCATAGTTGGAAGAAAAAGGCCTTTTAATCACTGTTTTGTTTTTATTCACTATTTTGGTGTTTGAATTTGGAACGCAAAAATATATCCGGTCTCTATTTCAATGCTTACACAATATCCTTGCGCTAAGATTCGAAATTCCATCAATTCTCTTTGGTGCAAATAAATTCTCGAGATTTGATTGGTCGATATTTGCGACAAGGAGTTTGGCATTAGATTAAAAACTGTTTTGTGTTCTTTGCTGCCTTTAGAGAAAAAAAATAGTGAATTAGCGCCATTGTGAATTGTACGGACACATAGTTCATAGTGCGCGCGGAACTAGTTGGCCGCGCCTTAGGCATGTTTTTGTTTTTTATTTAAGTAAGTACCTATTCTTTTCAATAAATAGAACAATTATTGTTCACGATATCTCGAGATTGGTCATCACTGTTTAATTATAGTCTCCTGTGCATTGCGAGCTGTAGGCAACCCGCCCCCTCACCCCTGTCGCCACGTAAGGCGCGGCCAACTAGTTCCGCGCGTACTATATAGTCCGGTCAATATAGACATTTGAAATAACAATAATTCCCACAGAGCCAAATATTGGTGGAGAGCTGGAGTATACCATTACAAACAAAGCCTTAAAAATCCCCATCGATCCTATGTGTGCTACAAAAGTTATTTGGGGTCAAAG